>JANHMN010000001.1:88148167-88157712 GCA_030674055.1 Rhabdomys pumilio
CTGTCTAACTTTGCCCAAGTGACAAGGCCAGCTCTCTTGTCTGCTGTAGCCTGTAAGGGGCCAGACCATCTCTCCCTCACCTTTGCCATCAGGGCCAGCTCTCCAGCATTTCTCTAGCATGCCACAGGAAACAAGGGTTGGGGTTGTGATGGGGTAGATCTCTACCACATACATGTCACTGTATAGCCAGGGAGGGGCAGGACCAGCTGTGCTCAACCTTCGGACATGAAAATGGCCAACAGGCAACAGTCCAGACCAGGGTGGCCATATAGTCTTTGGTGGTTACATGGGCCAGGGACATTGCCACAGTATAGCCCTTGGCAGCAGCACTGGCAGGAACTTTACCATGGATAGCCTTAGGTGGCAGCACTGGCTATTCACATCGGGCTGCTTCTCACCACCCTACTGTGTCTCTTCATTGTGTGGAACCATTTTGCTTCTCTTTCTCTACCATGTCCATCACATACTGACTCATGGAGTGGTGCCCGCACATTTTGCATCAATAATGACATCTTTTAAAAGGTAAGATGGTTAAAAGTTTGTCCAAATCTAAGATTCCAAAGGAATTAAATCCCCTGCCAAAGTTAAACACAGCACAGAAAAACCGTAATTCAACACGTCTCATGGTTGAACAGCCACTCCAACCAGCTGGAGAGATTAGGAGAATCTCTAATTCTCCTAATTAGATGAGAAGCAAACACAGCATGACATGTCAGTCAGTTGGGAGTCTCCAGTCTGCAGAGACTGCTCTTCTTTCTGAGCTAGGATACATCTCTAGGAGTCACAGTGACTCACACAATGATCAGTTTTCTCAAGGAAGAAGTCTTAGGCCCACTGGCACTTGTGTTCCTTACTGGTTCTATTGATAGACAGTGTAATTCTCCTTTTCCCAAAGAGCAAGAACAGCATCTGCTTTCTCCTCTCCAGTTCCACCTCTCTTTATACTGCACAAGCATCTCGGCTATTCTTCCATCTCTCCACCACCTGTTTGCTCTCTTGTTTCTGTCCTATCACTGTGCCCAGCCTTGCATGACGCTTAGTGTTGTCTGGACATTCAGTGTTTTGCTTTTGTAAACATAAATTGTCTCTAATTAGACTGAGAGATAAACACTATACAGTTCCCCTATTTAAGTTTTTTCCTATCATTTTTAAAATGTGTCAACAGGATAAAACGCAACACACACACACACACACACACACACACACACACACACACACACCCCACATGCATGCGCAAGCACCAAAACAAAGAAAAAAACCTTACCTGGAGCTAATTGTATGCTAATTTTGTATGCTGTTGCTTTTCCTTCTTGAGAAAACAGATATTGACAGTGGCGGAACGTACTCTTAAAGTTAATTTTTCCCAAAAGAAAAGTGATCAAATATTGTACAATTTTAACGTCTTTTGCCCCTAATGTCCCATAGAGGTAAAGGCTCAATGGAATGGCTATCATTGGAAGGAAGGAGGAGGTTGAATTTCTTCAGTTGAGGATTTGGAGACAATCTCTTCCCAGTTGCCAAGAGTCCAGAATACAAATGGGTTCTCTGCACCTCATCCCATGTTTACTTGTAGTTTATTTGAGATGTTGGTACATAGCACACTGTATCATTAAAATTGTTCTTCACTGCACAGTTCTTATTTCTGCAAAAGCTAAGAGTTCCATGAGAAGACAGTCCTGTCAACTCTCTCCTCACTAGGATGATGAGCTGAGAGCTGTGACCTTGCCCCTGGCTTTGCCCATTTCCTCCCTGAGAACTTACTTGATTGACTCATCCATGCTGCCATGGAAACCTCTGCCTCCCTCCCTTCCAACTACCTATTTCTGAAGGTGTCTCCTCACTTGATGCTGTACTAAGGCAGTCAGTTGAGCCTCTCAAGAAGATAGCTTTAGAGTTCTCCTTCTGCACAACCCTGTTTTGTCCCTATTACATAAGAGTTGAAGCTAAGAGTCTTTCACTTTTTAAGAAAAAATACATTTTAACTAAAATTGAATTACATTGTTTTCTCCCTGCCATATCTTCCCTCCAGCCCCTCCTATGCCATGTCCATTCAAAAATGAATAGCCTCCATTTCTTTGATTATTAAATACAAACTGCTGAACTATTGAGTTCACTTATGCTTTTTTTTTAACTCATATGGATTGTTTCTTAACATGAGTGCTACATGTAAAGATGAGAGGACAAATCTTTTTAAGTTCAGGCTCCATTTTAGAGAACCTACCCTAAGTCTGAATTCAGATAAACGAACAGACCAGTACCTAATGTTAGTTTCCAAGTTACTTCCAAACAGAACCTGAGCCTAGCTCCAGTCTCTAGACTCATCCCCAACAAGACTTGTGTCTCCTTTCATCTCCCAGTCACACCCACAAGATCAGTGTCTCCAGGTTATTTCCCCAGCAGATCTGCACCGCCAGAATACAAGCGTAACAACCACCAATGCAGAAATTAAGTTTATTACATGACTCCTAGCACCAGCCAATTATGTTAAAGGTCATAACAACTTTCCAATTAGATGCTTGCACATTTGCCTTAAAGAAGGGAACTAAACAGATACACTACACTTTATTACCCATGGCAATTTCGTTCAACCAACTCTCCAAAATGCCGGATTTAAATATAGTTGTGCAAAAAATAAAGACAAGGAGTCCAGGTTTCTACCTTTGCTGCCTTTTATAACCAACTAATTGTGTGTGTGTGTGTGTGCGTGTGCGTGCGTGTGTGCGTGCGTGCGTGCGTGCGTGCGTGCGTGTGTGTGTGTGTGTGTGTGTGTGTGTGTGTGTTTATGTGTGTGCCTGGAGCCACAAATGAAGAAACAGCTGAGGAGGAGATGCTGATTTGCAAACAGAGAATCAGGAAGAGCAGGAGCAGAGGGCCAAGAACCCCAGGGAGTCACAATAACTTGCAAGTCTTCCCTGGAATGAGGTAAACATCAAGAACGACAGAGAATATAATTCAGGGGCGTTGTGGAGCTTTAGAATAAACACAGCAGGCAGATTCAGCAGTACTGACAGCCAAACAAAAGAAAGTGCTTACAGATTCATTTCTTCCATTGTTACAATTTAATGTTGGGGATTTAATTCTGAAAAGCAGAAGAAAAATAAATGTTGAGAGAAGACATTTGGAATACAGTTTTATAAAGAGTTTAGAAGAAACCATGTAAGAAAAACACAGATTTAGATGAGATGGAATAAAAACTTAAGTCATTTTTAGAAGTGCCTTGGAGAAGTCTCTGGAGACAGATAGGAACTTCTGGAAGTGCCAACAAGATATATTTCATTGTGTTGTTGCATCTGGAAGGATGTTTGAAGAGGTGATACTGGTTACAGGATGAGGAGATCTTTTTAAATAAAATAAACTAAAAAGGCTGAAATGAAATCTGACTTTCAGAATGTCAAGACTTAGTCATAGTGAAAATGATTCTTGGGAAAATCTGATAAGGATCCAGATGTTGATATCTTTTAAGAATCTGATATACAAAATAATCCAATGAATTAACGTTGTGAGCAATGAGGGGATACTTTACTATCCCTTTGCAAAGCTTCCATTTCAAGCAGGAGAAAAGAAAGCTGACTTTAATGGGGGAAAATGTTACTTAGTGATTTTGATACATCTATAGCACGATGAGCCTGGGTTCTGCCCTATCCCAGCATTACATTGGGCTTTGTAGATTGAATATAACACAGCAGCATTGGCAACACTTGAAAATATTTAATGAACAAAGGTATAACATGATAGTGTATGAAGAATAGTTATTATTAAAAATGAAAGATGTTAAGTGCTGGTGAGACTGTAGAGAAGGGGGATTCATCAAGCTTTGGTAAAAGTATATGTTATTGCAGCCTTTATAGAGAATGGTATGGGGGCTGCTCAAATAAGTAAGAAAAAATACTGTGTGACCAAGAAATCACTATTGTGTACAAGAAATGTAGTGAAGTTGGTATGGCGAGAAGACATCTGTTTTCACATGCTCTTGATAGTATTATTCACAGCCCAGAAGTTGAAATAACTGAAGTACCCTGAATGATTAGAGGGAATGTGGCATGTAGTGAACAGCTACTTGCCACCCAAAAGAGTGTACACTGTCATTTAAAACAGAATGCAGCACAATGTAACTAGGGCTACTTGAGTGAAATGAAGTAAGGTTGTCATAGAAAGACTTTTTTTTTTCATTAGTTCACTATTAGTAGAATCTAAAAATGTTGATCTCGCAGAAATTAAGAGTAGAACAGTAGTTACCAAAGTTTTGGAAAAGTGCCTCAATCAGAGGTTGACCAATGGATAATGAATTACAGTTAATAGAGTTGTCAATTTATTTTTTAAAGGAACAGAACTTGAAAGGGAGAAGAGAGAGAGAGAGAGAGAGAGAGAGAGAGAGAGAGAGAGAGAGAGAATTTATCACACTGGCTTATGGAATATGACACACACAATTCAGCAACGTCTGTCTTGAAGTGAGAAGCCAAGAATCCAGAGTTGCTCAGACTATAAGGCTGAATGTCTAAGATATATCTGGTGGCCTGCAGGATTCCTGGAGAACAGCTTGTCTTCAGTCTACAGTGAAATTCCAAAGAAAGTGGTTCTAACATCAGTGAAGAAATGGTCAAGCAACAGAACAGATGAACTTTGAGTGAGAGTGAGGGCTTGAAGGTAAAGAGCAAAGGCTTTTCTGCCATGCTCTCTATCTGGGTTATCGAGCAAAGGTGTCATTCACACTTAGGACAAGTCTTCCTGCTTACTGGGAAAATCTCGCACAGGCAGGCCCAACAGCTTGTGCTTTGGATGATTACAGGTGCCTTCAAGCTGACATCCCAGATGAGCCATTACAGTTAGGAACAAAATGTTCTGATGTGAAATACGCAATTGAGTACAATAACAATAACGTGGTTGTTTATGGAAAAATTTAGAGGAACATATTTTCACACTTTTAACATAAAGAAAATAAATGTTTAAAGATTTAGATATATTTAATCTTATTTAAATATTATATAATGTATATATATATATATATATATATATATATACATATATATAATCAAAGTATTATATGGTACTCAAATTATATCTATATATATAATCAAAATATAAGCTGGATAGAGAATAGGAAAGAAATTTATATAACTGATTACCTTGAAGTGAAAATATCTCTGTACTAAAAAACATGTAGCATAATCTATGAAATAAATGTACATTTACTCAAGTGCTGCTTGGGATAGCAAACAGATCCTGGTTTCACACAAGAATTACTGCTCATGCATATGCCATATCACACTATAAAACATTTTCTGACTTAGATCATTTTAATAAATTATCAAAGATGTTTCACGGGACACATGAGAATGTTGTGCTGATGTTTTGAACTTGATTTTCTTTCTTGTTTTGAGATTAAAAAATTGAAAACCAATTAAGCTAAATTTATTATTTAATTTACATTTTAAGTGGATAAAAAATACATTTAAAAATATCAAATAGCTGAAAATGGAGGAATATTAAAGATAATTAGCACTATTTATAATAAAAATGTTAATGTCATGTACTCTGACAGTAGTTATGTATTGAGGTTAAACTTGATTTAAAATTAGATTAAATATATAAATTGTACTTCTAATTTTTACCATAAGAATGTTACTATAGATACATTACCCTGGAAAAATTAATAAATTGATAGCAAATTATATAGTAGCTAATCACAGCCTCTGAGAAACAGTAACAAAAGCTTACAATTCTTAGAAGTTTTACTGCCCTTATTATTTACCACAGTCTCTCTCACACATCAACATACCATATTCATCTTATTAAAATCTCAATGTTATTTTGCACAAAACGAGAAGAAATAATTCTAAAACTCATATGGAAACACAAAAATTCACAGATAGCCAAAAGAATTCTGAGTAAAAAGAAAAATGCCGGAAGTATTATAGAATAACTTGAGATTATCCTGCCAAGTCATAGTGACAAGACAATAGAATACTGACACAAAAATGAACTTCTACAGCAGAAGTACAGAATACAGGACACAAGGGTAAAAAAAAAAAAAGCTCACCTTGTTATAAAACCTAATTTTTCACCTGAGTACCAAAAACGTACTCAGAAAAAAGACATTATTTTCAAAGATGGTACTGGCAAAACTGAACAGCCACTTTCAGGAGAATGAAATGAGATGTATATTTTTTTTATACATATACAAAACGTGACCAGGCTTTAGTGGTATACACCTCTGATCCCAGCACTTGGGATGCAGAGGCAGATGGATCTCTGAGTTTGAAGCCAACCTGGTCTACAGAGCAAGTTTCAGGAAGGCTAGGACTACACAGAGAAACTCTGTGTCAAAAAAAAAAAAACAAAAACAAAATGACAAAAATATCCTCACAGAGCCTTTTACTATATATAATGAAAATCTGCTATTCTGACCACATAGATGTCTTATAGAAACTGTTAACAAATATATTGTTATCAATAAAAAATTGGGGGAAAGGGGAGGGGTACATCATTTGCAAGTTAGCCAGTAAACATGAAAAGAGTCTCAACTTTATAGCGATAAAATGCAAATTAAATTCAGCGGCAGCAATGCTTTCTAACAAGTATTAGGTAGAGTATTTCAGATCTGTGGTATGGAATGTTGGTTACATAAGAAGCAGCGGGCCTATCTTAGTTTGGTTTTCTATTGCTGTGAAAATGAAATAAAACAAACAAACAAAAATATGATCAAAAGCAAGTTGGGGAGAAAAGTGTATGCTTAGCTTATAGGTCATAATCTAACCAAAGAAAGCCAAGGCAGGAACCTGGAGGCAGAAACAAAACGAGTAACCATAAATGAATGCCCAATAGGCTTGCCTACAGGCAATCTTCTGGAGATATTTTCTCAATAGCAGTTCTCCCTTCTCAGATGACTCTAGTTTGTGTCAAGCTGACAAATACTTAACAACACAAGGAGCTTCTGTTCTGTGCCCTGTGCTGTGAAGTACAACTTGGACCAAACACTATACAATCAGTTTGACCTCCCATGAATGTCTTGGTTAGGGTTTCTATTGCTATGATAAACTCTAGCACCATAAGCAACTTGAGGAGGAGGAGGTTATTTGCATACACTCCCAGATAACAGTCCATCACTGAGGGAAATCAGGACAGAACGCATAGCAGGAACTCAGAAGCAGGAACTGATGCAGAGGCCATAGCAGAGTACTACTCATTGATTTGCTCTCCCATGGCTTGCCCAGCTTACTTTGTTATATATCAGCCAGGATCCCCAGCTCAGAGGTGGCAACACCTCTCACAGTAGAATAGGACTTCCCATGTTAATTATCAATCAAGAAAATGTGACACAGACTTGCCCACAGGCTAATGTGATTGAGGCATTTTCTCAGTTGAGGTTCCTTCCTCTCTAGTGACTCTGGCTTGTGTCCAATGAACACAAAACTGAGCCAGCACAATGGTGCAGTTGACTGAGCATATAAATTGGACTCAAGGCTACCATTCCTGGAATTAATGTTTATGATTATTCTCTATACATTTTATAAGTAACCCAGATGTCCTCCAATGGTAAGTTTCGAGATGCATCATAGAGTGGGAGTGAAATACTGTTGAGCAGAGACACAATAAAAGGCAGTGGAATGCGAAGTTCAGACAATGAAGCTCCCAAGTCTCATACTGAATGAAATAATAAACTCCAAATGTTAAGCAGAGTACAAACTCATGAAGCTGAAAAGTAGGAAACATATACATTAAGCAATAGAAACATTTAAAACCAAGGACAAATGAGACGGCCACGGTAAAAGTTGGAATGATGAAACTTGCTGGTAAGTGGGGGTGGGGAACAGCGGTCTTGGCCAAACCTGTTCAGTTTCTATTTCTTAACTTCCCAGTAGAAAGCTCATACATTGACACATCATTAAAAATCTTTTAAAACAACAGATACATTTAGACACTCTTCTCTGTAGGTTTCAATGAAACAAGATGGAAATTACACAATGAAACACCTTACTATTCTAAACCTGGATTACTATGCTTACACCCAAAGTTGCATGGAGACAGAGGTTACTTGATTATAATTTTCTCAGTAATATGTTCCTGTCTCAAACTCATTGCCCCTTTAAAATAGCAAGTACAATTTCACTGCAGTATTTTGTTTAGGCATATGCAATTAAAGAGTCACCTCTGAATTGTAGTAGTATGTAATGTTTTCCAAGGGCTAGAGGTATCCCATACTATTATATGGTCTGAATCTGCTCCTATTGGACTTTACTTCATACATTTATGTATTAAAAGTCTCTCCTTTATTATGACATACTCTCTGTCTGGATTCATAGGCTATAAAGTTCTTTTAGACAAAGTCAAGAAAATACTGGTTCTTCATTCTACGACAGAGTACACACATTTAAATAATAGATTGTTAAACCCTAAAATTCCAGAGTGTTAAGTCTCTATATGCTTATGGTAGATGCCAAAGTCAAATTTGGACTATGAGAAGAAAGGACTCCTGTCCATTCAGCTAAACAAGACTAGTTAGCAGAGGAAATCCACAGAAATGAGTTGGAATCTCACTTATTTCTATTGCATTGTTTGTGACAGAAAGTTCTTCAATTCAATGCGTTTCAAATATCAGCATTTTCTCATTTCCTGTAATTCCTGCCTGCTCTATAATTTAAAACTGGAAATGTAGCTTTGAGTTTTCCTCCTTAGATGGATAATTCATACGAGATTCAGGGAAGATACCTTGAAATAAGCCCTGGGTTTTAGAAGACAGCTTCTATGTCCTATAATACACTTCCCTTGCTAGAATATACAGCTATGAATAGAAACATTTATATAAGGCCTAAATTCATCACTGTTTCACCAAGGTAGTATTAAATTAGAAAATGGATGTATTTGACCACTGGCAAGAGCTCCTGAATGCTAGCTTCTTTCTATGTGAGTCATGAATATACTTTATGTCTAGTATGCAGTAGATATAGGAGTTATAGTGTTTTCTTGTATAATACAATAGTTGCAGTGTTCACAGAAAAGCCACTCTTGACATTCAGTCATGTGAGAAAACTCACCATTTCTTTTCAAACAGATTCTACTACCACATATAGAAATGTGTATAGGAATTATGTTGCAGACTTCTTGGAGCTAACAAAGAGCCTAAGCTAGACCAAGATTTCCCCTAATAGTCTGGAAATTAAAACCACTTAAAACTTTAAAACTTATAAACAGACATCCATAAACGTGTGTGTGTGTGTGTGTGTGTGTGTGTGTTAACTATTTTATTTTCTTTCTTCCTAATAAGTCTTCACATACAGTCACTTGAGATCCATTTCTCCTCATTCTGAGAAAGCCATATTATGGTGCAGTGAATATGTGAATGTAGGTTTCTAAAAACCTATTTATCTAAATGTTACCAATGTGCTACTCTGTATCAGGGCTTAACGTTAGTGATTCAAACTGAATATTATTATAGAATTTATCTTGGTTTTGACCAGCTTATACTGAACCATATTAAAGGCCTGTAATATATTGTATAAATGTGTGTGTGTGTGTGTGTGTGTGTGTGTGTGTGTGTGTGTGTGTGT
>JANHMN010000001.1:88157722-88177216 GCA_030674055.1 Rhabdomys pumilio
TGTGTGTGTGTGTGTGTGTGTGTGTGTGTGTGTGTGTGTGTGTGTGTATGTAAAAGGACATAGAGAATAGGGATACAATTTAATATACTTTTACAAAATAATCATAGTTTGCACTTTTAAACAGAAAAATACCACATCTTAAAAGTGTTCACATAATTTCTTCCAGTCATCAGTCTGTCATCCAAAGAAGATAGCATCTGGCTTTTGATGCCATACATTTATTTTGTCTGATTTTAAACTGTATGTATGTGAATCAAATTATATAACGTGAACTCATGTTTTCATGTTTTATCTACCAGTTTCCCTTTGTGAGATCGTTCTTATTTATGTTTTCTCGCATATATTACTATTTAGAATAAAATAATGATATGAATACATAGTATATCATAACTACATGAATACTAAAGTAATAGCACTTAAATATTAACACAGGGAATTGGCTCAAATCTCAAGGTATAAAATAGATTGAGTTAGCTTAAGCAGTTTTTTTTTTAATTCCTCTATCCTATGAAGAAAAAAGACAACTCATTTCAATCTCAAATAGCTAACCCCTATTATCAGGATACTATAATTTACTTGATTCCTAACTTACCTCATTTGTTTGGCTATCTTTTATTAGGGGATAAGCATCTGAGAAGAGGCTTTTTCCCTGTCTCTTATGTTTATTTTGTCTTGTTTATTTCTGGGATGAGTCTTGGGGTTTCAGTCATACTTTTGGGATATTAACTAATGAGATTGAAATACAAAAAAGAAAAAATAATAAAATGGTCAACTAGAATAGTATGGTACCAGTAATTTTCATTATAATTTAATGGTACTAAACCAACTTGAGACTCATTGTTATTTAAAAACAGAAATTCTCTAAGTTAAAAATAATGTAGAAACTTTCAGTTACTACAACTGAGAAGCATTGCTAGCATATTTCATCCTTATAATTAGGTTAGAACTTGATGAGCCTTGCTGGGAATTATGGTGAATTTTACATTGAGCTCCTGAAAACCAATAAGATCCAACTGGGGAAATTTGGGGTCTAGACCACAGAGGAGTATCATAGTGACATTAAATTTCTTTTAGGTTATGATTTCTTACAAGAATAGTCTTAATTTCTTGCCATTGTAGTGGGACTTAAGAAAACATCCAGCCACTTCACGACTGATTTTATGGGGAATCTCTGAAGCCAATGGGCTTGTAGACATAGTTACTACCTTGCCAAGGGCACAAAATGTCTCTCTTTATCTTCTTTTAAGAAGGCAGACTATGTGTACTGTGATCTGAGATAATTTGCTTCCTGCTTACATAAGAGTGTCCCAGATGTGTAGAGTGTGGAGGGAGACCTAGACATGGTTCTCATCTTCGAGCTGGAAATGAAATTGGTCACATCTTTATGTGTAGTTAGTTATTTCTACTTGAACAGAAGGTCTCTTTATTTTACATGCATGGGTTTTAGATTTTAGGTCACAGTAAACTTAACATTATGCTTAGTCTCTTTTTTGTTAATAATTTTTAATTGTTTTGAATGTAAGTTAATAATTACATAATAATTGCATTATAATTGCATAATTGGCTGTATTTCTTGAGGACTGATAGAGACCATGGATCCTATCATGAAATAGGACATCATACTAGCAACTTATATCTCTTATGTTTATGAGGACACCATGTGCCCTGTGGAGTTAAACAGTGAGATTGGAAAGGCTGGTCTATATTATATTTTTGGCAATATATTAGTTGAGGAATCACAAGTACAAATTAATTTTTTCTTACACTCATTAAAGAGGAACTAGTTATATACAATTAAATTCCTAATTTTTAAATTTTTAGTTTTAGCTTTCCATGTTATAAAAAGAAAATCAAGAATTTGGGGTTTTTAAAGAACAATCTTACAGCAATGTTAAGCTTTAAAATCATTTTTAGTTATGAGAAACTCTGCTTCTGATAAGTCTAGACTATTTTAATGAAAGCCATTCTCAAACTAAAAGTCAAAGTGTACCATGAAAATAATGTCAAACATTTCTCAGAAGCCCCAAATAACAAGCTATTGAGTATTCAGTCTTCTTAGGAACCACTCACTGTATACAGAAGGGAAGTACCATAAAATCTTCAAACTGATCTTTCTTTTTTTTATTGGATATTTTATTTACATTTCAGATGTTATTCCCTTTCCCCATTACACCCCCCCACACACACACCCAGGAACCTCCTATCCCATCTCCCCTCCTCCTGCTTCTTTGAAGATATGCCTACTCCCACCTCCCCACCCATGAATTCCCCCACACTGGGGCATCCAGCCTTCACTGGACCAAGGAATTCCTCTTCCACCTATGCCCAACAATGCTATCTTCCTCTACATCTACAACTGGAGTCATAGGTCCCTCCCTTTGTGCTCCCAGGCTGGTGGTTTAGACCCTGAGAGCTCTGGTTGGTTGGTATTGTTGCTCTCCCCATGGGGCCACAAACTCTTTCAGCTCCTTCAGTCTTCTCTCTCACTCCTTCATTGGGAACCCCATGATCAGTTCAATGGTTAGCTGTGAGCATCTGCCTCTGTATATTTCAGGCTCTCGTAGACCTCTAAGGAATCAGCTCTTTCTCATGCATGTTCACACTAAAATTGCAATGTTTCAATACATTTAGAAAGATTTAAAAGCATAAAATAAAACTCTTAAGGAAATAATGTATACAAATATGTACATTTCCAAACTGGATCCAAGAACTCAAAGTGTTTACTATCTCGACTCCAGGTAGCTAGTTACATAGCAGGCAAGGCAGCTGCTGGCCAGATTTGGCACCTAGACAGGAGTCATATTTCTAGAGGCACCAATTTATTTTGAATAATGATTCAATGTCCTCTACACAGATATGGTTTTCTTTAATGCCAATGGCAAGCCTTTTTCTACTTACATTTCCTGGAAAATACGTGCATATTTTGTAACCAGTCTATGAATAATGAAATGTCTCCTAATGAATGGCAGACTTCAGAAGGTTGAGAATTTTAACCTGGGTAAACAAGTACATGTTTGTATGTCTGTCTGGGTTTATGTGTGCTCATACTCCATTCCATAAACCATCTCACAAAAAGTTCTTTCTGCCACCCACCTCCCACATTTTATGGAGCAGTGGAGGAGGGTAGTTCTTCACAGGAATCTAGTTATGTGTTTCTGTCTTGAGACAGTGCAGGAAACTTTAGAAACCAAATCATGTATTCTCTCAAGATGTCCTTGCAGTAGAAGAAGAAAGAGCATTCTCTTTGTTTATCAGATTATAGATCTTCTTCCTGTGGAAAGACTTTAGCAGTGCTGAACACATGTAAAGAAAGGAGAGAGGAAGGATGGTGCTTGCTGCATCAGCCAGAGTGGAGGGCAAAGGAGAGCCTGGCTCCTGGGTGTCTCTGTCATACCTCCTTCATTCAGCATCTCATTGTCTTATTTTTCCATGTGTGTCCAATGCAGGTGGATGAAAATAGTAAAACCAAGAGTCACGGTGCCACTCCATACAGTATAGGTGGAAAGACATCTCTCAGGGTTCCTTTCTTAAATACAAATGATAGACTGTGTTGGCTCTGCACGAAGCTAGTAACGTGACCTGAATTTTTAATTTAGACTTTTACCTTCTCAGATTTCCCAGAAATGGAATGAGATGAAAACTATGACAATAAATTAGAAAAACGCAATCTCATTTACTTTTGAAAGACAGTGACAAAAAGGTAGCCACCATGTCTATGTTACTCAGACGATAACTATTGCATTTTATACCCCCTCTGAGTTTGGTTTGACAAGCACATAGGTGGTTTCATATTTTCCCGTGACTAACTTACCTCTAAGTTGGTACCAACAGTAAGATGCTGTGATACCCACATAGGTCACCTTACAGGCCTAGTGTAAATGTTTCAAATGGATAATAAAATGAAAAGGCAAGTGGCAGTTTAACATTCAAACACACAAACAGACATGCATACTCATATGCACATGCACACATGCACAGATGCGCGCGCACACGTGCGCGCGCGCACACACACACAAATACCTCTGACAATGTACACTGTAAATTACCTTTTTATGCATTTTACTTATCTGAGTTTTAAAAGTACAAGTGCTTTAAAAGTCTCTCCCTTTGTCGATTTTACAATATTAACCAGAAAGAGGCAGTAAGTGGGATATTGTATTTATGCACGCACACCCCTGTAGATCCTTAACAAAAAACATCAGCTCTGTTCTACTGAATTGAGCCTTGGGTTTTGTAAGGATTGGTTATACAGTAGTTTCAGAGATGGATCAACTGCACAAAGTAGGATCACTCTAATTATGTAGCCATTGTGAAACAGGCGATAAACCTGAGGGATAAAAAGGAAAATAAAAGCCACTTAGCTACTAAGAAATACAGCTGTTGCTTTTAAAAGTAAAATGGCAGCTGATAATTAAGTAAAACTTTCACTTGCATGTTTGTTCCCCTTACCATACAAAACCACAGTAAAGTTACAGGAAGTATCAGCAACGCTTCTGCACCCTGCAAGTCGCTATCCAAGTTGCACATCTGTGCTGATTTGCATCCATCAGCGACCATTTCCACTGCTAGCTTTGAGGGGAAGGGACTACTCCCTGGACACCTGTCACCACAGACACAGCTGTCTTTGATCCATTCATCATCACGATACAAAGCATCTATATTTCTCATTTCCCTTCAGATTTCCCCAGGTTCCTCTATTTCCTAGTTTTGCTAAAGCCTCATCCTCAGCTTCATGTACCTGGGCAAAAGCAGAAAGCTCTGGTAAGCCTCCCTTCTGTTCCGCCTTCCAACGGTTCTTCAGCTGTGTTTGTTACTCAAGCCTTGAGGCTACTCTTTACCTGCCACTTATCAAGGAACTGAAAATACAAACACAGTTCTGCTTCTCCATCTCAGGCAACTGTGTGCAGGCTCTGTAAATCCTCTGAGCTTCCCCCATTTTTTTTTCTGGTGTGTTGGCATCACTTTCCCAAAATTTGGCAAGATGATGATGCATTTCTAATGAATACTACTGTGAATCCTATCCCAACCCCTGCCTGTTAAGTGGACATTTTTGTTTTCTGACTTTCTTATGCCCCTCTGTCTCTCAGCACTCACTCAGACATTTTTGTTTCTGTTACATACCCATTTATCTTCATATAATAACTGTGAAATCCTCCTGAGAAGGGGCTCTATGTTACCATTCCTGTTAATTTTATTAAACCCTAACGTCATGATTTAACTCTCAGTATTTGGTACACTGTTGAAGGTAAAACCAAACCAAACCAGGGAATGTATATTCAACATAGCAAATGTAATATATAATGAATGCTACATTTAAATGTATGTGTGCATGTGTGTGTGTGTGTGTGTGTGTGTGTGTGTGTGTGTGTGTTTGTACGTGATGTAATAATGAAAATTTAATCCTGGGGCCTGAGAGATAACTGAGAGATTAAGGACATTCCTCCTCAATACTTTATCAGATGACCAGAGTTCAGTTACCAGCCATGACTCACACCCCACCCCACCCCCGATAACTCCCACTTCAGGAGTATCTCTTGGTCTCCACAGTTTCCTGCACATATCTGCATGACACACACACACACACATACACATAATGAAGAAACAAACAAACAAAAAACATGTTTTTCAAGAATATCTAGTGAAAAGTTTCATTCTCAAAGATCTGTTTTGGATATTTCTTTTTCTACTTCCTGACGCGACATTAGAAGTAGGCTGTGAGTACTCTTAATTGGCCGGGATCCTAGAAAATAGAACATGTGTGTGGAGAATGAAAATAAACAGTGTCTACATGGGAAATATGGAAACTATTTTTTAAACTTTCTGCTGAGTGATTCTTTGCAATGTTACTCCATTTTGTTGTTGTTGTTGTTGAGGGTGGAGTTACTCTCCTCATAGGTCATCTCTAGATCATAAACTGGTTGATTTTCTTCTGGGCAGATGAAAATGTGGTGTGTTGCTAATGATGACTCCTACCCACAAGGCTTGGGCTCAAACTCAAACTGGTCCCCTAACAGCAGTCTTGTGGGTCTGCCACCACAGATTAAATTACTCATGGCCAACCAAGAGCTAAACATGTTAAATGGAAAATTCCAGGCATAAACAATTCCTAAGCCTTAATTTTCTTTCTTTTTTTTTTTTTTTTTTTTTTTTTTTTTTTTTTACAGTATGTTATATGATGGTTCTGTTGCAGTATTGGCTATTATTGCAAATTTTTCACTAAATGTAATTTATAAGTTAAACTTCCCTATGGGTATGTGTGCACAGAAAAGAAAACAAAACAAAGCAAAACAATCCAGAGAGCCGTCTAGATCTTTGGTCATGAGCCCTATAGATTAAATGGTTTAGGGGTACCTCTTTCACTGGCAATTTTCTTATTGTTCTCTCAAAGTTTGACCTATCTTTTTCTTCTCCACCCTCCTGTTTGCTAGACAGAGGAATGTGCCTGGGTGTGTGAGGCCGTGGTTTACAGTCAGGCATAATTGGCCTAATCTTCCAGAGCATGTTTTTCTGAGATGTTGGCTGCAGAGAGAACATTGAATCCACATGTCTTCTTTTTTTCTCTTGTTGCCGCTGACATCCAGCAAACAGGGTTTGCTCTGTTTTTATTCTTATTACTTTTTCTTGCTTTTTGTTTTCATGTGGCCTTCTTACTTTTCTAAACTTACCCCAGATGCCAAGCTCTTCTAAATGCTAACCTTTTCTGCAGGTCGCTGAGTAAAGATTATTAGTTAGGTCTGTGAAGCGAAGGATAACCCATATTTACATTCTTTTCAGCTTTTCAGGAGAAGAAGTGATGACTCAACCAAAATATGTTGAAGTCGAGTTCTGTGCTTTTTAAATTAGAAGGACATTTTAAAGCATGATTGATAAAATTTAGCCTTATTCATGAGTACAATCGCCAGTTTAGTCTTAATCTCGGCTTGGCATGATTCTTCTTGATTTTCCACAAGCCAAGGCTCTAATTCTTCCAATGTCAAAGTTTTTCATCTTCTGTTTGTGTTTTGTTTCTGAATTTTTGAGACAATATTTTGTAGGTAGTTCTGGATAGCCTAATACCTACAGGCTAGTCTCAAATTAGTGACACTTCTCCTGCCTAAGCCTTCTTAATGCTCAGATTTTTAGGTGTGTATCACTGTGCCAAGCTGCTTTTTAAACCTTGTTTTGTTTGTCTCTTTTATTCTCACTCCCTAGAAGCTGTTATTGATCTCAGGACATCAGACCTGCTAGACAGAAGCCCTGCCTCCCCAGCACACACCCACTCTCCTCATCTTACTCTGGAGCAGGGTAGACTCTGTATGGGGTGAAAGAAGAGAGACTGGGCCTATTATTTCCGACTTACTGATATTTAAAAGACTCATTCATGCTAAGACACTCCTTGGAGTGATTCATAGATTCAGCAGTGATCCTATGACCTTATGTTTTGCACAAAAATAATTATATGAGTCTCTGACTAGCCCTAATTTCAACTCCAAAACAACCACAAATCTCTGTTTACCCTTAACCAGCCCAGACTCCCTGAGTTCTCAGCTGTTTTGATTTTATATCTGGAAAGTACCAGGACCACCCTGAAAAAAAGATGATAATTTTATCCTTCAAAAATATTAAATAAACATTGCTCTTCATGAGAAAAGTTGAACACACACACATCCACACTCAATAATTAGCTAATCAAGTTTGAATGCCCAAAAATAAATAGAAAAGTTAAAATTGGAACACAACTTTTATCAACCATTTGACATACATGTAAAATATTATAGCCAAACTGCAATTGAGTAGAGTTTAGGTTCATAAATGCCTTATTTCTCAAGATTACTAGTCTATAAATAGTTAATAAAATTTTAATTAAACTAAATATAAAGTGCTATGTAAATTATTCTCCTTCATTTTTTGATTCTTTTACTCATCATGGATAATTGAAAAAATGCATTTTGAACAAAATATTACTTGAAATTATCTAGTTTAAAAATTAGCATAAATATTGCTGGCTATTCATATTTATTTGCTATCATGGTCTTAATATTTCTATATGCTCTGCCACCAAATTGAATATCGACGTGGTGACACATTATAATTGGGTATGAACAGGCCTCAGAGTTGTCACAGAACACAATTGGACTTCAAATTCTCAGTAGAAAAGAATTTTATTTGTCTGGAAGAGGAAAATGGGGAGACTGGCTTCCACTTGATTGGGCAAAGAGTGTTGTTTTTAAGAAGTAAAAGGCAAAGTCGGTGCTAGGATGAATTGGTAAATCCCAATTGGACAGGTTAGCTAGTATAACCAAGCAATATATTTTGATCATTGAGCCTTGATATTTTTGGTAGCTAGACCTTGGTGATCAGCCTCAGGAATAAGGAAGTGTCCAAATAAGAAAATGCACCTTAGTGGCTAGCTTAGGAATATGAAAGTGCTTAAATGAGGGAATCTAATAGTTTAACAAGGGAGAGGGGAAAGGGAGGGCAAGACCTGCCAGCACCATGTTTGTAGTGCTTAGGCCTGTTAGAGAGCCCTTCACTCCCACTGTTTGTTTTATTACTGGGTTGCTAGGTATTGGGTAAACAGGCTTCATCCTGCTGAGTACTTCCTCCTGACATTGGGGCATCATTGTTAGAGATATAAGGAAATTGGAGTATATTGTCCCAGGTCAGGAAGAGCTGGTTGTTTCACTTAATGTCAAGGGTCTGCTAGACCACCTGGGGCTAGGAAACTGTAAGTAGCATTGGAGCAGTTTGTGAAGCTGGACCTTCTGGGGCTAGCCACTTTGGCACAGATACCAAAGAAACCACTGGGATGCTGAGATTTCTGAGCAGTCTGTAGTTGATCTGAAATCTACTGGGACAGATTGACTAGGGACAGAGGTAAAGTTAAGGAGTTTATATGAAAAAATTTTTTTATTTTGGGTGTACATTTGAAACTTCACGGTCATATTAGTTGGGGAGCACAGTCCTAAGACCAGGAAAGATGAGAGGGATCCCACCTTCAGGAATAGTCAGGTAGGGAAACTTAGGTTGTTGGTTGAAAAGTATTTATTTAGAGTCCATTTAACCTGTCACAGGTGGATTCAAGTAGATTCCCTGAAGCTTTCAAGAATTTTTCAATAATTTTTTTTTAAAGTTCATATCTGTACTAAAATCTACACTGTAGAAAGGGCAGTAGACTCATGTCTTTCAGTCAGAATAAAAGCTTAGACACCCCCAAAATGATTTGGAGTTAAAGCATTAAAACACTTTCCAGAGGGATGGATATGTAGATGTTTGTAGGTCTATTTTTAGAAGAGAACCAAAGGAAATTTTAAAATTTGAGCTTTTGACTGTGAAAATAGTAGCTGTGTATTATCAAGGCTCAAATAATAGCTTATCAGAACTTTACACAATACAAGTTTTTATACCTTTATAAATTATATTTATAAACCTTAAACATCTCCCTAGACCATCATAACTTAGATTTTTATATCCTCAGACCTTAATACACTCTCTTAGGCCTTTATATTACATTTCCATATCTTAAAACATTTTTAGACCCTCACAACTTATTTAAGCTTTCGTATCCTTAGTCTTTAATGACTTGTATTTATATACATTTGAACACCTTCTTACACCCTCAAAATTTACAGAAACATTTTTATCCATTTACTAACATGAGGCACAAGTAATTTGTGGGACCATGATAGGATGGCTTTGGGTTTTGGTAGAAGCACTGGATGAAAATAGCCCAGAGACCCAACAGGTGTCTACTGCCGTGAGGGACAGGCATCTATTCTGCTGTGATTCCAGAATCCAGGCTGACACATGTCGAAGACCTCCATTTGATCTGCATCATTCAATCAATGGGCAATAGGGCAATGCAGCCTCTCCCAAAGAGCACAGGTAGAGGGCGTGACGATAGGCCTCAGTCTCAAGAGATTTACATACTAATGAGATACCTGAAGGCCTGAGGGCATAGCCAATTAAGCATTTTCTCCAGACCCTCTCCTTTTCTCCCTCCCTATTTAACTCAAGTCTGCCCCAAGTTTCAGGGGATGCATCCAGATTCAACTACCATCCGCCATGTCAATAAAGCTCTTGGAACTCTGGAGTTTCTTGTTTTATTGGGGCCTGCTGTTGTGCTGCTGTCATGGAGGACTTCTCTGCATTTTAGCCATGGGAGGCATTGTTCAAGCCAATCGAGTAAAACAGGCTATCACTTCCCGTGGGGTGCTGCGCCAGAGCCCTCTCCCTTCACACCAGAGCCCTCTCCCTTTACACCAGAGCCCTCTCCCTTCCCCCTCATCTCTCTCAACTTGTGGGCGGGCCACGCACCCATGCATCCCTTGTCTCTGTCCTGCTGCAGCCTCCGAGAGCCCCAGAACTCCCAGAGCCCCAGAATTGAGACCAATCGACCCCAGGTCACCTCCGGGTCCAGGGGTCCCCACTGGAAAGCCTTGCGCCCCCATGGAATCAGGCTGAGTTTACACCCTGCCTGGGGGGTACCCTGAGCCCAGTGCCTGCCAGGTGTGCATGGAACAAACTCAGTCAAGATCCTGCACACTCCTGCCACTCTGAGCAGTGTCAGATGCGCAGACCCACAACACAACAGAGAACTCACACCTTCACGCAGGCATGGGCCCTTCTACTTTTCCCCACAGTGATTGATTACCAAGAGTAGTCATTTTAAAGGAAGTACCTTTAAATAAAGGAAGAGTAAGAAGTTACATCTGCTTAAAGAACCTGGTAGTAAGGTAAACTGTCTTTGTTTGTTTGTTTGTTTGTTTCTTTCTTTCTTTCTTTCTTTTCAATAATTTTTTATTCACTTTACATTTTAATCACAGGCTTCCTCCCTCCTTTCTTCCCATTCCCATCTTTACACATCCCTCCCCATACTGCTCCTTCCCCTTGGGTACCACCCTACCTTGGGACACCTAGTTCCAGCAGAACTAAGCACATCCCTTCCCACTGATGTCCAACCAGGCAGTGCAGCTAGGGGCAAGGGGATCTGATAGCAGGGAACAGAGACTGAGACAGCCCCTGCTCTGATTGTTAGGAGAATCACATGAAGACCAACCTTCACAATTGCTACAAATGTGTAGTTAAATGCTTATGAACCCCCTGAAGGGGACCCCACTCGAGTCTCAGGATGGCGTGCACCCAAAGGACACACGAGAGACCAACTTGCTGCAAGAACACGAGGTAGTTTAATGGCAGAGCACTCCAGGCAGACACGTGTCTCAATGTAGGAGACAGGGTCATCGACCTTGTGGCTCAGGGATTTAGGGTTAATATAAGCTTGGGGTGGGGAAAAGGAGAAACTTTCTCATGGGTGCACACGATTGGGAGAAACTTTTTCAAAGGTGCACACGATTGGTTGTTTTCCAATTTTTGAACATCAGCAGGCCGAACTGGTCCATGGGGGCGGGATGCAGTTCCTGCAGGCGGATGTTTATCTCTCTTATCTTCATGGCCGGCCCATTCCTGGGATGACTCAGCAGCTCTTTGTCCTGTGACTCTGCATTCTTCGTTAACTGATAAACTGGGCCTCTGGTTAGCAAACCTTGAAGGCGGCGGCTTCAACTACTCAGGTTTGGGAAAAGGAATCTACAGGACCCCTTTTATTTTTTGTGGGACCCATAAAATTTTCTTTCAGTACGGGGCCAAGTCCAGATTCAGCATGCTCCCTGGTTGGTGTCCCAGTCTCTGTGAGCCCTCATGGGCCCAGGTTAGTTGACTATGTGGGTCTTCTGATGGTGTCCTTGACCTCTCCTACTTGCCTGCTTCTATTCCCTACTCTTCCTCTAGATTCCCAGAGCTCCACCTGATGTTTGACTGTGGGTCTCTGCATCTGTTTCCATCTGCTGCTGGATGAAGCCTCTGAGGAGACAGCCATGCTAGGGTCCTGTCTGCAAGTATAGCATAGTATCATTAATAGAGTCAGGGGTTGGCTCTCTCACATGGGATGGGTCTAAATTCGGGGCAATCATTGGTTGCCTCTGCTCCATCTCTATCTGCCTGTAAATAAGACACATTTTTGGTTGAAGATTTTGTAGGTGGATTGAGGACTCCCTCCTTCCTCTGTAAGCTGAGAAACTGAGAAAGTGGCTGAAGCCTGGGAGGTACTGTTATCTTGATGCTGTTAAAGCATTCTTTAGTTTAGTCATCAACATCATCAGAAATCTGGGAAGGATAAATTATAGGAGGATATATAATATAAATGGCCTGTATATCAATTAAAATAAAAGAGACTTACCCATTACCTAGACAGTTGTCTTAGGTATTTGTGGTATCGATAGCTAGACAATGTTTGGTCATCACCTGTCATATATATAGATAGCATTTAAACATCAGCTGCTACACAGAGCCGCAGGCCATCAGCTGTCAGACCCAGGTCTGAGAGACTTTTCCTGTAGAGAAGCAACCCAAAAATATTTACAGTTTTTGGCAGAACACTGGGCACAGGCAAGGCATGGGACTCATTTGACCAGTGGTTAGGATTACTGTAATTTAGGTGGAGTTGTTGTATGTCATCTATTATATTGTGAGATCATAAGATTCCCATTAGGAAGAGGCATTTGTCTCTTTTACAGGAAGCTTAAACATTTTAAATGCCATCTTAGCAGATCTCTGAAGAGTTTGAGGACCATCTATTTAGTAGACTTGATTTTAGGTTTAGCCTTAAAAACATATTGCAAGAGTCTAAATAAATCTTGTCGTTAAATAACAGTTTAAGTTGGTAGCTTTTTATAAGACTAGGATTTTATAGCTTTATTCCCGGTAAGTTTGAGCATTAAAAATTTGCACTAAAGATTTAATTGAATTACCTTTAGTATTGAAATAGTATATCATAGTTTTTGTATGACTTCGTTTATCTAAATAAGCTTTAAACTTTGTTAAAATTTAAATTTAGCAAGTTAGATTAAATTAAACTTAAATTAAGAAATTAAGATTGTTAAAATTTAGCAAAGTGAGCAAACATAAAGAAACTAAGACAATATTTCTGTGAAGCTGAAATATTTTATTAGGACTTTATAAATTCTATTTGTCAAAGATACCTTATTTACCAAATGTACATTGTTATTTCTTTAAATTTGTTAGAAATCTGGTGTTGAAGAGTTGGCAAAGACATAAGTAGGTAGGTATAAATCTCTAAGTCAGCTTTTATTGATGTAAGTCTGTAGAAGAAGAAAGTAAGATTGAAAAAATGAAGTTCTGCTGGAGGGAATTTCTATAAACTCTAAGAGGAAGCTGAGAGAGAGCGCGTACCCACCCTCTCCCTCCCATGGGCCCAAGCATAGAGAATCTGTGGGAGGAAGAGAAGCCTAGGAGCCAAGCTCTTCCTAGGAGGCCTAGGAAGATACAGCACAGGCAGCTCCTAGGGGGAAGAGGAAGCTAAGAGCAGAAGCTGCAAGACTGGAGGCAGGAGCTGAGAGAGGCACAAAAAGTGTTGTGCAGGCCAGGAAAGGCTTAAGGAAGCTGCAGAATCCAAAGGGCAGGAGGGGAAATGAGTCACAGTATACAGCAGGAGGGAACTGAGAGAGCACAGGGTCATAAAGTATCATAGAAGCTGAAAATGTACAGAGAAGAGGTGTAAGCAAGAAAGGATCATAGGCCATAGCCATGACCAGAGTCTGAGAGTGGTCGAGTGGGACAGCAGGTGGGACTTGCAGTTTTTAGGGGAAAGAGGCAAGGTCACATATAGGTCCCAACAGGCATAAAGAGAGGTAGAGCAGGTAGCTCCTAGTGGGGAAAAGCAGGAGTCCCATGCTGCCAAAGGTAAGATTGCATCTTTCGGGGGAGGCAAGAGAAAGAAGGAGAGGAGAAGACAAGGGAAAGGGGAGCATACAGGCCATTCGAGTCAAGAGTTTTCAGATGATTGCCCCAGTGGTGTCTTAGGAGGCTGTAGAATGCTTTAGGAGCTGTAGAGACACCTATAGCATAGACAAGGATGAGCTGAGAAGTTAGGTTTTAGAGTTTGGGGTCAAATTTAATTGAGAGGAGCCACTGAGCAGGAGGGATAGCCTGGACCAAGATGAGAGGCAGAAAGGACTAGAAAAGGGACTGAAGGGAAGGGGCTGTCAAGGAAGGAAAGAGAGGGCAGGAGGAGGGCAGGGGTGGGTATTTAACCAGTGGGATCAAAGATAGAGAATTTGGCTTTATGGCAGGAGGGAGCTGCACAGTAGCAGATGCAGCACTGCTGGCCTGATGGCCATCTCCTGGTAGTGGGGGATGGTAAGACAGGGAGGAGGTGAGACAGAGGTGTAAGAGAAAGTGTAGGAGGTGTAAGGGAGGGTGGGGCTTGGAGCAGAGTTGGAATGCAGAGATGGTTCTGAAATGTCTGGAAAGGGCCAGGCAGGGAGGGAGAAGAGTAAAAGGGGATTTCCTTCCATCTTTCAGTGCCCATAAAAATTGTAAAGGCCTCTTGTTTGATTACCAAGAGGGTATAAGGGCCATTCATGAGGGCACCAGTACTGTCATATAAGTTAGAGTCCTTTGAGATTCTTTAAGGGACATCCCAGAGGCAAATAGATCGGAATGGTGGTGTGTTGGTGTTGGCGTTGGTAGAAGCAGTTGCCATCAATAGATGTGATCAAGAGAGCAAAGCTGAAGTTAAAGGCTCCCCCAAGACAACTGAGTGGTTTCAGGGAAGGGGTCTTGGATCCCAAAAAGCTCTGGAAAGAGAAGAGGATCTCTATGACCCTAATGTCCAGGAAAAATCCAGTGCTTGTCAATAGGATTTTGAGGAGGCAAAAATGCAGCAGAGCCAGATTTTCTGAAAAGTTTCCACTATTGTGAGGTAGCCAACCTTTCCACAGCCCAGAGTGTGCCTAAGAGGTCATTTGGAGGAGGGCACTGTGGCCTGCTGAAGGCTATGACAGGGTGAGTTCTCCCCACTCCTACCAGACACTGGACTACCCTAATGTTCTGGGGAGTCTTTACGACTGCTAATTAAGGAAAACTCATCAATTAGCTTGTGTTACATAAAGGGAACAGGTTGGTCCAGAAAGTGTGAGAACTGACTGAGGTTCTAGAGATTGATCTGAATCACTGTCAGTCATGGTAACAATCAAGAAGCCTTGGGGTCTGCACAGAACATACTCAGACACAAAATTCTCAGCATAAATGAGATTTATTTCCTGGGGAGGGGACAATGGAGAGGGGAACTACCACTGGATTGGGCAAAGACAGTCAGAGGAAGCTCTAGAAGAGTGCTATTATTTACATTAATATTATTATTCTTTAATCTCTTTTTATAGTTCAGTTGTTATCCCTCTCCCCGACCACCTTCTGACAGTTCCTCATCCCATCCCTCCTTCACCATCTCCAAGAGGATGTCCTCAACCTCCCCACACACCCTGTCAGACCTCCTCACTCCCTAGGGCCTTTAATCTCTCGAGGGTTAAGTGCTTCTTCTCTCACTGAGGCCAGACCTGGCAGTCCTCTGCTGTATATGTGTCTGTCTGTCTGAGGCCTCATATCAGCTGGTGTATGCTGCCTGGTTAGTAGTTCAGGATCAGAGAGATCTTGAGGGTCCAGATTAGTTGAGCCTGCTTGTCTTTGGCAGCACATATACTAAAGTTGAAACAATACAGAGAAGATTAGCATGGTCCCTGCCCAAGTAGTGCTTTTTTAAGGAGAAAAGGGGAAGTCTGTGCTAGGATGAATCCTTATTGGGCAGGATATCTAGTGCAGCCAAATAATGAGTTTTGAATGTTGGACCTTGATGGTTTGGTTGATGCACCTTGCTGTTCAGCCTCAGGAGAGAGTCAGGCAAAAGGAAGTCAAATAAGGAAACGCAACTTGGTGGCTAGCTTTAGGAATGTGGAAGTAGCTAAATGAAGGAATCTAATGGTTTACAAAGGGGAGAGGGCAAGACCTTGTTTGCAATGCTTAGGCCTGCTGGAGAGATCTTCAGGGCACAAAGTAAAATTTAGTACTTATTAAAAGATCCCATCTGTAAATTTTATATTTGGGAAAAATAAAGCCAACAAAATATGATTTGATGGTAGGGATTAACCAGATAGATGGTTTTTTTGGTAGAACATTCTCCAACCCCCAATACAATGTCTAATTGTCCAGAATTCAAGTCTGTCAGTACTACACTACCCCCTAGAGATCCTGATGTGATGTCCCTCGCCCTGTAACACTGAGGGCTGCCACAGTTACTGGGATGCTCATTGTCTTTGTAAAGGCGGGAGCAGGCAGACCACTTGACTTTTCCAGGACATGTTCTTAGCAAAGCTGATGGCTACACTGATTCACTTTCCACCCAGGATTTCCTGCTTTCTAGAGTTTGACAGGAATACTTTAAACTTTGAGATGGATTTTTTTTTTAAACAGAATCTATTCTAGTCCTGAGCACGAAATGGTGAGTTTGTTCTTCAAAAGACACCTGTATTTACTGACACCTTCCCATTTGAGTTAAAGACTGTCATCTCAGTTTGCCTTACCCCTTGATTTGTAGGTTGGGGAAGGGCTTAAGAGAAGGAGAGCGCAGCAGTGCTTTGGCAATGATTGGAGGTGGGGTTATACATAGACTGGGTGGAAGCATCTTTTTAATAATGTTTGACAGTTTACTTTGCAAATTAATTTTAATAGCATCTCCTCCCTGGATGGGAAGGTCAGTAGGATGTGTCTTGCAGTTGTTAGTGGTGATGTTGGTCACACAGTACATCCAGACCCTGAGCCAGGAATGGAGTGAAGAATTACACCTTATTCTTCGTGTCCACATAGAAAAGGAACCATAGATCCTCCTATTGCATGTTTTGTAAAAGGATGAAGACTCATAACCTTGATATTGCTAATGACAATGAGGATGCAAAGACAAAGAGTTAAGGAGACATTTCCCAGTGCATATAGCACAAAGATACAACTTCAGGGTCAGTGCTGGCCACAGTGGGGGAGACAGGCAGCATCTGGGGAGTATGATATCCTGATGCTAGGATTATATGGCTCATTTCACTCTCCTTTTTGAGTAATAATTTTGTCTTTTTACTTAGTGCTCTTCTTAGTACTTTTTCTTAATCATTGCCTATGTTCTGAATCTGGCATCCCAGTTTTTCTGGAATTCTCTAGGTGGTTCAATAGTGAAAATTCCCTTGAGATATATAAGACAAGAAAGTAGGGCATATTTGTACAGAAGGGACAAGTGACAGACAGAGAGGATGCAAGAGAAGCTAATGAGACGTAATGAATAAGACCACATAGATGAATGAAAACAAGATAATGAAATCTCTCATTTGTACAAAGAAATACACACAATTTAAAAAGAAAATCCCCTAGGCTTAACTCAGTTTGACTTAGATAGTTGATTTCTGTAAAAAAAAAAATACTTGATGAAAGCTAAATTTTTGAATGGCTTCTGAATGTGGGACTCCCCGGGGGCTGCATTTGCTTTGGTACAAATTCCAGTAGCCAGAGAGAGGTGTCCAGCTCAGCTCCTCAGCTTGCAAGTCTTTATTCCACATTTCAGCCCTTTCAGAATGTCCCTGTCATAAACAGCAGCACATGAGAGTAAATGGTTCGGTACCCCCTTCATGTCAATTCCTCAAAGGCTTTAGTGTAAACTAAAGAGGCTGCTGCTCAGGAAGGTTAGACAGAGTCTGGAGAACACACGTCAAACTCACTGTTCACTCCCCAGGTAAGTCTTACCTTCTCAACAGCTTCCCACACATCAAGTGTAGAAAAGGAAAATGTGCCTTTTTTTCCCTCTCCAGCATCTATCGAAACAGCATCATTACCTACTTTTTAATAAAATATACTGGGCCAATGAAAGAAGAGGAGAAATAGTAAGTCTGTTTTCTTTTGGTAGAAGATCGCAAAATACAAATCTCAACTTTAAGTTTTGCACATTTGTACCATCAATGAGTGAGTTCTAACCATTGCCTAGAGAAGATACATACACACAATTCTGAAGGTCTAAAGAATTCCATTCATTAAAGGAAAGGCAGGCACTGTGCTGTGCGTAGGCGAAGTTTTATTTTGTGAAACACTAGACTTGTAATTTTCCAACATCTGAAGGAAGTTAAAACACAATCACTCCGATCATTTTGGTTACTCTGAAGTATATGAGTAATGCTTTGGCATTTATGGGTCATCCAAAATCATCAAACAGACCTTCAAAAGTCCTCACAGTAGGGACCACACCTCTTTTATTTTTTTCCTGGGCATGGAAAAACCATGTAAAACTGACTTTCAGTGAGGCCAGAATTGTAAGTAACAGACACTCACGTTTATTTTTAGAGACTGAGTTACCATTAATATATATTCGGAGACTTCAGTCTGAGTGAGACACATAAAGTCCTTCTCAATTATTTATACAGAAAGGTTTCAGTCTCTACTCTATGTCCTACAGAGCACATAAAATATATACAGCCCAATAATAGGAACATACCGAATTAGCATACTGATAGATTCACTTTCAACGCAATTAATTTGCCCTAAGCAGTTCTCACTTTATGAGGTTTTAAATTGTCAGAAATAGGCATGCTCAGCCCCAACTTCAACATGAGGCAATGGAAGATATTCTTTTCATGTTTTTTAAGTTTGCTTTAATCCATTTCCCTATGTATTTAATGCTTCCCCTCCCCACTCCAAGTGAGAACTAACCAGTGGCTTCCACCAGAGCTGTCTGTCTCCCTTTACAAAGTCTGCTCTGCTGCCATGATGCCTCTCTTTTGTTGGAAGTTGACACTGTACTAATAAAAATTGCTGGCAAGAGGCTATAATTAAGACCTGAGAGCTTGGGATTATTCAGGAGAGACAGTTTAGTTTCTTGTTGCCCTTGAGCACTTTCAGAAAGCAGGAGGTACTTTTGGCTTCTAATTAAAGCCGAGAATACCCTGACTGTAAGGCCATTACATGAGATGAAGAAGGTACATATTTGAACAGGTTTTATTCCCAGTGGTTGCTTCATTTACAGTCTAGCTTTTTAGTTTGGTTTTTTTTTTTTTTTTTGGTCCAGGAAAACCAGTTTCATGCAACTTTTAAAATCAAGAATAAAGTAGTCGTGTCCATGAGAGGGGGCATGCTGCTGCAGCTTCTAAGATAAACATAACTGACTGGATTCACGTGAGGGGTAGAAAGAGAAGGTTAACACATTAAGATAAGTGCATCTTTGTTTTACTTTTTATTTTTAAAACATTTTCAGAGTTATGCAAGAGTGTAATTCATACAGAAAAAAAACATAAGCAAACATGGATTAGGGTGGAGAAATAATCTGGCTTAAGATTTTTGGCCTAATTTTGTACATCTGTTCAGATGTGGGGTGGTGCTTGGTCATGCTTTCTTAAGAATACATTAAGAAGGTATCAGGCAAAGGTTTACCACAGATATCCTAGGAAGACTTCTGTTTGTTCTGTGTATTTACCTCTGATGTCTAGATATTTAGGATTAGAATATATGACTATTTTATTCACTGCTGATGTTGAGCCCTACAAAAATAACTAGCATGTAGTGAAGACTCGGTAAACATTATAGGAGAGAGAGAGAGAGAGAGAGAGAGAGAGAGAGAGAGAGAGAGAGAGAGAG
>JANHMN010000001.1:88177226-88217706 GCA_030674055.1 Rhabdomys pumilio
GAGAGAGAGAGAGAGAGAGAGAGAGAGAGAGAGAGAGAGAGAGAGAGCACAAGGAAAGGAAGGATGGAAGGATGGAATGAAGGAGGAAGGGAGAAATGAGAGATGAGAAAAGAGAGGGAGCTAGTGAGGTAGAGTGGAACATTCTCATTGAAATCATTTAGCAGAAGGAATCTTGTGTATGTGATTTAAAGCAATCCGGTGTCTTTAAGAAATTGGCTGTGGTATGCACAAATGAATTCATAGCATTCCAAGACAATACGTTTATAAAAACAGCACAAAAACCATCTCCTTGCTTAATATAGTTACCCTCCTTGCTGCATTCAATTCTGTCAATGCTCCCTCTCACTGAACTCTCATTATTTGAAATCTTTCGCTGTGGGATTGTAATGACCAAGGATTATGGAGGAATGGGCTCAGATGAGGATGGCAGGAGTTGGCTCCCTCCCCACTCCCAACCTGGTGCTATGCTGCCAGCTAGACCAACAATAACCCGGTTATCCTGAAAGTTATCAGGCTTTACTTTCAGTTTGACCTTTTAAGATCCCCCTCCCCAATGCAGCTCCTGAGTATGCAGATGAAATATCTCCCAACACTCTTTTCTGGCCAATGGTACAAAGCCACACAAACCTTGCCGGAGACCATGGCCACCTCCCCAAGGGCATATTTACTCGCCTGCCTCCCACCACCACTAATTGAACTGCTTCTCTGAAGCTGTTCATGAGTGCTAAGTATGTGTTCTTTGCCCTTGCATTGGAAGCAAATCACCTATCCAGGCTAAGTTTCCCTCCTTCCAGTCCAGCCTGGTGCATAATGGTCAGGCTACTCTGAGGAAGAAGCAATCCCGGAGGGCAATAGATGTTTCTGTGTTATTCAACATACTACTTCTATATCTATGTTTACTTATTAATTTTCAAGTAGGGTCAGACATTTATTCTTCCAGTGGGCCTCAGGCATGCAACTTCCCACAGTCAAAAACTGACTCAGAATTGTTCCTGTCTAAAAGATCTGCAGGAACAAAAATGAAGAAGAGGCTGAGGGAAAGGAGGTTCAGTGACGCCCCAACTTGAGATCTATCTCAAGAGGAGGCTCTAAAACCTGACACTCTTACTAATGCTACAGTGCACTTACAGACAGGAGCCCAGCATGGTGTCCTCTGATAGGCCCAACAAGCAACTGACTGAGACAGATGCAGATACTTACCCTCAACCATTGGATAGAAGTTGAGGCCCCCTGTGGTTGAATTAGGGAAAGGCTGGAAGAAGCTGAGGAGGTGGATGACCTCAGAAAAAGACCAGCAGTCACACATACATATACCAATTACTCTTTTAAAAACAGATGTGGTCTACAAGCCAAACAATACAACATATGATATAATAGCATGGAAATATACTCAGCTGTCCCTAAATTTATCATATTGGAGAAACACAAATTCAATTCTGTGTTGTAATGTAAAGAAATAAATCAGAGGAAACTCTGAACATTTTTAACAGGAGAAAGGGAAATTTTAATCAATACTGATCCAATAGACTATGAAAGAGAGTATTATACAGAGTTAAATTCTCATACAGAGTTTCATTTGTTGATTAGTAAGGTGTCTATATATTAGGATGAAATATTGGAGACTCTTGTTGGATACTGGAGTCTTATTTTGCAAGTTTTACTCCAGTCGTTTACATTTCAACCATGGCATATAAGAAATCATTAAGTTGGGCAATTGTCAAAATATTTTAAGGTATTCTGACAGCTTACTATTAATCTTGGGTTTTGAAGTTTACTTTAAACGTACTCTTAGGCTATGGAAAGAGAAGTTTAAATTATTTTCACATGTTTTAGTTCCTTAAAACAGTCATCTCTATGCTATTGTATTGCTTATTGCTGATTTTCATGAAAAAAAACTTAATTGATATATGGCTAGGCAGGCTTGTTTGGTGTTGGCTGATGTGCAAGCATCTCTTTACATAGATGCTTCCAAGGATATATGGCATGCTTTTCAGACCACAGGCTACCAGACCCAGGCCCTCCTGTGAGTCTGTTTCAATTGTTTTCTAATGTTTCTTCAAAGCATAGCTTGAATAAAATCTGAAGGGCAAACTCTACCATATTTGGTCTTTTCTCTAATTCTCCAGATTTTAATTAAAAAAAAAGTGTTCAATGACAGTAATTCTTTTCATGGTATTTCTCTGGTTAAGGTTTTATGTATTGAGTGTGTGTGTGTGTGTGTGTGTGTGTGTGTGTGTGTGTGTGTGTGTTGTGATATATGGAGGTCAGGGGGACAATTTGCCAACTTTGGCTCTCTCTTTCCACTAAACATGTCAGAGCAAATACAATTTCAGTCCTGATGGCTGTTACCCACTAAACGATCTCTCTAGACCTCATATCACTTTTCTTAAAACGTATGTGTCTTACACTCTTTGAGAACCATATGGATGGTATATAATCACTTCCTCAATATAAAGTTATTCCTATGTGTATAAAGCTTAGAATAATTATCTGTCTTTGGAAGCAGAAAGAAGAAAAGAAGAAAGGAAGGAAATAAAGAAAAGAAAGAAGCCAAAGACTAACAGCTGATTTAGACTCATTCTAGCGTGCAGATAAAACAGACATTGGAAACTCACTTGACTTGAGGAAACAGAACAATAGTTTCTAAGAGAAATCCAGACCTAACCCCAGAAACGTATGAATGTGATATTTGACACAGCAAGGGGGAGTTAAGGTAGAAGATGAATTTGTTTGCTAGTAAACTGACCATTAAGTGGAGTGATTATTATGGGTTTTTACTAATGAAATCTCAACAGTCTAACAATATTGGTAGGTTCTCCTTCCATCCTGCATCTCATGATGGTAATGCTGAAGTTCTTTCTCTCTCTCTCTCTCTCTCTCTCTCTCTCTCTCTCTCTCCCTCTCTCTTTCATCCTTCCTTCCTTCCTTCCTTCTTTCCTTTCTTTTTTTCTTCTTTTTTTCTTTCTATGTAAGTGTTCTGCCTGTATGCACATCTGTGAACCATTTAGATCTGGTACTGAACTTTGAGACGGTTCTGAGCATCCAAGTGGGTGCTGGAAATTGAACCCAGGTTCTTTAAAAAAAAATAGGTATGCACTTAACCATTGAGTCATGTCTCAGCCCTGATGAAAACTTCTTAATCTCCTATCTCTATGCTGGAGAATGCTAGTGACCTTTGGAAGTGGACAAGACCAGGACCCTAAATGTTCCCCATGAATTCACAAAACGGAATGTAAACCTGCAGACTCGCAGATTAATACAATGTAGCTCACTTTATACTGTTGATTCCAGAACATTCAAGATAATGAATCTGAGTTATTTGAATGTATGCTTGTGTTATTCTTCCAAGCAGTAATAGGAAAGTAACACTTAGGTAATCCAGAGTCACAGTGGAGTGGCTTTAAGCAGGAATAAAAGCCATAGGATTCTCAAGATAGTAGAACAGCCAAAAGGGTACCTGCCTAAAAGCTGGTGGCTGAGGCCACTGGTTAAGGGTAGAAAAAGGACTGGGGTCACCGGTTTACAGAAGATTCAGAACTTTCATGGATGACACTTCCAGGAACTCATCCAAGGTTCCTGAAAGAGAACTAAGAAAGAAGCCATGAGGCTCAAGCAGAGAAGGAAAGGATATTCACTGTGTACTATTTACAGTAATGAACACTATTGCAGAGAAAGAACATTTACTTGGGCCCTGCAGCAGTGGCCAAGGGACATGCATCCAATTCCACTTCTCTCTACCGTAACCATGAAAAAGTTGTCCCATGGGCTAAACATTAGTGAAGGGTACTGCTTACAGAGAAGACTCACACACACACACACACACACACACACACACACACACACACACACACAAAGACACTGAGCCATAATTGCCCTTGCCACCACTGCAGGACACCAACACACAGTAGCAACAGTGAATCACAGTTAAGAGGCTATGAGCAGGTACAAAGTCATAAGCCTTTGCAGAAGTCAAGAGAAAGACTTTTTACAGGTGGTCATGGCAGGCAGATGAGAATAAAAACTCTTCAGATTGCCTTTGTCAACCAGGATCAAACCTCAGGATGTCTGATGCTAGGCAGTTTCTTTCCAACATATTTAAACCTAGTATACTTAGTAAAAAAAAGTTTCTTGGTGTAGTATAATCTCTGGTGCACAAGGAAGTGTAATTACATCAAAATTCAACTCAGGGTACATGTCATTTCTTCCACAAAGATTGGCTCTGTAGACAGGCTACTTGTACTGGCTTAAGGACCTAAGGAAGTAGCTAGTCTGGTCTCAGTCATACAAATAGCATAGAGGTCATTTAAGCTATGAACCACTTCTAATTCTGGTGGTGGGATTTCTGCAGTGGAAGTAACCTTGGAAGGTGAATGTCTAGAAATGCTGCAAAGACTCCACTTTACAACAGATCTTTTTGTAAGCGATTTATTGGGATGAAGGGAGCAAGAGGGCTTCTCAGATCTGGGACAAAGGAGAGAGAGAAAAACAAAGAGATAAAAAGAGCAAGAGAGACAGAACTATCAAGCAATAGAGCAGTGATGGCAGGGACTTTTTAAAGGGCACACGTTGTATTTGGCTGCTGCTGCTGCTATGACTGCTGGCACTGAGTTACTGAAGTCAGGCTGGGGTTAATACCAATAATTTTGAGTCATTAAAAATTTCTAATGAATTTTTTTCTTGGGATTATTCTGACTCTCACCATGAAGACTGCAGAATCTCCCTTAAGTGATTCAGTATGATGTATGCCAGGTATGCTACAATAATGAATAGGAAAAAAATAGTTTGTTTCTATATTTTATAGGTGGAAACAAACACAAAAAGGAGAAGCAAGAGAGAATTTTTCATAAATATTAATTCTTGAATCCCTTTTATGTGGTTGAGATTTTCAAAGGGGGCTTAATATAAAACTCAGGACAGAACAGAAGGCAGGAAACAGAGGCCAGTATTTCAATATCTTATCTGCGGAGGGACTGGGCCCTGTGCATTGAAATGTTACAGATGTTCCCATTACGCTGTTCTTGTCTTCAGGAACACAGTTCTGGGTACCTGTCAGCCTCAGCCCTAAGCCAGTAACAACCTCCTCCTCTCCTGTCCAGGAAAGGACCCAGCCTCTACATCAAAACTCAGAACCAAGGCCTCCACTTTCTACTGTGAGCAGACACCCTCACCATTGTGAGAATGTCTTCAGATCCTTCCAGTGGAGAAGGACAAGAAGTCCAAAGCATGGTTTGCAGAGTGAGGCCTGTTATAGGGAACCTGGCAGGAGACTAGCACAGTTCAAGTGAGGGCTTTGAATCTCACCCTTGACATGAATTGAAAGCAGCCAGTGTCCTCTTACAGAATCATCTTGTTAGCCAGGAGCTGACTGCCCCGACAAGATGAGCACACACTTTCTCTGGAACATTGGATACACACACATTCCCTTGATTTTGAAACTTGTTTTTATTATTGCAAGACATTTCAGAAATTTTAACTTTCTGGTTAAAAGGGGAAACCATTACAGCTGTTTAAATGTCATTTGTGTTAAACAATTGAAGGGTTGTAAAATTACTTGTATTTGTATTTGACTGTAAGGTTTATGTTATCTATCAGGAAGATGAAGTCACGATCAGGGGTCTCTGAGCTATTTCAAACATAAAGACTCTTATTTGTGATTGATAGCTGTGATGGTCAAACTCCTTGTTAGCTTCACTGGGGTTTGGAGACACACGGATGTGTCTGTGAACATTTTCAAAAATGTTCAGCTGAGGAGGGGAAGACCCACTCTGTAGATGCCAACTTCCTATGGATTGGGGACAGAGTGAATTTCAAGTGGTGTGAGTGTGCGTGTGCGTGCGTGTGTGTGTGTGTGTGTGTGTGTGTGTGTGTGTGTGTGTATGTGTGTGTGTGTGTGTGGTAGGGAAGTGAAAAAAAATCCCTGTACATATCTGTGTTCACCTCTTGGTGCACCTTGACCAAACACCTCAAGTTCTCAACTCCATCTCTATGCCCTGATTGGAACTATGAACTGCCACACACACCCCTCTTTAATTGTTCTTTGTCAGGTTCATTGTCCAGTCAAAGGAGAATTAACTCATACAGTAGTGTTAGATGCCCACCATTAATATATTGAGTTACATGTTTTATAAAATTATCAACTATTAATCATTTGAATCACTCTACAATATGATATTGTAACAATTCAGTATCGCCAGGAAACATGACATGTTTCCAGTGACCTCGGTGTGTGCAGATGCCATGATTCTAAGGTTTAACCCTACAGGAAACAAAGTGTCATTACATTTTACACAGGCCTCACTGTGAGTCACGAGAAGAGAAAGTTTGGGGGAGTGGTTTGTAAAAGTAGGGACATTGTCAGCAACACATCTGGCAGCCTGTAGAAATGCACAGGTCAGAACTCAGCTGGACCCACTGAGTCAACAAGAACCTTTGGGAGTGACTAGGAAGGCTCTGTGCTAACAGGGCTTGCGGAACTGTCTAACTCAGGTAGTGCTTGAGTAATTAGGGGTCTTGAGATAGATACCTTGTACTATGGCTTGGAAGTGTCTCTAAGTCTTATGTGCTAAAAAAGTAACCCAAAACACAAGTATAGTGGAGGGGGACCCTTCAGAAATGAGAAGGACATGAGAAAGCTGCCCTTCTAATGAATTAATGACATTATTATTGGGGAAAATTAGTTATTATCAGAGTCTGGTCTTGATCAAAAGGCAGTTCAGCAATCCCTTCCTGACCTTACTACACATAATTTCTTGCCTTTTTACCCTTTTCCACAGGACAATGAGGAACAAAAGCCCTCGACAGATGTATGCATTTGGGCCCCCCAGAACTGTAAAATAAAATAAAAATAGCAAAAAGGATTTCACATACAATTTCAGGTATTCTTTCACACCCTGGTGCCCCATGTCAGCATGGGCTGTCTTCTGTTTGAAACTTCTGAAAGCTCTGTGCTTCCTTCATTTTGTCCAAAAAAAGCCAATGTGAGCTAGCTGTCCTGTAATGTTTGGATCGGGTCATGTTGAAGAATCAATGTCCCAAGAGCAGAGTCTGCAGACATCTTCTGAGCAGGAGGCAGAGATGAGAGAACAGGGCAGGCAGTCAGACTCCAGTGAGTCTCTGGTCATGGCAAGCATGAAAAGAAACACGTAGGACTGTCTGGCAACATGGTGGTCCAGTCATCCTTAACTCACAGGGCAACACAGTGAATGTCCAGCACCCTACATGTTTTATGAAGCAGAAGAGGCACGAGAGGAACTTCATTACAAAGGACAGAAGCTTAGAACAGAATTCTTTTATAAAGAACTTAATTGAGAAGATGTTGCTAATTCACCAGCAAAGCATCTTCATGCCCAGTCGTTAGCTGACTTACAATTCTTGCCAATTTGGACTATTTTCTGGTATGAAAACATCTACATGTTTCTCTGGGCAATCTTCTTGGCAAAACAGCACAGGAGAAAATATTTAAATTAACTACATGGGGTCCATGATACAACACATAAGTTTATTATTGAAAATATGTTAGAATATTTTCTTAATTATTCTAAATTATTTAGACTATTATTCTAAATTGCCGTTATCAAATAGCCTGCTGAGGACTTGAAATGCTTTTGCTGTCCGGGACAGTGCAGTGACAAATGAAGACCACAAGAGGGCAGTAAAAGAACATAGCTTGACTTTAGATTGCAGATACTTTTGGGGGCTGGGGGTGGTGGTGGTGGAGAGCTGGATTTCCTAGTTTGGCCAAGATTTGTATTCATAGGGACATTTCTCCTTTATAAATAAAATAACAAACAAAAACACTAAAAAGATGAATTTATATATTATTGTATTGTTTATTTTCATCAATAGTGCTTACATGATAATTTTTTTTTTAAATGTGATTATGGAGTATTGCTCAATTAAGCAACCAGTTCAACTTAACTTCATTGTCTTTTAGGTTCGTGAAAGCATCTTTCAACATCTATTCACAAGTGTGGGCTTGCACAGTGACAGACTGTACATGTGTGTGATCACCCTGGGAAACCTGAGTCAATAAATAAAACTAACTGTAACCGTTACCGTGGGCCAGAAGACTTCATTTAGACACGTTTATAAGGTATTTTCATTTTGTTTCAAGGCACGATCCTGAAAATCCAGGGTGCTGACATTTATTACTTTGAATAAAATTCCTCCAATCACAGAGGTTTTTATTCTGATGATTAAGATGCTTTTTGTACCTTCTTGAAATTTTTAGCAATTTTCAAACATGACACTCTGCTTGCAGTTTTCAACAAAGCCCCACATATTACACAGCTTGGTCTGATGACAAGTCCAGTTGTACAGCAATGCCAAGCCTCAGCTCCAGCTGGCTGCTTCTGCCTTCCCTTTAGCCTTGTCCTAGTCAAATCTTGGTTGGATCCTACACATAAAGAGCACATGAGGGCTGGGGAAGTGACAGTAGGCGTGCATATTTGGTATGCACTGGGCTGACTCCTAGGTGATCCTAAAACAAAATAACATAAAAGGAACTTATATTTTGTAACTTCAGTTATTGCAAGTATCCATGGAGTCCCAGGGCAGGCCTTGTCCTTTGTTCTCCTAGCCTTGATTCCCTGGCTTGGATCAGAGAAGGTTTAGCTGCTTCTTCCTCTTGAAGGCCTCCTGGACACGAGTGAGGTGCAGTACTGTAAATCTTCCTTCAGATGACTCTCGGAAAATGAGTTCTCCTAACTGCCTTACGTCTCCTACTTAGCTCGATTATACCCACAAGCTGAGTGTGGTCTTCAGGCTTGGCCCTTCCTGTCCTAGGTCTGCATAAGGGTTTGAAAGCTTCAATTCTTGGTCTCTGTTGTCTTGTTCTCAGTTATTATGAAAACTAAATAAAGTGGGGACGAATAGAGTCTCATACGATGGCCAGCCACATCATTTATAGTAACAAAAATATTACTCAAAGTTGGAGACTTTGAGATTTGAATGTTTTTAATGGGAAGCAGGCTAAATGATCTCAGTTCCCTGAAAACATCAGTCCCCTAATCAGAGGGAGAGACGCGTTTCACCCAGGGAATGAAGTAAGCACTTCCTGTGTGCAGAAACTGATACATTCTGCTGAAGGACAAGTTACCTGAACAGCCCACAACCTTGAGGGAGCTCCCTAGTGGAAACAAGGGGCTCAAGACAGTAGTAAAACATAAGATTCATGGCTGAAGACATGGCTCAGCTGTTACGAGTACTTACTGCTTTTACAGATGACCCATGTTCAGTTTCTAGCACGAACATGACCACTGAGAACCATCTGTAACTCCAGTTTCAGACTAGCACCTGGCATATTTTTGGTGCACATACATACATGGAGTATTTGCAGACATAGACGCAAATTAAATATAAATATTTCTGAAGTAATTTAGATGAGTTGTAATGTAGTTACAGATGCTATGGAGTCACTCAGAGAGGCACAGCTGACAGTGGGCAAGTGCATCTGGATAATTTAGGTGTGACTTGATGGTGGAGGATAAAAAGACACCGGATGAAATGTGGAAAAAATGACTTCAAACAAAGGCAAAATCAATTTAGAGGCTACTGAATTATCTCAGGTACCAGGATAAGGGCTTAAACTAAGCAAAGGTCTGCATAGGAGGAAAAATAAAGGATAAATAGAGGTCATAAATAGAAGAAAACAATGGCCGGTTGGAAGCAAAAGAAAAAAGGTCTGACAGTTACAGCAAGAAATTAATTCCAAAATACCTATCATGTGAAAATATTTTTAATTTATATTTTCTTCATGTGAATCCATTTTTTTGTTCAACTATCAAACAGTAAACCTACACTTACAGATAAATAATACACACACTCACACACACACACACACACTCACACACTCACACACACTCACACACACACACACTCACACACACAAAAAAATACACTTATATAATATAGTTAATGTCAGATGCAGAAACTTGTCTTCCACATGCCAAATGTCATTGCTTAAAATTCTGAAAATTTCCTGAGGTAAGTCTATTTAAAATAATTCTGAGCAGAATAATGATACTAAATTCTAATTTAATATCTGTAATTTAAGTTAACCTATCAAGGATTTTATTCCGTGCTGTGTGGATTGCTGATGGGAATGCAAATGGATTGGAAGTCTCCAGTAGAACGCACCTAACCAACTTCTTCAGAAGTCTTGCATACATACCAAGGAAAATGAGAACATTCTCCTCTAGAAGTAAAATATTTATTGCAGCTTTGCTCATAAACAACAACACCCTGAACAGATAATAGAGCTGAGCACAGATACTCCGTTGTCTTCCTGTGGTAGAATCGACAGCTCCACACGCGCGTGCATCACAGATGAGTAACCTGTAACAGCACAGCACGGACAAGAAGAGCAGAGGGGTGGGCTGTGTGGCAGAACCTTAGCTACTGAAGTGTGAGTGTTACATGGTATCTTCAGCATGAAATTCAAGAGTAAGTGACAGGCTGAGCCTAGTGTCACCAGTCTGGAATCCCAGGAGATGAAGGCAGTAGGATCAGAAAGAAGTTCAAAGCAAGTCTATCCTTGGCTACATAGATTATCTGTAGACAATGCTGACTTGGAAAATAAGCTTTTTCCAGGAACTAGTCTCGCTTTATTTGAGTGTCCTCTAGAGTATCTTCCCACTGTCTCTGACACATTTCCTTCTTATTCTGCTTACACCATTGCCCTCTGCTTAGAGGGGAGATCTTCTGAAGAGATACCAACTGTAGCCTCTGTCTGTGTCTTAGGCAGCAGGCCTACAAGCCACAAGCCATTCACAATGATTTCCTTAAAGCTTGGGGTCGAGTCTTCAGACTTCTAGCGAAGTATTCTGGAGCTCACTTCTGTCACTATGATGTCATCTGCTCCTCTCTACTCCCTTTCAAAGACTCTAATCTTGGCAGTTTATTTACCCTAGATTCAGGCTATTTAAAACAGCCACCATTAAGAAAAGTCTCAGTGAAAGCCTAAAGATACAAATCCCTCATCTGCCACCCTGGCATTGTGAGGTCACCCCACTGTATCACCCCAAAAAGGTTTTACTTCCACACTTGTCCTAGGGCATTATTGATCTCAGTCTACCTTCAGCACAGCACATAGAATTTGTCTCTGCCAGCAAAGCTGTGCAAACAACACACTCCATGCTCACTAGGATTTATGGTGCGATTGGAGCCATCTGACAACTGTGAGGATTTGTGCAACTGTGTGATGTCCATTTGCTGTCGAGAAAGCCCCCCCTCCCCCGGGCACATGCAACTTAAATATATCTGCTGGCTTTACTGCTGAAATCTCTGGCTGTGAACGGAAAGTCAAGCTTTTGATCATGGAATATCAAATGCCAGATTCTAAATTCTTAATAAGTTTTTATTTTATTTTATTTTATTTTATTTTTAGGTCATGTCTCTCTTGAGAATTGCAAGGCAACATCAGTGTTAGAGCTGTAATTCTTAGCCAATGAAAATGAAGACATGTTGATTAAAATTGCTTCTGTATCTTAACACCTTAGTCAACTGGGCAGCCTTTATTGAACAGGTTATTTGAATCAGACTCCCCGAATTCTAGTAAAGAGTCTGCACTACCAGAAATGATGCATGTAGTGATTAAAGTGCCTTGTCAGAGTGTCTCTGGGACAGGTCATCTCTGTGTTACAGATGTCAGTCACGTTTATCCACCATCATAGGAAGTGCCCAGCAAATTCTCAAGAGTCAAATCAGTGAGGCCCTGAGTGTAAACTTTGACACTAAACTGCAACTGAACTCAAAGCTTCAGTACCTTCTCCAAAGGAAAGAGTGGGGTCAGCAGATAAAGGTGCCACCCTCCTGCATATGAAACTCCACCAGCCATGTTATAGACACAGCAGATAAAGATGATACCCTCCTTCTACCAAAATCCACTTGGACTAACATACATTTCCTTCATGACTGAAAGGTGGTTACTAATTAAACTCAGACATTTATGTTATATTTTTTAAAACCTCTAGCTGTAATATGTCAGGAATGGCTTATTTGGATATTCAGATATCTGTATTCATCATGGGGGTATATGTAATCATATTCCCCTACTAGAAAAGGTTTACTGGATACTGATATCTGTTTTTTATGCTTTGAAAATTACATTTCTCACACACACACACACACACACACACACACACACACACTGATTCATTCTACTGTCCATAGATAAATGGGATTCACTCACTTGTGTGCCCTTTGGTCTCTGATGTCCCATGGCTAGTGTGCTATCACAGGCCACAGGTACATGTTTTCTGATCACCCATCGTGATCCTCCCTGCTGTGGAACCCTCATATATTTTCCAACAGATTCTTCCAAACACTCTGCACCTAACTCTTCAAAGATTTCCTTACCTACATATGAAAAACCAAACATTTGACCTCGGTATAGTTTTTGAACCTATTTTTTTCTGAAATGGATTCACTCAGCCAGATATATAATCTCAAATTTCTGGGCAACAAAGAGTTTAGATCACTATATTTGAATATTCTTTCAAACATCCAGGAGATAAACCCATTCCCCAAGAATGTTTCTTCAATGGTCTATTTTTTTTATTTAATATATATATATATATTAAATATATATATCTGTGTTGCCATATGGTGGCTCAGTACCTCCAAGGGCATCAGATCTCTTGGAACTGGAATTACAAGTGGTTGTGAGTCATTATATGGGTTTTAAGAATCAAACCTGGGTCCTCTGTAAGAATAATAAGTGCTCTAAGGCACTGGACTGTCTCTCCAGCCCCTCAGTGCTTTATACTTTAAACTGACCTTGTGTTCTCTGCCAATCATTTAAAAGTGCAAATCGCTAATTTGCCTTCCTTATTTAGTGTTTTACTGAAAGAACATCCTTTGAAAGTTGCCTGTTGAAACATTCTTTTCAGGTACTAGATATTTCTATCTATTTCAGCTGAAGAAATGAGATTATAAAATATCTCAAAATTAGACTATTGAGCCCTAAAGGTTTATTGAAGAAGAGGGAAACGAATAGAATAATTTCAAGTATATAACATTTTAAAATCTAATCCTCTAAGATATAAACTACAAAGAGTGGAACACAGACTGAAGGAAAGGCTATCCAGATACTGCCCCTCCTGGGGTTTCACCCCACCTGCAGACACCAAACCCAGATGCTATTGCTGATGCTAAGAAGCTTTTGCTAAACGTTTCCTAAAGTGGACTTTTGCTAAAAGTCCACCTCCAGGGAGAAATTTGAGGATGAGAAGTTCATCCTGAAGCATCCAGCATCCAGGTCCTGACACCTTGTCCATGGCAAGTGCTGGACCGAACACCAATGATTCCCAGGTCTACATCTGCAGTGTAGGAACTAAGTCAAGTATGTGGTCTTTAGGAAGGTGAGAGAAGCCATGAGCATTGTAGAAACCACAGATCGTTTTGGGTCCAAGAATGGCAAGAGCAGGGAGAAGATCTAACGCTAATTCTTATGACTCCCACGCATCTTACTGATCAGACCATTTTCTTGTAACTCAGGAGAGCACTCCACCCCATATACTCACAGTACCCCACAACCTTTACTCTCACTGAAGTTCTTGGGGTTCCACAGTTTTCTCATTCCCCTCCAAGTCTGGCTGAGTTGCAGAGTTAAATTTATGACTGTGAATAAAAACTAGAGAGAGTTTTAAAAAAAAAGAAGCGTGCTTGCTGACAGGAGCTTGGTATAGCTGTCCCCTGAGAGGCTCTGCCAGAACCTGACCAATACAGATGTGGTTGCTCGAAGCCAAGCATCAGACTGAGCACAGGAACCTCAATGGAGGGGTTAGGGAAAGGACTGAAGGAGCTGAAGGGCTTTGCAGCTCCATAGAAAGCACAATATCAACCAACCAGATCCCCAGAGCTCCCAGGGACTAAACCACCAACCAAAGAGTACACATAGAGAGGACCCATGGCTCCAGCTGCATATGTAGCAGAGGATGGCCTTATCTGGCATTAATGGGAGAGGAGACCTTTGGTCCTGTGAAGACTCAATGCCCCAGAGTAGGGGAATGCCAGAATGGTGAGGTAGGAGTCGGTGGATGGGTAGAGATAGCATCCTCATAGAAACAGGGGGAGGTGCAAGAGATGGGAGTTTGTGGAGGGGAAACTGGGAAGGGGGATAACATTTGAAATGTAAATAAATAACCAATAAAAAGGGGAAAAATTAGCTTCAAAGAGAGAACTCACAAATTGAAATAAACAAAAGAGACAAGATTCTTGATAAAATGTGTTTGCTACAAGTTCTTTGCTAGCCTCCTCAATTCATCTAACAGAATAAGCAAAATTAACACTATTAGATTTTTAAGTAAAAAAAAAATATGGAAAATGAAAGTCTCTACTTGTAGTTAACATTTCCATAGTCAGATACAAAAAATTCCCTGCTATAACATAAAAGTTTTATTTCATATCTTAACAACCTATATACAATGAAAAATATTTCTGTGGCTTGATGGGCCAATTTCCTGTTTTGTCTAAGACACTTTACTGGAGTCCATATTACTTACAACCAACTGATCTGGAGTGAAAGATAAACTTTTAGAGTCTGAAGTATCTATTTTCAGACAGATGCATCATTTTCTTTATTAGAAGAAATTATAATGGAAAGCAATAGAGATATGCATATACAAAAAAGATTAGCCTTTGGGAGGTTCTGTGAGAGAACCTTAAGGTCAAAGTATAGGAAAAATAAAGATTTGACTGTTGACTCACTCATTTTTTTAACAGAAAAGACAGAAAGTCTCAACTAAGCAACACTAGATGTTGGCTAGTTCGGTAATGCATAAGACGATGTTTCTTTTCCTCTCAGGCATTGCAATATGTTTTATAGCTGCTAATGTGTGAGGATTAAAGAACAAGATACAGAATCAACCCCATTCATAGAGTAGAATCTCCAAGGTAACACTGTGTAGCTATAGCAGTGGTTCTCAATTAGGACAAGTTTGCCACCCCCAATCCCTCAACCTTTTGAAATGCTTGGCGACATGTTCTGGTTGTCTTACCTCGGGTGAGAGGTGCTGCTCACATCCAGGAGCTCAAAGCAGGAAATGTTTACAATGAGCAGAATATCTCTGAACCTACTACTGAAGAGTCTGCTGGCCTGAAATATCCAGTTAAGGTTTGTAAGTACTTGATTGTAAGTACTTGGTCTGTAAGTAGTTGGTTGGTTTGTATTCAAATACTATTTCTTGATTACTGGGCTAGAAGAAAACTTCTAAATTGTTATGCCAAAATTAGTGTTATTATATTTTATTCCACTAGAGTGATTCTTCTTTTCTGTCTTTAGAAATTTAGCATTGTGCTGTGTCTGACCTACAAATTAGACGCTAAATTTGCTTCACACTCCAGAAGCCGGAATTAATCATCAGACTGAATTTTAGTTCATGGAAATGGACAGGAGTTATGTTTGTTTTGCTAACTTTAAAAGAGGGAATGCATAACACTGTCTATCATCAAGTTCTGACATAACATTGGTGGTATGTGTAATTGTAGATACGAATAAAAATCACTTGGTGTTGTAGAGAGATTGAATGGAAGTGGAAGATTCTGTGTCCTCACATGTTTCTTTGGGGCAGAGTCACCTACTTGCTGAACTGCTTTGAACCAAAGCTTTTTATTGGGGGGGGGGCACTTTTGTTACTTCAGCTTGACTGCTATTAATATAAACCAGATACAGTTTTACTTTTCTGAACGACAATGGGAGTAAGTAGCATTACAGGAGACAGACAGTAAACTCACATAGTTTAGAACACTCAACACAAAGGTAAGAAAGATTGATCACTACATTGTACTGACAAACATAAGGAGACAGAGAGAGCAGGGAGGGAGGGAGAAGTCTGGAAGAGAGGGAGGGAGGGAGAGAGAATAGCAAGTACTCAGATGCTCAAATCCTGGTGATGCAGAAACAAAATCAATCTGAAGCACACAGAGATATAAAATAAAATAGTGTACGTATACTCGCCAAAATTTAGTACTCTATGTCAGCCATGTCTACATAATGAGGCTATGTCCCCCAAAACATCAGAAGAGTGACTACAACTATATTTAAAAAAACTCAAAGAAGACATGAATATGTTCTAGGAAAATAAAAGCAAAGGGTTGAGTAAAATAAGATCAATATAAGATAAAAATGTGTTTTTAAAAAAGCTGATAGTATTGCTGAATAAAAGACAAATTGAAGTGTAATAAAAATATATATATATAAAAAAAACCTCAGTAAAGCAATAATGTCTCAGCACAAAGTTTCACCAATCAGATGGGTCATATGAAATACAAAGTATAGGTGCTGGGAAATAAGGTAGGGGGATTGAATTACAAGATAAAGATCAGCCCAAATATAAAAAGAAAGTGAACAGAACGTGGGAAAACTCTGGGAAACAACAAGACCTAATATTCTAATAAGGACACAGAAAAAGAAAAAAAATGGCATGCCAAAATCAGAGAAAATATTTTTTAAAAATTTCAAAGAAAAAAATTTCAATCTAGAGAAAGAGATGTCCATTCAGGTACAAGAGACCAAAAAACACTGAATAAACAGGACTAGAAAAGAAACACTCTATGATATATTGGCATATTACAGTGAAAACATTAAAAGCCATTTGGTATCAGATAATCAATTGGTGTGCTCCTCCCTGGAAGTGTGTGTGTGTGTGTGTGTGTGTGTGTGTGTGTGTGTGTGTGTATGTGTGTGTGATGAAAGATGAGGCCATGAATTTGAAAGAGAGCAAGGAAGGGTGTATGAGAGGTCATGGAGAAAAGGAAAGGGTGCATGATGTAACCGTAATTTTAAAATAGAACTTTAAAAGAGACTGAGAGAAAGGTCTATAGCTATTGCTTCTGGCTGTTCACCATAACTAGATGGATAAACGGAGAAACAGCCTTGAACTAATCAGGACATTATTTCCTGATTGCTAGCTTTCACAATGTAGATGGTGCTCTTCAGACAGCCTGGGAATAAAAGCAATCAGTTGTTTTACCCAGCACTGGATATCGCATGCTGAAATGGATATCAACTGCCAGGAGAAATGTGCCTATTTGTACTATAATGGCAAAACATTTATTGGGGTAACTAAAGCTTTTGTGATTAGATTTGAGGCTTATTCTGCAGTACAGAATTTATTCTTGGTCATGGTCAAAAGCCATGGCCAGGAGGGATATAAGCCCCGAAGAAGCAGCGAATAGTGCTAATTTTGTAAATGGTCATACTGTTAAGCTGCCTTATAAATGTGTATGACTTGGAGCACATATTTGCATTGTTCTCAACCTCGAACTGTGGAATTTCTTATTACAGTGGGCAATTGTTAACACAGAGACTCATACTATTCAAAGTATGGAGAATGAATGATTGTGAGTGCCAGATGCTGGTGGGACATCTCTAATAACCTGCTCCACACCTCCTTCTCAGGGCTAGGGGAACATGGAGGGAGAAGGGTTAAAACATCAGAGCTGGAGAATTCAGTAGAGTGCCTTGAAGTGCTATTTATTAGGCATGACATGACTATTGCTCATATAAACTTACAACAACTGTGATTACCCGTGTAACACCTGCATCCAGTTAAAATTCCACCATGAAGTGGAGAGGGGTGCTCATGCCCCACCCCTAGCTGGTAAGCTTGGGTGCTGGTGGCTGCTTGAGCTCAGAGGATCACTTTCATCTGTCTATAGACTGCCACTGGAAGATGCCTATATCCCAGTGGCTGGCCTCACAAACATGTGCTTAGTAAGTGTATTAGCAGCACTTACTGAACCTAGTGGGTTAAAAATAAACAAATAAATGCATAAATAAGACATGATGTTGGGATGGGGCTTATTGGGAGATTACAGAGTGAGTTGGGATAGGAAGAGAGAGATGGATGTGATCAAGACACAGTTCATGCACACGCATAGCATTTTTTGAGGAATAAATTAAAATGATATTTAAAAACTTTCCGGCTGGGAATTTCAAAACCCAAGCATCATAACATCCAAGACTTTGAGATTGCCAAGACTGTTAGAGCTACAAAGAAGCTTAGTCTCCAGAGGATGCTGAACGTGGAGTCTTAAGGATAGGTGAAAATGTACGCTGATACAAAAGTTTTCCACATAAAAGAGGAGGGCTTATCACATGGGGAAGATTATTTTTAGGGGGTTATTGTTAGAGTTGCAATGCTGATGGTAACTGACCACCTGGATGGTAAAATGAAGAGTCCTGGTGGATTTGCAGAGAATTAGGACGAAAGAGACAACTTTCATATGAAACCTGTAAGAGTACAAGCCTGAAAGTTTCAGCTACTCATTGAACATATACCCCACTAAAGACTTCTGTAACTATAGAGGAGTAGAAGCAGACTGTTAAATCGGAGGTGATGAAATAACCCTAGCTCCTCATAGTCGTACACTAGCAGACATCTTTAGAAAGTTGTCTCCAGCTGGAATGGTGGTGCATAACTTTAGTCACAACACTCACAAGGTAGAGGCAGGGGGATCTCTAGAAATTTAAAGTTAACCTTCTCTATATAGTGAGTTTCAGAATGTCCAGGGCTAATAAGACATTGCTAGAGGTCTAATCAGCTGCACTCTTTTTTTAAAATGTTTTATTAGATATTTTATTTACATTTCAGATGTTATCCCCTTACCCCATTCCCCACCCTCGCCAAGGAAACCCCTATCTCATCCCCCCTCCTCCTGCTTCTGTAAGGATGTGCCCCCACCCAACACCCCCTCTGACCTCCCCACCCTCGAATTCCCCCACACTCAGTGTCCAGCCTTCATGGGACCAAGGAACAACCAAACTGATTTCCAGAGTGGTTGCACCAGCTTGCAATATAACCAACAATGGAAGAGTGTTCCTCTTTCTCCACATCCTCGCCAGCATCTACTATCACCTGAGTTTTGATCTTAGCCATTCTGTCTAGAAAATTGTCCATTTCATCCAAATTTTTCAGTTTTGTTGCGTATAAGCTTTTATAGAATGATTTGATTATTTTTTTGGATTTCCTCAGTTTCTGTTGTTATGTTTTCCTTTTCAGTTCTAATTTTATTAATTTGGGTACTGTCTCTGTGCCCTCTGGTTAGTCTGGCTAAGGGTTAGTCTATCTTTTTGATTTTCTCAAAGAACCAGCTCCTGGTTTTGTTGATACTTTGTATAGCTCCTTTAGTTTGTACTTGGTTGATTTCAGCCCTGAGTTTAATTATTTCCTGCCATCTACTCCTCTTGAAAACAGCCACTGCAGCCTATGTGTAGCCACTGAGAAATGGAACTAAAACATTAAAGTTCACTCATGAAGTTTTCACATGTATGTAAACATCAAAGAACAAGAATAATGCAGAACATTCTACCAAAAATGTATGAGATTGAATATTTGCCTTGTTTTTGCTGAATCTTCAGATACTAAAGATTTAAGCATGTACCCTTTAGTACACTACACTTTAGTACAATTCTCTCTTCAAACAGTTCCTATTCACCTGTACTTCTAGGTAGTAAAACAAAAAATTAAGATCAGACACCCAGGAGCCCAGGTCTGGGGTTGCTCTTGGGTTTTGGGCTCATCCCTGAGCAGAGGCTAAGTCTATCTCAACTTTGATCCTAAGAGTAGAATTGAGTCTAGTTCTTTATTAGTTTTGTTGGAGAGACATGGCTGGATACAGTCCCTGCACTGGCACTGGGGTGAGATTTAGTCTGGGACTGGGACAAAGGCTAAATCAACTGAAACTGGGCTTGAGGTGGAGTGTTGAGATGGAGCTGGAACTGAGCCTGTGAGTCTCCATAGCAACAAGGAAGTCAAGGGTGCTGCTCAGCTGTGGAACCTTGTTTTTACTGAACTGAGAAAATCTAACAAAGCAATTCTGTACTTTACTTTTCAAGTGGTGTGTGTGTATGTGTGTGTGTGTGTGTGTGTGTGTGTGTGCGTGTGTGTGTGTGTGTGTGTTTGTGCATGCACGTGTACGTGTGTGTAGCTCAAGATAAATTTACAGTTTTGAGGCAACTTCTCTTCTCATTTAAGACACAATGGTCTTGCCAGTTTGTTGATCTTCAAAGAATGCAAATGGATTTTAATACTGAAGTGATACATTTGCAAAGAAGGAAAATCTGTTGTTAAACACCCATATAAGTCAGATTTTATTTGTATTTCACTTTGAATAACGTTGCCCGTGACATCACTTCATCTTTAGGTGCACAGATCGTAGAACATTATATATCTACATTTTATATTCCTTATCATGTTCTTTCATAATATTTGTCCTTCTAAACTAGAATAATTTAATTTTGTTAACTTTGTTTCCATTTTATGGAGACACAGTCTCACTCTATAACCATGGCTTCCTTAGAAGTCACATTACATACACTTCCAGGTTGGCCTCAAAATCATGCACTCCCCCTGCCTTTAGCTTCTCCTGTAGGCATTACAGGCATGGGCCACCTGCTCAACTTCAGTTGAAACATTTTGATCATTTTTTGATTTTCCATTTTTGCATATAGAATTAACATGTTTAGTATCCCTGAGTAAACATATCCAGGAAGCTCAGGGTCATGAGAAAGTCATGACCCATGACATTGAAGAGTTAATACCACTGTGAAATTCAATAATAACATTGTTAAAAATATGTTATTGCTAAAATTACTTTAAAAGGTTTATTTTAAATTGTGTGTGGGGGCATGTATGTAGGTGCCAAAGAAGGTCAGAGGCATAGGATCCCATGGAGCTGGAATTACAGGTAGTCGAAAATGTCCTGATGGGGATGCAAGGGACCAAATTCCTCTGCAATAACAATACACGCTCTTCACCATGAAGCCATGTCACTAGTCCTTCATAGCATTTTTTGCTTAAATGCTAATAGAAAACTTTATTGAAGTTACTCCTTAACACTGTACGTAGCCTGGATAACAAAGTTATCATGATAGTCTATGCTGCTGCTCTCTGGGACTGCATATTCTGCAATGAGTCCCAGGACCTTGACCTCTGAAATGAAAGAACTTGACCTCTCATGAAAAACAACTGAAGGTTCCATTTTCTGCTTTTTAAAATAATCATCACTATGCATTGTGCATAGTAACTTAGTAAATTAATTAGACTATGATTTGATTATTACAAACAAAACACTAAAGAATGAGCAAAGGAGAAATGGCTGATTTAAGAAATATAAAGTGTTATCAAGTAGGAAAGATTAATTGTGCAGTTTCAGAGTTAAATTGACACACAGAGAACCGTCTGAAAGTGAATTAGTGTAAGTTATCTGATGTCATGATAATAAAACCAGAAACTAACTACTTTCTACAGTCTCATGCCATCTGTGTTCTCCCTTCAGAGTTTTGTAATTCAGATGACTCTAAGCAGTACAGCATCGTACAATGCATAGTGCAACAGGGGAGAGACAGAGCAGGATAATGACTGAGCCTAAGCCAGAGACACCTCCTAACCCAATAGCCTAGTCACTACATGACAAATGACTATTGTTTGGTGTAGTAGGGTTGGTCTGGTGCTGTTATGCATTCAAATGCTAAATTCTGTACCCCAAGATATGGTTGCTTGAAGACAATGAAGAGATTGTCACATATACTAGCCTTTGTTATGTGAACCTTGCACCCGAGTTATCCCTGATGCCCTGTAGGCATAAAGATGCCTACATCTTGGCTGGGCAGAAGAAAGGGGGTGGACTGGGGTTCCTGACCTTGCCTCCTAGGGAAGGGGCCATGAGAATACAGGGGAAAAAGGAAGCCACTGTGTGGTGAGTAGATAATAAGTGCATGGCCGAAAGGGTCAGCCTGTTGGTGTAGGAGTGGCTCAGGCAGAACTGGGCAAGCGATATCTCAGCGTTATTGACAGGAAGTAAACAAAATAGCTTAGAGGATTGATATGTGGCCAGCTCTAGTGCTTTAGAGCTTATTATAAACATGAAAGTTTTGTGTCTTTTATTTGAGAATTAAATGATCTAAGTGGGGTAGAAACCCTCAAATAATATTTACCACAACAATACAGATCCCCTTTATTCATGAATAGATTAAAGTAATACTTTTTCCTAAGTATTTTTTGACTGAAAATGGATGTTTTCTGACATAATACATTCTGATCATGATTACCCTTCCTCTACTCCCCTTAGATCCTCCCCACGTTCCCTCCCATCCAGATCCATCCCCTTTCTGTTTCTTCTTGGTAAAAAACGGTTTTCTAAGGAATAATAATAAAATATAATAATTTAAACTGAAGTCTAACATACATATTTTTATGAGCTATTATTTCAAGATGTGCTCTAATTTTAGGTTTCAAGATTTTCATGGGAACATTTGAAGGCAGCTACAGGTAATAAATGTATTGGACTTTACAGAGTGCTCTCTTTATTTTATTCATAGTTGTCTTGGTTGGGATTACTACTTCCATGATAAAACACCATGACCAAAAGCAACATGGGAAGGAAAGAGACTGTTTATTTGGCTTACTTCCATACCACTGCTTATTGCTGAAGAAACCTAGGGCAGAAACTCAAACAGGGCAAGAATCAGGAAGAAGGAGCTGATGCAGAGGCCAAGGGAGTGGGCTGTCTAGTTCCTTGCTCTTTGCTTTCTTACAGAACTCAGGACCACTAGTTAAGGCATAGGATCACCTGTAGCTGGGTCCTATGACAAGAATCACTAATTAAGAAAATGTCCTACAGGCTTGTCTATAGTTTGTCTATGAGGCATTTTCTCAAATGAAGCTCTCTCTTCTTAGATGACTTTAGCTTGCATCAAGTGGATGTAAAATTATTCAGTACAATACTGCTTATTGCATTAGCTTTGTTGTATACCATGTCCTTTAAGTGAACTCTGAGTTACAATGCACCTAATATACTCAGAGGTTCAATCCAATATCATCAAAGTGCAAGCATGATAGCATGCAGACAGACGTGATGTAGGAGGAGCTGAGAAGTCTACATCTTCATCTGAAGGCTGCTAGGAGAATTCTGGATTCCAGGCAGCTAGGATAGGGTCTTAAATGTAAAGTCCATAGTGACACACCTGCTCCAAGAAGGTCACATCTTCTAATAGTGACACTCCTTGGGCTGAGTATATATAAACCATCACACCTGGGATGTACTTTAAAAGAATATAGGTGATATTACAGAAGAAAATGAAATCTCAGGGCAATAGAGATGTCTCAGCAGTTAAGAGTACTGACTACTCATCCAGAGGGCCTAGGTTCAATTCTTGGTATCCATATGACCACTAAAAAAACAGTCAGTAAATCCAGTTCTAAGGCATCTAATGCCTTCTCTGGCCGTCATGAACACTGCATGCACATGAAGCACAGGCATGTACGCAAATCCCTGTAGGGCAGTGGGCTGTGAGAGGTAGCTGGGTACCTGGCCGAGTGTAGGTTTCGAACGAACCCTAGAGACCCTAAAGGGACAGTAGGTATTCAGCCTTGCTCCTGGGCTCTGGTTCCTTTTACTTAGGACAGCCCTCTACAGCCCCTCCCAAAGAGAGGTTTGTGTCGCAGCACGGGTAGAGGGTGTGACTACAGGGCGCCTCAGAACCTTAAGAGATCTCCATATTAATGAGATACCTAAAGGCCAGAGGGCGTAGCCATTTAGGCATTCCTTCCCAGACCCTTTTCCTACTTGCAAAAGGTATTTAACCTAAAGCCTGCCTTGAGAACATGGGGTACAGCTTCATCTACTTTCTGCCATGACAATAAACGTTTTGAGATCATGGACTTCCTCTCATCTTTGGAGCCCGCCATGGGGAACTGTGAAGGTCCTCAACTACCAAGCCACTGCCTAACCTCCCGCAGGACCTCTCCATTTTCCAGCCATGGAGGCTGCACAGCAACTGTAGCCAACTGATGCCTAGCCAAGCAAGTAGCTGTAACCAAGAGCCTCATTTCCCTGCAGGCGCTGCATCTTCTCCCTCTCTTCCCCTTTTGGCTGCAGGCCAGTCCAGCCCATATGTCCTGGTCTCAACCTTCTCAGTGGCATCTGGGAGCCCAAGGACTTGAGACCAGCCCGGAGTGGAGCCCCATGGCTTCCCATAGCCCAGCATCCGCCCAACGCAGCTTGGAGTGAACTCAGTCGAATTTCTGCTCTTCTGTCCCCTGAGCCACGGTTCCAGTCACCTGCAAGGACAGATGCAAGAGACCCACAACTCAGCCCAACAGAACCCATGCCTATGTACAAGCTATAGTCCCAGAAATCTATAAACACAACATAAAATAAAACCTTAAAAGAAAATGTCTTCATGAGCGAAATAAAGAGCTTACAGCAAAGGGATATTGAAAGTTAACTTTATTGTTTATTTAATGTGGTACTTTTATTCCCAAGTTGCAGAAACCCCCAAGCCACCCAGGAGCCAATTCTAATGCAAACACACAGGGTCTTTTATTACACTGGCAAGCAAGGTCTCTCATCATCCTGTCACAGGAGATCAGCATGAGAGCCCTGACTCTAGGGATGTAGGCTATCTATTGTAGTTACAGCAAGCTTGGGGAATTTATATGGGTCAGCAAATTATTATTTTACACTTCTGACATAATCTACAGAAATCAAACATGGTCAAAAAACACCTGACAAACACAAACACGGCTAGGTTATCTGTTCTCTGCAGGATGTCTTAGGTTATCTCTTGTACCTTGTCCCTGCTGTTGTAGCCTGACTGGCTGTTGCTCGGGGGCGGGGAGTTGTCGTAGGATGATCGCTCAAGTGGACTTTGTAATTTTTCTTCCCAGAGTTGGAGTTTAGACCCTGGATTCACACAAAATGGAGTTTCCTCAAAAACGAGGTTGGTTAGGCTTTACAGAACTATAGACTGAGCCTAGAATCTTGTGAATGACAGCACTATTGTTTCACTAATGCTGCTGCTGCTGCTGCTATTACTACTATTAATAATATTACCTTACTATTATTTTTCATTGTTTTATAAAATAAAAAATTAAAGCTTTTTAGATTATTAGAAAACTAAAAAAAAAAAAAAAAAACCTTCTGTCAGGTTCAAATTCTTGAGATTAGATTAGACAAAGGCCAGCATTCCTCAAGAACTTGTGAGGCTGGTTCCAGTCTACAAAATGAAGCATTTCCTTATGCTTGGCAGAAAGGACAAATGGCTATCTGTGGTGTTATCTACTAGCATACCAAAGCACATGCAGGTCTCCTTAGTATCACAAGTTCCTATTACACATTTTGGAGTTTCTGTCAGCATCCTTGCTTTTCCCACATTGTCTCTTATTCTAACCCTCTCAAGCTTCTGGGCTTCCTTCTCCCCAGCTAACCATTTCTCCTCTAACTCTGCTACATTGTCTATGTTCGCTCTCCCCTGTCTTCCTCTATTTATGTCCCCCTTTAGCCTCCACATTTTGTCCTCTCTTTGTCTTCTTCTCTCACTATCTCACTCTCTTTATCGTGGCCAAACCCAGCCTGCTGGCCACGGTCAGTGTAGTACTTTCTCTCTCTGCTTTAGACTCTTCCATACGGCTCTCAGCGTACTAGGTCATACTTATAACACAAACCTTCTGCTTACCCATGCCTTGGAACAGTCGTGTTGTCAGCCTAGACACCTCGTACTGAGGCCCTCAGTTATATAGTGTCATTGTTTCTTTATTACTTCTAGTCCATAAAATTCTAAACAAATATTTGCTTAATGTTATGATATTTACTTGTACTTATGCAGTTAAATGTCCTCTTGGAAAAGACAGATTGATTATAATTGAGATGATTTCTTGAAATGAGGTGGTTTTGGAATTGTGAAAGCCTATTGAAATTTCAAATGTCAAAAATAAAAAACTTAATAAAACAAAAAAAAAAAATGAAGCAAAAACAAAAAAATAATACCCAAAACCAAAACCAAAAATATTTGAGTAAAACATTCTACCAACTCAAGTGAATTATTTTCCAATGAAGCCATTTATGTTCAAACGTGAAACATAAATAAACTTGCAATCCCTTCCTTTTCAAACTCAACATAATCCAATTGCTATCCAATTTAAAAATGCTGTCATTATGATCTCAAGGAATATCACTCACGTGTCCATTTGGTGATACGATAATGTAAGATATATATATATATATATATATATATATATATATATATATATATGTTCATTTATATATGTGAAATTTAATGTGTTATTTACCACTTAGAATACTGCTTTTTAATTGAAAAATTTGAGAATTTTATATGAAAGTACAGTATTGACATTATTTTTATACTTCCAACTGCCCCCTCCAACTCCTTCAGCAAACTTCCTCAGTCTGAAGTTCAAGATGTTTTGTATCTTTATTGTTACACATATTATATATGCATGTGTGTGTGTGTATGTGAGTGGTGTGTGTGTGTGTGTGTGTGTGTGTGTGTGTGTGTGTAACCTACAGAGTTCATTTAATGTTGCTTTAAAGTACACATATTCAGGTCTAACCACTTGGTATGGGTAACCTGTTAGGGGGCTCTTTCGTGGTCTTCCATTCTCCAGAGCCATTGATTGCCTGAAGATCTTCATTTACTAGAAGACATTCAACTTTTGCTTTATCTGCACTGACATCCTGACTGGTGTTGTCATTATCTGGATCTTGTTTAGTTAGTCACCCATGTTGTTGAGAAAAGGCATACCACATGCAAAAGTCAAATATGAGTCTGAGTTTTCTAGGAGAAAGAACAAGCACACTGAAGAGTGTACTGGAGGCTGTTATCACTGCATAATTACAACAGAGAAAATGGGACAGCCAGGATCAAGGGCAAGATGGTGTCTGATAAAATAATTACTTAACCATGCAGTGAGTTTTATTTTCTTTCTTGCTTAAAACTTCCTCAGATCCTTTCTAAAATGCTCTGATCTAAAAATTCTTGAAGGTTCCATATGTGCTGCAGTACAAGTTGCTCAGACTTCGAATGAGAAGACTCTCTTCTCCCGAAGACTTGGTTGCTGCTGTCTGAAGCTGCACAGCGGTGGGATCGTTCCTTTAGCAGATTTGTCCCGTTTTCTCACACAGCCTGTGTACCCCAGCTTCGCTCTCTGATCAATACTCTGGCCATGACAGATCTCTGTAAGATTTTCATTTTCCCCAAATTCACAATGAGCCAGAATTATGTAACTTCTTCCATGAGATTCTAGTCATCTTGGTACATTTCTCCATTTGTTTAGCCTATGATATCCCTGTTTGTTCATGAGTACAATACCCCAAGATAATGAAAGGAAGTATTGGTTATTTATTTATTTATTTATTTATTTATTTATTTATTAATAATTAACAGAATATTTGGCACACATTAGATATCCCTAAAGATAATTCTTTAAAATTGGGTTCATCACAGAACTGGCAAGTTATCAAAAAATTCTCCCTGTTTACTAGAACTTGATTTTTATGCTTATGTTGAATGAATTTAGGTGCATTTCCTCATATCTAGTTTATTTTATCTCAACAGCTCCTGTTATAGGGAGTTTAATGAGCAAATGGGACACAGGGACAGAATGATTGTGTGACTAATATAACAAGACTGCTGGTTTCTCAGATTTGTGAAAATGATGGGTATAAAATGTCAATGAGTTGGCTCATTTTGTTGTGCCCACTCGGAAACTCTAAAATCCTGCTCAAGTATTAGTAGGAGGCCACAATGCATGTGACGACATGTGCCTTACTTCTTCTCTGACATGTGTTCATACTTTGGTGTTTGTTTGCTTGTTTTGGTCTTGTTTCTTCAGATGCATTTCCATTTGTTCCCTTGGGGCTGTTGAATCCAAGAGTTCTGACAAATTCCTTAGCCTCTGAATACATCTTCCCCTTTGTCCCAAATCCCAGATTCTCACAGGCACCACCACCATCACCAGTGAGTATTATAAACATCATCTGTATTCCAAAATAACTTGCTGGTTTTAGGTTACATGTGGGAAAATATTTTTCTCTTTCACTGTTTGAAGATTTGCTACTATTCGTGCTGGTTGTTTACAAAGTTATATGACTTTTATTTCAGTGCTTTGCAATATTTGAAATAAATAACTCATCTGGAAGCAGGATTTATTTCTCTCTTCAAATAATTCAGACATTGGTGCTGCAGATTCAGGCCAGAAGAAAAACTCATGAGACTGACATTGTGTTTTGTCTCAAGCACTGCTTCCCTGGATGAGATACAGCTGAGTTTGCCTGTGACTTTTGGGTTTTGACAGTGGCAACATTCTGTTTTTCCTTCAGAGCACCCTTTCTACAGGGAAACCACATGCTGCTTTCCCCCGTGGATGAAGTAGTAAATGGTTAAGTGTGGTAATGATTCCAAAAGTATCTGTTAGCCTTATGAAATTTAAGAACTTTCTGACGCAATGTTATCTGGTTTGTCACACATTTGAACATCACAGAAAGCTTGCATAGCATGTAAGAGACAGCAGTGATTTATGTCTAAGGATGAGTTCTCTCACTATGATCCACATTTTATAGCTGGCCACAAGTAAACCAGAGTGAAGGATTTCTAAACACATGTGTTTGAATGTTTAACTCAGTACAACAGCTTTCCATGGACAGTTATGAAGTTAACATTCTTTACAATAACTTCAAAGTCAATTCTCAATGATTAAATATATGACAAAATCTATATTTTTTTTTCAGGAAGAAATAATCTCCTATCAAATCAGATCAGCCCTTTCATATATCAACTATGACTCTCAGTTTTTCAAAAAATGAAAATAAAAAAAATGAAACCCTTGCCTAGATCTCTAGAGATTAAAGTTGAGGGTAGTCACTTGGACAGTATTTCACAAAAAAAAAATATGGAGAATTCATGTGCTAGAGCAGGATTACAGCATATTTTGGAGCCAACGAGATCTAAGATTCAATGTTACCTCTGGCCTTGTTTCTGGAAACATCTTTTCGAAACCTCTTAAGGCCTGTTTCACGGGTAGCACATTGGGGAGAGACATGTAGCAGGCTCAGTAAGTAATAAAGACAGAAACAATGCACAGAATATTCCTGGCTTTTTTTCGTTATGAGAATAATGCAAATACATCACTATAGCAGTGTACCTTGCATGTAGGATGGCCCACGTGACATGAAAGGCACTGTGAAATAATTTACCACCTTTAGAAACCAGGTTAAAAACAATCAACATTTTTCCTAACTAGAGATAGTATCCCAGCAAATTCTCTAATTTAAACATGGAGTTACTTTCAATAGAAAGTAAACACAAATAGATCATCTAATTAAGTACTTTTTATCCGACTAGTGTGTGGGAGAATGTGGCTGTGGATATTGCTGGAAATCTCACAAGAACAGGGCTTTCTGAGCCATATGGAAGGATTGCATCACTAAAGACACAAGCTTTACACAGTTGGTAATTATTTAGGAAAAAAAACTACCATTTAGTCAGCGTACATATTCCCAAGTTTATTGTATCGTGTGAAAATATTATTCCCAGGCTCCACTCTCTATGACAAAGTTTAAAACTATTAAAGAATTTCATATCCTGCCTGTGCACATGAACTTGCTGTGATAGCCTATTCTTGAACTCATCCACACATGGTCTTGAAGTCTTCTTTTGTAAAACTGTGACAACAGATTTCACGGAGGTTAATCATATAATAATCTTCAAAGTCAATATTGTCACATATGATTGAAAATTGACACAAAACTATTATTCCTGCTGTTGTGGTGTGCTGGGTTTGTAAAAGGTCATGGTCTCTGAAGTTCAGCTATATGACCCTAAGCAACCACTAAACTCCATATTTGTGTCCCTGTTTCTATTACCCCCATTGGTTTTAATGAGAGTTCATCAAGTTAATGTATACAGAGTGACAGAGGCTGGCCTGAGTGCAGTGCTGCCAGTAAGTTAAATATGTAGCATGAAATTTCATGCCAGAAATGTCTTTCCCTCTAAGGTTCTGCAAAATAAATTTCTCTTAGAATCCAAAATAAAGAAAAAGAACAGAACACCCGGTTTGTAACTAATAAACATAGATTAGAAAGTTGACTTGACCCAATAACTAATGCAGGGTTTCTACACTCTTTTACACCTGTGAATCTAGTTAGAGACATTGCAGCTCGAAAACCCTAGGCATTGATTGTTCCCAGGTCTCCTACATTAGAATAGACTCAAATAGAAGACTACCACAGAATGGTAAGTGGGTCTGAGTAAAAATGGATTTGTTTTTATGCATGTGCACAAGTTGTGTTGTTGTGCCTGACCTGACATTCTCAATACTTAACTCACATTCCTCATTGAAGGACTGACTGTATCTCCTGCTGATGGTATTTGACAGGAGGGAGGCTGGAAAGAGAACCCTCCTGGTCCTCATTACCAGGGTGAATGTACATGACTGGACTTAATCTGACAAGCCCTTCTCATGTGATCATCATTATTCCTGTGTTTGGTCTGGATGCCTGTTTCAGCTGGTTTTCTTGTCTGCCTATGGCAATAAATAGGGCACTATTTTAAATATTTTCCCTAAAAAAATAAAAAGAATCTGAGAAACAAAGGAATTTCAAATCCTTCTGAAATTCAGGCAATAATTTCCTTATGGATACGTTATATTTCTTGTAAAAAAAAAAAGTCCCTTAGTAAGGACATTGGAATACATAAGTAGTTTTGATACAAATAATAATGAAGTAATTTGGGAGAGCAAAATTATTTTTCTTGGGTAGGCTTGTGGATGAAGAAATGGGAAGTTATGAGGAGGCAAGATGTTTGTCTTCAATGTGTGTATGTGTGTGTGTGTGTGTGTGTGTGTGTGTGTGTGTGGTGTGTCTGTGTGTGTGTGTGTGTGCATGTGTGTGCATGTGTGTGCATGTCTGTGTGGTGTCTGTGTCTGTGGTGTGTGTGTCTGTGTATGTTTGTGTGTGTGTCTGTGTTTGGTGTCTGTGTCTGTGTGTGTCTCTTTGTGGTATGTGTGTATGTGGTGTATGTGTATGTATGGTGTGTGGGTATGTGTGATGGGTGTGTGTGTGTGTGTGTGTCCTGTGTGCGTGTATCTGTGTGTGGTATATGTGTCTGTGTGTATGTCTCTGTGGTGTGTGTGTGTGCCTATGTGTATGTATGTGTGGTGTGTGTGTGTGTGTGTGTGTGTGTAGTATATGTGTGTGTCTGTGTGTGGTATGTGTCTGTGTGTTTATGTGTCTCTATGTGTGGTGTCAGTGTCTGTGTGTATCTGTGTCTGGTATATGTCTGTCTGTATGTAGTGTGTGTGTGTGGTGTGTGGTGTGTGTGTGTGGTGTGTATGTATGTGTATCTTTGTGTGTGGTGTGTATGTGTCTGTCTGTATGTATGTATGTATGTTGTGTGTATGTGTGTGAGATGTGTGTGTCTGTATCTTGTAGTGTGTGTATAGTGAGTATCTGTGTGTTTGTGTGTCTCTGAGTGTGGTGTCTGTGTAGTGTCTGTGTCTGTGTCTCTGTGTGTAATGTCTGTATGTGTGTTGGAATCTATTTTTAGGACCTCATGCAAGCTAAGTACATATTTTTCCAAGGCAATAATGGAAAAGCAGCTTTTTTTTCCTGAAAATAATTGCAGGAAATGGTTTCAAAACTTCTATGAGGGAATAAAACAGGTAACTTGAATAAACACATAACCTAGAAATAAAAGGGGGCAAGATAAAGTATGATCATGAGATTTCTTTTTTCATAAATCTTAATGGGAACTCAAGCTTGTATAGGAGGTAGAGTCACCTTATCTTTGTAAGCTTTTCCTCTGAGTGGAGGGAAATGATTCTGCTAATGGTGTAGTGAGTCAAATTTAGTGGTATTTCTTACAAAATATGTCTGACAACGGATGAAAAACTATATAAAGTGTTTCAAGAGTGAAGACACAAGCAAAAAGAATATAAATCTAAGTAGAGAGAAAATACTCAGACATAAAAAGAGCTAAGTGACTTTCTCAATCTTTTCAAAATGCTTCTGTGTCTTTTAACATGGGGCAGGGCTTTCTCGGGAAAACTACCCAATGCACATGGAGCCAACTGTTCCACGCCATTTATGCTAGTTTCTGATATTAATATTTTTTCTTTTATTTTTACAACTTATTCATTTTATATGTGTGTGGCTGCTTGTGTACCACATGCTTTCAGGTGCTCAAGGAGTCCAGACTGGGGCATCTGATTCCATGGAGCTGGAGGGACACGGAACTGTTATAAAGTTACCAGGACCTATTCAGTCAGAATGGTGAGAACGGAATCTAAACCTATGCAAGAGCAAGAAGAGTGAAGACTAGTGCCTCCTCACTAATAAGTTCAGCCCTAGTGATGTGTGTTAACATTCAGTATTTAGAGGATATGGGGACGGAGGCAACTTTTACTCTCTATCCATGCACTGGGCCTCAGATCGTGACATCAGAATTCCAGGCAGCACAATCCTCACAGAAACAATGGACTCATTTTGGGGTGCTATATTTTGCTGTGAGTTTCTAACACCTTCTGAGTCTGTAATGGTGGACTTTATGAACCCATCTTTGGCACATTTTTTTTTAGTATTTGAGTAAACTTCCTGTGGAATTTAATCATGACCAAATTTCCTAACAACCAAATTAGAAAATACCAATTTCCTTTGCTTAACACTGAACATTCTACTAACCTAAACAAAGATTGTTTTCGCTATAGCCCATTTAACAGAAAAGGACCAATACAATACAGATGAATCACAATCCATGATCAATACAGAGAAACTAATTATATTGATTTATTAGGCATTGCAGTTATTTAATTTCTTTCAAGAACTGTGATTTCTGATCATAATAACTAATGCTATGCATTGAATTTATTAATTTTCACATAAAATTTTAATATTGCAAGAATAAAAATAACAGAGCATTTCAGAAATATGCCTATCAACCTGACCAGTGATGAAATGCATTCAGCATTCAGTACTATCTACCTATTCCTTTTACACTGATAGAAGGAAGAGGTCTTAAAATCTCCCAGATTTTAGATCTTAAGTGTCCAAACATTGACAACATTAGTTCTCGTCCTTCAGCTCTCGAGTGAAGATGTCAATGCATTCTCATGCCTTATTTTTTTTCCATACCCTGGGTACAACTTAAAATCAGCATACAGAGTTGCCTTGTGCTTTATCTGTACCCAGCTTGTACTCCAGCACTTGGGGTTGGAGGATGGTGGGGTGCTAAAGCCTGGAAATGGTGGTCTGCTTTGTTAAAACTCAACTGCACAGCACGGTTTGTCAGTTGTCTCATCTTGGCTGAGTGAAAACCTGCATCCAGTAGCTCATGTCCTGAAGGATGTAAGGGATTTGAAGTATTGTCTAAACTTACAAAGCAGCATCTCTCTGAAATGGTCCCCCATGAGGAAGTAGAAGATAGGGTTGATAGCACTGTTCAGAAAGGCCAAAGGCCTGGTCAGGATGTATAAGGATTTGATGGCCTTCTGTGTACATCCCTGTGGCCAGTTATTCAGGCGTGAGGCGATCCGCACATTGCGCATGATATGATAGGGTGTGAAGAGTACAGAGAAGATCACTACCGCCAGGACCACCAGGCGTAGAGGTTTGTCCAATGGCAGGGCAGTTGCCTGCTGCTGGCTCCTCCTCTTTAGGAAGACAACCATCTTGTAGTAGAAGAAGCACATCACAAAGAGAGGAATGAGGAAGCCCAGCAAAGTCAGGCACAGGCTGTAAATGAGACTGTATTTAGGGTTTCCAGAACTTGCATAGTCAATGCAGCTCGTGCCCTTTTCTGTTGGGACAGAATTGATGAAAGTGAGCATGGGTAGAACTTCTAAGGTCACTATGACCCAGACAGCCAGAGAGATTAAAATGGCAAACTCTTTCTTTTGTAGAATGTGTTCTCGGAAAGGGAACTTCATGAGCAGATACCGGTCTATGCTAATGAAAGTGAGAAAGAGGATGCTGGTGTAGAGATTGGCATGAAGCACGTACCGGTTGCTTATGCAGAGAACGTTTCCATAGGTCCAGTTCTCGTTGGCATAACTCTTTATCAGCATGGGAAGGGTGCACAGGAAAGCAAAGTCAGAGATGGAAAGGTTAAAGAGATAGACGTTGCTACTGTTCCAGTTCTTCATGCAGAAGAGGTAGCCGAACACCACAGTGAGATTGCCAAGCATCCCAAAAATAAACTCGATCCCATAAAATGCAGAGAGGTAGTACTTTTTCAAGATATTCTCCACTGCCAGCCAATTTTCACAAGATGAATTCTGTGCCTAAGGCAAAGGGGGAAATATAAGATCAAACATTAGATTGTGAGCAAGAACACATGGTAGAACAGTCACTGAAAACCTAAAACATAACTGAGGATGGTTGGTAAAGCATGTGCTTATTAGTCATGCATAGTGACCCATGCCTTTAATACCAGGGCTGGGGAACCAGAGGCAAACAGATCTCTGTGAGTTCCAAGACGACTTTTTCTACATAGAGAATTTCAGACAAGGTAGGGTTATATATGGATATATATATATATATATATATATATATATATATATATATATGTGTGTGTGTGTGTATTGCATATTTTATATCTATTACTACATTGAATGCATATGCACACATTATATGTGTATGTGGATACATTATTTCAACAAAGCTCCATTGATATCTTCACAGTGTATTCTTGTAGCTGGTTGTGACAGCACTCAGGAAACCAAGTGACTAATGTGAGGCCATGAATGATTTCCTGAGAAGAACCAAGAAAAAAAAAATATATATACAGGATGCTATATTATAGATGTGAATAAAAGGAAGCAATAATTGAAACATTACAAGTGGAGAAGTGATGCCTGTAGTTTGTTCCTAAACTCCACACTTGCACCTCCCCCTATGTATAACACACATGCTTGCACATACCTGCACACACACACACACACACACACACACACACACAAGTAAATAAATAAATGATAATGAATGAATGAATGAATGTAATATGAATGTGAGAGAGTTTGGGATGGAGAATATGTGATTACCTGTCTAGAAAATAAAGACACACATCTCTACCTGAAAAAAATTGTGTCCAAATACAGGACGAACAAGGCCCAAAGCTCAGTGTAGAAACAAGAAGAAAGCTTAATAATCAGCAAATAGGTACAAGTACATGGTAAAATACGGAGAAGATGCTAATACAAGTACATGGTAAAATACGGAGAAGATGCTAATTCACCTTTGTATCTTCAGGGTCAGCCACAGATTTCTACAAATTCTGATGAGTTAAACTGACTTGAACTCTAACACAGTAAAGAAGGTAAGGTTGTTGAATACAATTGATGTTTTGAATAACTTTTATTTGGTTGTATATAGGTAAATATTTTTTTATTTTATTATATGTAGAACATATCATGCCACTTTAAAATATAATGTCTTAAAATTTAAAACAAGACAGGAATAATAATGACGAGCACCATGTTTTCAAAGCTAAGAGTATAACCAGATATTGTGCTCACCAGTGCCTAACGGCTGGTTCATTTAAATAATAATGAAAATATGAAGTAGGGGCTAGTACAATCATTTGAGAAATGATTTCATTGAAATGTAGAAATTTCACTGTCTTAATTGCTGCCACTATAGCAATATATCCTATAGTAGTTAACCTAGAAATCATAAAACCATTTTTCTTTGTAACACAGGAAAATCCAAGACTGAAGTGCTCTAGATTCAGTGTTCGGTGAGGAGTCACACTCTTCTCTCAGCAGTGATATAAGGACATGGCGGCTACTGTCAGCCCCTTTACCAGGGTGTGATCCAATTCATGAGGGCAAAGCCCTCACGCAACTCTCATTCAGATTCTGACACTCCGTATGATTAATTAAGTCTCAGCATATGAGTTTTGAGAGCACACTAGTCACACTTAGCCTTTGCTGAAGTCACATACCTAACTGCTCTGATTTGTTTCTATTGTGATAAAATGCCCCCAACAAATAGTAACTTAGGGAGAGTTTAATGTAGTTCACTGTTCCAGGTTACAGTCAGTCATAGCATGGAAGTCACAATGGTGGGAGCTTGAGACAGCTATCCACATCACACCCCATAATCAAGAGCAGAGTGAAATGAATGTGTGGGTGCTCATTTGCTTGGACTCTGCTTGAGTCTTACAACTTAGGAAGTTGTCTAGCAACTGATACTGACCATCATGGGATGAACTTCCGATATCACTTAATTAAGACAGTCTCCCACAAACATGCCCACAGACCAACTCAGTGTTGTCAGTCTCTCCTTGAGACTCTATTTGCAAGTGATTCTAGATCAAGCCATTGGTCTTTAAAACTAACAATCACACAGAGTAAGAAAACATTATGCTAAGACCCTCTGAATACTAATGCTGTGGTAATGGTCAGCAATCTCTGATAAAACATGAGGGGTTTTTTTTGTTTGTTTTGTTTTTGCTTTTTTGTATTTTAATATTGGACCACCAGTTATTTCTAATAGAGAAACCAAGGTTGAAAACAAAATTTTGCAAAAAGTTCCTTCTTAAGTATTAGTTATAGTGAAATAATTACTTCACTGTAAGTAAAAGTAGTCTGACACATATTTGTGCGAAGCATTTACACAGTCAATAAGTTTTCTGCGAGGGCGACATATAGAGAATATATGTACTTTTGTCAAATTCAAGGTTTATTGATATTGATTGTTGCTATTTTGGCAGTTTTTATTTATGAAAATACCACAGAAATTTGTAGATAACATCACTATTTTATTCTTACTATTGTGAGGTGTGTGTGAGTGTGTATGTGTGTGTGTGCATGTGTATAAGTGCATTTGTGTTCACATATATACTGGCTGAAGGTGAGTATATATTTTCTCACTTGTTACTTGAAATTTTGATACAAGCTTTCTCTCTGAACTGGGAGCTAACCAGTTTGCTAGAATTATTGTTCAGAAAGCATCACGGATCCTCCCATCACCCACTCTCCAACCTTGGGAATCTCCATACCCCACCCCTCTTTTTAAGTAGGGCACAAGGGCCTCTGCCTCAGGCCTCCATGCTTTCATGCTTAATTCTTCATGGTCTGAGTCAGTTCCCACAAACACTGTTGGAGAACCATGCCTTACATTTTCACTGTCAATTCTGCTGTAGAGGATGACAGAATTGTTTCTCAGTTTCATAGTTCTGTTTCAGTCTTCTTTCCAGCTACTTAACTCAGCTTGCCATGACTCTCAGAGTGCTGTCTTTGCATCTTAGATCACCAAGAGGGGAGATTCTTCATTGCTCAATCTGGAGCCACCTTCCTCAGGTCCCACAGCCTTTCATAGACTGAGTACTTGCTGAGGTCATATCCCTAATGTTCTAGCTTCATTTTCAGATTTCTATCTTGTCTACCAGTATGTAATACCCTTGTCTATCACTTTGAGAAAATTTAGTCCCAGACATCCCTGGCATCCCAAGTTGCCTTCATCTTCAGGCTTGCTTTCTGGAAAAATGTCTCACCAAGTGCTTTGACATCTGAACCCCATTTTTTGTCTAGAACACCATATTCTGGTTTCTGACCCCAAATTCTTCAAACAGCCAGAACACATCACAGTCCAGTGGTTAGTTTTCACTAGTTAATTTATTAGCTGGCAGTAAAATTGTTAGGAAAACATTCTTTATTTGTCTTTCACGGCAAGACAAAACCCTGGCTTTCTTTTCCTCTCTCTGGTTGCTTTCTGCATCATTTGTGGCTCAGGAGTCAGATGCTAAGTTTCTGTTTCATTTCTGATTTCCCCTTTCTAAGTTTGTCTTGGGTGATCTTATCCATGTTCTACCTTAATGACTATCTACAAATAACTCCCACTTTTCCAACCCATCCCAGATCTCTTTCATGAATTCCAGGAGTTTATTATTATATATTACTGTGAATTGGTTTTTTGCAGGCACATCTGACTTAAAAATTTTTTCTAGTTTACTAACAAATCTTGAAGACCTTCGTCAATAAAATAAATTTCCACTTATCTAAATGCTTATCAAAGAAATCTTTATAGTTGTCTGCAATTTAACCTCCATCTAGAACAAACTACCAAGTCTTATTGATTTTATTTTCTGTGTGTTTCTTAGATCTGCCACCTGTTACTCACTATGTATCCTTACACCAACTGCAGAAGACGACATTTATAAATGTCATATTCTCTTGCTGTGCCCTCATGTCTTTTCTTATTATTATTCATTTCACCTTTTCCACAAATAGCCAATCTTGAAAAGAAAACAAAACTATAGCTCAAAATCAAATTATGTTGCTATCCTAAGTTAAAATCTTTCCAAGGACTAACTTTAATTTCTTAGTGACCCCACCCACACCACTAGCATCCACACTCCACTCCAGCCTCTCTGCTCTGCTCTACTTCATCTCTCCTTCTGTCCTCTGACTGCACAAAGCAGTCACACTGTGCCAGCCTCTTCTGCATCTCTTCACTGTTGCTTTTCTGCTTGTTAATGCTGCCCTCCCTCCCCCACCTATTTTGTCTACTCCCTGTATTTCTCTCAAACCTCAGCTCAAAGATTGTGTCCCCAAGATGACTGTCTGTCCAACAAATCTAAATAAACTCTGTGTCCCCAGCATATGCTTTCTTCATGCATTCATTTTTGTCTTACCCCTTTTTACAAATTTGTTTTGTCTCTTGTGATTTTCTACATCTGCACAGTGGCTAACCGACAGTATGTGGTCTGGAATTGCATGCTAAATAGAGAGGGCTGGAAACCTAACTGTTCATAAGGCAATTTTATAAATTCTTCCTCCAAGGCTAGAGAAATAGTAAATCCACAAATTTGATCTACTAATCACCATAAAATCTTATCCTGTGCATAATAGAATACACACACACACACACACACACACACACACACACACTCAGTTACTGTACTTACTAATGAGACCTGCAAACACAAATACATCTGCATAAAGCAAACTTTAGCATATAACTTCTAGAATTGATTTAAGTATTTAAGACATTTAATAAGATTTTAATCTGAAATTGCTAAATATATAAAAGTCCAAAAAGAAATATACTAAAATATTAATGGTTTCAGCCTTACCAGTAAGAATCCAGATTACTTTTGTTGTGTCATTTCTACTTTGGTTTATCTGGATGTTCTGTCTGTCTGTCTATGCTTATGTAGCATTTAAAACTAAACCACAGGATGCATACAATTAATAACATAAAATTTAAATTCCCAGAAATTAAAAAAAAAATGCAGCCTGTACAGCAATTCACACAGGTAAGAATGGCTCCCACTCTTCATCAAAGAAGTTTCTTCCCCTTCCCCTCACCCCAGATGGACACTATTACAGAGATCCTCAACTGGTCAAAGTATGGAACTAGGGACCATGGGTGTGCAGCCCCAGTTAGTACACCCATAGTCTCTAACCCAATGTGCAGAGAACATTGTGGAATGAAAGCTGGATGACTTAAGAAGCAGAGAAACGGATGACTACTGTGAATATAATGCCTTATAGACATAGCACAGAACTTGCACCCATGAAATCTCAACAAAATGGTTGTCTCAACAAGACTTACATAATGACAACACCTGTTGACATGCTAATGTAAATGGGACAAGTTTTAGAAGAACTCATCTTTAGATGAAGCATTAGAGACAACCAACAGCTGTTCAGAGAGGGAAAATTCGTTCTCTCTAGGGACAAGGCCCCTGGTAGGTCATCAAATCCCAAGTGATCACGTCTAAACATGTATTTTTTCAAGCAACACTAAATGAACTTAATGGTAAGCTGTATGTATATATGTATATATACCTATCTCTGTATCTATTTAAATATGTCTCCCTCTGTGTGTACATGTCTTAGACAAAAATTACAGAAGAAATAGAGAAGTGGAAGAATACAGGAGAAGCTGGAAGGGGGAGAGAAAGAAGAGGAATAGATAGATAGATGGATTAGATAGATAGATAGATAGATAGATAGATAGATAGATAGATAGATAGATAGATAGTGGGTGTGTGAAATTTGAAAAAAAAACTTAAAAATAAAGTTTAAAAAGGAGGGGCCTGGACTTTTGAAAAGTTAACATGCTCTTTACATAATGGGCTTTTCTCACCATTATGCTCTTGTCTGCTGCAGCATCCAATGCCCTAAGTCTGGAAACTTTTTCCTCTCTGCCTTCTAGAACATTGCAATCTCTTTCCCACTTTTCTCCAATGGCCAGCTATTTTGTAGCTAATTCTTGTTTGCCTAGGCTTTAATCCTGAAGTTCCTCAAGACTTAATGTGTGATCCTTATGTCATTTGGGAAATACTAAAGTGTCGGTACACACATTAAATGAAAATTAAGACAATAGAACATTTCCTTGAGATAAGAAAGTCATTTGTTTTGTTTTGAATTTCCTCTTCCTCTTTGTCTGACAATCTTTGATCCCATATAAGCTGAGGAAATGCCAGAGGTTTATGGAATTTGTATGGATCACAGAATGGGATGGAAAATATATCCATGAAGACATGTGCAACTAGAAGCCAGGCTGCCAGTAACTACCAATCCCAAGTCAGGGGCCAAGTGGAAGTGATGAAGAACTCTGTTTTTCAGTGACCCAAAGAGACTAAAGACTGAGTGTTTAGTAAACACAGACAATAATACCAGGGCCACAGTAAAAAAAAAAAAAAAAAAAAAAAAAAAAAAAAAAAAAAAAA
>JANHMN010000001.1:88217806-88237522 GCA_030674055.1 Rhabdomys pumilio
AAAAAAAAAAAAAAAAAAAAAAAAAAAACTAAAAAAAAAAAAAAAACTAGTGAGGAATAAATTTATTCATTACTTTTTATCATTATTCTGTACCTTTGCCTTGTTTGTCATACAGTGACTCTTCCTTAAAAACAAACAAACACACAAACACCACCAAGACAAAACACTTTGAAAGTGGCCTTTTCAGATTGACTGTATGACATTGGGTAAGTTGTTGGTGTGTGCTTCCCTGGGAAAGACCATTTTTCCCACTATCAACCCATAGTGGACTTAGTTCTTTGTTTAGGGTGGAGACCTTGAGGGCCTTTCCCTGTCTATTCCAGAATGGCTATTGTTTTTGCCCTTGTTCAGCTCAGTTTAGGCAGTCAGGTCGGTGAACCTTTACGGGATGTAGCTTCTGACATGACTAGGAGACACAGTTTCTCGGGAAACACCCTGATCTTACAAACTCTCTGCCCTCTCCTCCACAATGCTCCCTGAGTATGGAAGTCGTTTTGTAAATAATGTTACACCAAATGAGGAGTTGTGTTTATGAATATAAATGTTCAAATATGCATGTAAGAATAATTAATGCAAAAAATGAGGCCATAAATTAGAAAGTGAGCAAGGAGGGATATATGGGAGAATTGAGAGTGAGGAAAAAAGAAGGATAAAATCATGTAATTATAATATAATCTCAAAAGTACAAGAAATATTTAAACAAACAAAACAATAAGTGTGTGGATAAAATACATATTAATTTTAGACTACAGTGTGGATGCAAATAACAAAAAACCAGGGAAAAAAGTTTAAACCAATTAGTGCTATTATTTTTATGCTTTAATAATACTGAAATTTGTTTGTTAAGGTGAAATTCTTCTTTTCATGATGTCTTATAATCTATTCATTTAATATACTTTCACCTTGTTTTATTTTTATCCCTCTTCATATTCATAGCACTAACAGATTATTATTTTATACAGTTAGGCTCTCTAATACTTATAGGTTGATTTAACTTCACAAGGACACATTTGGAGAATATTGCATTCCAAATTCAGGTATATGTGTATCCAAGTGTCTTTTCTTATGGCATAATTATACAAATTAGGGAAATAAGGTGTGTTCCTTTAGGCAAAAATGGCAATTCAAGGGGAACATTTCCTATGAAACATGATTAGCCTTTCCTGTACTTTCCAGGAGCTGTCCTGTTCATAGGCAACAGACACGGAGACAAACATGCAGCGGCTTACTGAAGTGAACCATTAACAAAGAACTTTCTTTTAAAAACACATTAGTAACTGAAGGGAAATAACTATTAGCTTCTAGCCCACAGTCATAGAGTATGTTATAATTAATAAGCTACATGTAAACTGAACACACTCACATGAGAAAATTGCTACTATCCATTCTTAATTTAGAATGATGAAAATTCCTTATAAAGTTAGTTTTCTAAATGCAAGAATAGTGCATGTGCCTTACCAAAAATTTGGAAAAATTACATTAATGAAAAACCTTGTAATCCAATACAAACTCTTTTTCTATATCCTTGACTGTTATAGAAAGCCTAACAAAAATTAAAATTTTAACTGCCACTGGAAAGTATGAAGACATTTCAACAAGTTACTTTCATTAGTAAACAATTTAAATGAAAATGTGTTTACATGTATAAAAATATAAGTATTTGGTATTCATTAATTGCTTCACTTTTATATATTCCACAAAGCACAACAAACTATTAAACATTACAGGATGTATCAGGTTGCATTTTTCATTAATAAGTTAGGGACTAGACTATACAGTTTGAGAAGTAGAATAACAATCACTCTGCAGTTTGCCATTTCCTTTAGTAAACCTAATTCTTAAGTCAACTCATTTTGACAAATGTAAATGCAAATTTTAAATTTTGGAATGATTTAAAATTTACTGTATATTTTCTTAAATTTACATGGTAAGTTATTTTGCAGGATGCAAGTTATTTTCCCCTTCTGTAGATAATTTTGCTTTTCAAGTCATTCTAACTACTCTTGTTGAGGCATTAGCAAAGACAGTAAGCCTTTTAAAGCAAAGCAAATGAAGTTTTTGGCAGTTGAATCAATGCATTTAGAGCCATATGAAGTAGATGTGAAAGATAGTAATGATTGCCTTTGGCTGCTTCACAGCAACTTAAGAACAGTTCCCTGGGCATCATTTAGCTCACAGAGCACTTCCTAAAGAAGCCCTTAGCAGAAAACTTGGTCTTCTTTTGTGTGTCTGAGAGACATAAGCTGCAGTGTCCCTTACCATTCTGCTGATGACTTCTCTCTTAACAGAAACCTCTGCCAGGAGCTGGAGACAGCTTCTGACCCAGTGCTGTGTTGCTGGACAAGGCCAGTGAAGCCTAATTTGCATATCATGCAGCCAAGATTAATAATTCAAAAGGCAGGGGTAATTTATTCAAAAAAATCTCCAAGTCATGCAGAAGAACTCTTGAAAAGTGAAAACACACAACAGATGACTCATTTCGTAGAGAATAGTTTTAACAGAGACTTTAGAGAACACTATAATTTCAATTTATTTTATACACGTCCCAAACAGCAAAGAAGCATTTGGTCTTCCCATGTGTATGCACATGGAAATGTGTATGCACATTTAGGTAATAAGGAATAGCAAACATTTTAGGTTTAATATATAGTTGAATTAATTTTTCATTTTTTTTCCACAATTTTTGGTGACTTCCTTACCAAACATACAATAACTAAACTACTTCATAGAAATCCCGAGGGAACTATAACTTGTGTACTTGGGAGCAAATCTGAACATGAGCCTTGTCAGCGCACTGCAGAAAGGCTGTTAGAACCTTAGGTAGTATCCATTTTATTTCCTGTGATTAAATTCAGGAAACATAAAAAAGTACATCAGATGGCTAGGGATTAAGGAGAGAGGCATTATCTTATATGACAATCTCAAGAGACAGCAGTAAACTTTCCCCAGTCAGTGTTCTGAATAGCACTCGGAAGAGTAGACTTACTGTTACAGACAGGAAACATACCTGGCCTTTCCTCAAGGCTACATCAGTTTAATATTCAAGCAAAAAACCTGGTTTGGTTGACCTGAAGGGTAGGGATTACACTGAGGATGTATGTACACCGTAAAGTCTGAGATACAATCACAGGCATTTTCTACTTGTAGAGAAAAAATGGCTAGAGATTACTTAGAGATACAGTTTTCAGAAAGAAAATAGAGTAGCCACTTGTGATTCATGAACCTCTCGGAGCTAAAAAGGAAAGTGAGAGTATTATGTTAAGTTCTGACCACCACTATGGCAGGAGTGGTTGAGGTGGTGATTCCCTCTTTGTGGGTGCTTGGGATTCCCCAGAGCTTCCTGTTTCTTGTCCTTACTTCCTGATGGCCAAAAATGTGGTCTGCACTTCTCTTTTTTTTTCCCTGTAGGACTGCAACCTGATAGCTTGGACTTCCTGTCAAGTGCCCCATTGCCTCAGGATCCCTCCACTGGCAACAGGGCTGACATAATAAATAGACTGTTGTTCTTTTTGTACCATGACACCTTATTCCAGGTTACAGAGCACAGGTACAGAGAATCTGTCCAGCAGGGTGCGTGTCCCTGTCACACTTCTGGGCAACTTACAGGCCCAAATGTAAGCTCTGCACTCTTCATTCAGCATAATGTGGTCACACTCTTGTAAACTTATATTAACTTTCTAACAAGGGACAAAACATTTCCCTTGTACTGAATTGGCAAATTATGTTGTCACTTCTGTTCAGCCTATGATATTCCAGTGGGCAAAGCTTCTAAGTTTTCCTTGTTTATAGAAACAATGTAACATTGTTGATTAATCTCAACAAAGATCCCTTTTCAACTCTTTTAACTATAAAATAGAAACACTTGTGACAATACCGGGGAATATAGATATCTACATAGAAGTCTGTATTATACTATACACTGGGGGCTAGTCATAATAACGAGCTGTTGACTAATATGGCGTACGTGCTTGCTAAAGATAGACATTTTCAGTAAATCAAACTTCCTTTTGTATCACTTCAATTTAATGCTGTTGGTTTCAGCACAGAAACACAAATTAAAATAACCTTACAAAAACCAGCAAGGTTAAAAAAACGATCTTTGAATCCTTGTCCTGAATTTGCATTTTACTAGCTGGGTGATCTGTGAAACAAATTTACCTAAGCTGATTTCCTTGTTCAGAAGGGGCCAGTGACTCTATTCCATTAAGTTCCCCTGACGGTCACAGTATAACATAAAATAATATTTGAAAGTCCAATGAGCAGGCCATGCAAGAGAAGTTTGAGGAAAATCAGATCCACTCAGCAGGAAACTCAAGAGAAAAACAGAGAGAGGAGAGCAGAAATGATGGTTCAATCCAACGCACGCTTCCCAATGTCCACTGTGGTCCCTAGGGCATTTACTTTATGTACCAGAAGTCCCTTTATAGTTACATGAATGTGGTGCAGAGCTAACTGTCAGTACCCTAATTTTCAGTTAAGGAAACTGAGGCCCAACAAAAGCTACATCCATTGCGCACATTGCACAGCTGATTAAGAACTGAGCCAAAGCCGGGCAGTGGTGGCGCACGCCTTTCATCCCAGCACTTGGGAGACAAAGACAGTCGGATTTCTGAGTTCGAGGCCAACCTGGTCTACAGAGTGAGTATCAGAACAGCCAGGACTACACAGAGAAACCCTGTCTTGAAAAAACTAAAAAACCAAAAAACCAAAAAACAAACAAAAAACAAAACAAACCAACAACAACAACAACAACAACAACAACAAAGGACTGAGCCAGAACGTCGGGGTCTTTTCTCTTAACTTGATTTGGCTTTATTCGCCTGTCATAGAAAAGAAGAACCTGCTAGGTCAAAATGTGCAATTAGCACCATTCTATAGTTTTTACCATAAATATGTCAATTTCATGTGATTTTTCTTTAATAAAGTAAATTTAGAATAAAGTTAGCAATGGTTTACAAAATTTATTATTTAACAAACAATGATTAGATTTCCCATCTATAAAACAGAACACTTTACATAAACAAGAGTCAAAGATAAAACACTGAAGTGTTTGTGGGAAGGTCCTATTAGCAAGGCCTCTGGGCATGCTTACAAGATACATTCTTTCATTACAAAAACAGTCTGTGTGGACAAGCAGCTGGCCTATGGGTCACACTCATTTTTACTGGATCACAAGCCAGGAAATGGGAGGACAATCAGTCGTACCAAGAAATGTCTTAAATCCTTAAGGGGAAATATTCACAACAATCCCAAAGGGTTGAATCAAACTAAGGACACAAAGGACTCCAAGAAGGTTCTTTTAACACAGCACAGGGAACAGAGTAGAGGTCGGTGTAGGTTGTGACTGTACTTTTCCAGTTTCTAGACACCAAACCAGCACTATTAGCTGAGTTTACATTACCATGAAATACAGTCTATTCTTAATTCTGTCTAAGTCAAATAATCCATTTCTTCTCTAAATAAGAAACAGAAAAAACCTTGTTTTTTAAGAGTTACTTTCTTTTCAACAATTAATTCAAAGATGAATCTTGTTCATTCATCATAGTCAATCACGGCAATTAAGAGTACACATAGGCATAAAACCCAACCTCAAGGATTATTTTTATATTTCTTGAGAACTTTTTTCATGTACTATGATAATATCTTTCTCCATCCACTGCATGGACTCTTCCCATGTATTTTCTTCCAACCTCTTGCACTCCTTTTTATATTCACTACACTCAGTTAGTGTTATCTGTGTGTGCATAAATGTGGAGTCATGAATCAGGATATGGACAACCTATAGTGGCCACACTCTACAAAATAAATGACTATCCCTCTCCCAGCTACTACCAACTGCCCATAGCTCCTCTGCTAAGACTGGGGTTTCATAAGCAACTCCTACATCCATGTGGAATTCTGCCTGTCTTGATCTTATTCAGGCAATTACAGCCTCTGTGTTCATGAGTGCAGCAGCCATGTCATGTCCACAGGCAGCATTTCATAGTACTCCTTCCTCTTTTCCAGCTCTCTTACATAATTTCTGCGTAGTCTCCTAGGATACTCCCTGAGGCTTGCCTAGAAGGTTGATATAGTATCCCATTTACAGCTTTGATCAGTTATGAATCTTTGCATTGACCACTGCCCAGCGGTAAAAAAACAAAAAACCAAACCAAAACAAAACAAAAAACTTCTCTGACAAAAGCTGACATTAGCAGAAATGAATGTACACAAGCATGTGTTCAGAAGGAAGTTTGACAGTGTATCCTCTGTGTAAAACAACCACCTATGACCTGTGAACTCCATAGCAAAAAAGCAATCTATGTGCCCACTAATCAAATGAACGGATAAGAACATACGTCATCTGTGCATATTGAAATATTTCTTAGCTATACAGAAAAATTGAACTTCAGGGAAAGCAATTAAGCTGATCAGTGTAACTTAGGTACAGAAGGACAAACAGCAACTTTCCCCTTACACACAAAGCCTAACTTCAAGTAGTGTGTGTGTGTGTGTGTGTGTGTGTGTGTGTGTGTGTGTGTCACCCCAAGGATGTTATTGTCTTCCTACTTAAGGATTATTTTCCAAATTGTCAATGCTCTTGTTAAGTGTGAAGTTTCCTTTTTCAGCCTATTTATATCACATTAGCTAATCTATAACACGGAAACTGTTTGATAAAATGCAGCAAAATATTGAGTTTGTACAGTACTCTATCAAATGGCTGTCATACCTGTAATCTCCACTAGACAATATGTCATTTTGTTGATTTGCCAAATTAAATATTATCTCATATTTGACTTTGAAAAACTGACATCATCACTTGACCTTTTGTTGTTGTGTGTATGAAGCAAATTTGGGCAGAGTTACAGATGGCTAGCAAGAGATATAGACTCTCTTTTTCTACACTTGGTTCCATGCTCATCACAATTTGTCTAGCTTCTGGTTGGTTTACTGTGCCAGAATTTTGCTCAATGTAATGCTCTAGTGATCCCTATTGATTAAATACAACCCTCTCAATGTGTATTGAATGGAACCTTTTCTATAATAGTCGTAACAAGAAAGAAGAAGAAGAAGAAGAAGAAGAAGAAGAAGAAGAAGAAGAAGAGGAGGAGGAGGAGGAGGAGGAGGAGGAGGAGGAGGAGGAGGAGGAGGAGGAGGAGGAGGAGAACAACAACAACAACAACTTGATTTTCACTTTCACAACTAGTGAGTCTGAATACAGTTGACCCACTTATTATGGCTTTTGTGGGTTTGTCATATTTAAAACTTTTATTTAAAAATTTCACAAAAATATGGTCTAAATAGTGAATGACTGGTTTAATGTTCACTCATTGTGTTTAGTATAACTTTACTTTAGGCTTATAGGATCACAACTTAGAGGAATCCAGACCATTGCTGAGGGATGACTTATAATGCTACATACAGTTAATCTTGTGGTTTCTGGGTTTGTGACTGATCAAGAAACTGTGCTATTTCCTGTTGGTTACATAAGCCTCCTTTTTTAATGAGGAGAAGAGTCATGTACATAAAGAAGGACAGAATACCATACGATCAGATGATTTGTAGAGAAGGGAAGGCAGGGGAGAATGTTCTAACACTTTTCATCACTTCTGTGAATTAAGAATAGAATCAAGGGACAGAAGATATCATGGCAAGAAACAGAGAAGTAATGCACTTAGAAATGAGAACATCACAGGGTCATGCTGATGCAGGGCATGTGTGGATGCTGGGTCTGTGTGCTAGTCCAATGGACAATGGGAAGAGTAAGCAGGTCACTGACAGCAAATAAATAATACATTTAGTAAAATATGTAAATTCCAAGGAATATGGATTATTTTTCCATAACAGTGCATTTATTTTAATTATTTAATTAGCACAGTATTCACCATTTATTTTATAACTGTTACATTTTATCAATACAGATGGAAAAGATTTTTCTAGAATTTCTATCATTTTATTGACTATGATTTGCATGCCATATCTTAAAGAAATTAATAACAATTGGTGTTTATACCTATGAAGCTTGCTTATAGATGTTCTATTAAGACAAAGTATTACATTTGTTATAAAATGTTAAAACTTTTAATTCTGGAGAAATAAAACTCATGTATTGTTTTTGATAATTAAACCAGTATGTAACATCTACCACTACACTGAGAATAAACATAAAAGGTAAACAAATTCTGGCATGAAGAAAATGTAAGTGCACAGAAAAGATTAATGTGGCCAACAAGCTTCTCCTCAGATCTCGACAGCAAACAATATAAATATTGCTCACAAATGTGTTTCATATATGTATTTTTGCTTTGTGTATGTTCTAGTCATATTCTAATATTAACTACCTTATTGAGGATACTTACCATGTCATGTGCAGTTATTTGAAACAACCAAGTAAAGTCAAAGAGTCAAAGGTATACTTTACTCTCTCTCCTGGTCCAACCCTACAAAGCTGGAGGCTATTATCCTCCCTGATAAACTTACTCAGAACACAGTATATTTGTCATCACAAGGAGCAGCATGTTGGCTTTCTATATTCTGGCCATGCCTCAGTTTCTCTTATCCTTAAATATTTGTAATATAATATTCATTTATATAATAACCATGAATTATGAATGGAAATGCAGTCTTCTAGGACTTTGTGATTCTCTGGGGATACAGCTCTGTTGTTACACTTGTTAGTTCATTCATCTTTCATTCTTTCTTTTTATTGCTGAGAACTGCTCAATGGCATATATATATATATACCATTCAACAGTTGAAGGACATGCTGAATGTTTCCAATGTGGAGCTATTAAGAATAAAGTTGCAATTGATAATAAGTTATGTAATAATTGATAATAATGTATGGGACCAGGCCAATTGGGCAGGCCCACCATTCACGTTTGGGAGGTATTATGTAACTGGAACCCAGCTTGGGCATGAGGCTAGTACCAAGAATCACCTATCATGCTAGTGAGGAGATAATGAGAGTACTGTTTGATAAGGAAAATGAACTTATCAGATATAAAAGAGAGCCCCTTATAATTACTTTGGCAGTCATGAAGGGGCTGGGGCTGGTGAGAGCAGATACTGACATATCTATGCTACCCCTACAGAATTCCAGCTATGACAACTTAAAAACAGCCATAGATGAGGACATTAAAGAACTAAAAAGAGAAATAGCCCACTTAAAATCGATGAACTCCATGACAGAAGTTGTGTTACAGAATAAAGGAGTGTTAAACGTATTCTTACAGCAGAGAGGGCTACGTGGTTCTCTAAAAGAGAAATGCTGTTTTATGTGAATCATTCCAGGGTGATCAGGGAATCACTGGCTAAAGTGAAAAACAAACGAACAGACAATGACAGCAACAATAACAACAAACTGAATGAAGTTGCTTTAAACACTCACACATAGGTTTCTCAGTAAATGTAAGTTTTACTTTTCTGGGATAAACACCTGAGTGTGAACTTTGAGGGTTATATGACACAGCATGTGCAATGTTGTAGGCACTGTATGTAGTAGTATTGCTTCAGTGTTTATCCACCAGAGTGTGTGATTCTCCAAGTTTTTCTACATGCCCACTAGCATCTAGTGCTTCTCTCATCTTAGTTTCAACTGTTTGGAAAGATATTTAGCCAAACGCACCTTATGTACTTAGCTCCTTTTCATAGTCTTTTATTAGTGAAATGACTGTCTTTGTATTTGCTCATGTTCTAACTTGACTATATCTAAGACATTTTTTTAGTATATAATATGAGTTCGTTTTGAACTCCCTCTGTTTCCCATCTCAGCCTCTTGACTGTTAGGATTTAAGGTTGTGCAACTTAATATGAATATTAAGATTTATTAAATTATTAGAGACATTCTTTATTACCTGTATTTATGACTTTTTAAAACTCAAGACAATTTATATGAGTTATTTTAACTACTAAGGCTACTATACATGTTAGACTTTTGTCAATATATGTACTGATACATTTTCACTCATTCTGAATCATTTATGCTGCCCTTGCAGGGCATAGGTTGATACTGTGATAGAGAACATCCCATGACCACTGCATAGTGGTAAAGGTCTCCAGTCTCTATACTGTAGGTTTCCTGTGATGTTACTCCAGAAGAGAGTCAAGGAGGTGCTTGCTCCTGTTAAGAGTCTATGACACCAAACTGCTTGGGATCCTGGAAAAACTCACTATTGCTAGGCAGATTTGTGAGTCTGAGCTCTACTCTTAGCCATTCTTTGCTGTGTGCAGTGCTGGCCCAGGGGTTTTTGTGGAATCTGATAAAATTGGAGCGGTGTTTTCTAAGTCTTTTTTGTGTTGCTCTACTAGGTACACAGAGTAGGTTTTCTATTCCTTTAGTAGACATTGGTTTCATTGAAACTCTCCATGTTTCTTGTCTGTACCAATTGTTTTTTCAGAAACATCAGCTTCAGTATCTCCTTGCCTGGCCTACATTAGACATAAAGAAATCTAAGGAGAGTAAAACCATGTATGAATGCTTTAATTTCTTCAAATTTCCAAGCCATACTTTTCACATCCATGGTATTGTTTATCAACACACCATGCTGTATGTAATTGTACTTGAGACTAAGTGTCACTGACATGCCATTATATGTCACAAATACATACAGCTAATAAATGTGTGCCATGCATACATGCACATGTTTGAAGACGTATGTAACACACACAGGAATCCAATGTACTTTAAATCACTGTGTATATGAAAACTATTCTGTCAGAAACTAAATATTTTAGGAGACACAAAATTGACTTGAAAAGGTGCTTTACTTTGTCTACATGGAAGAATCTAATTTTTAAAATTATGCAAAATCATCAACACATCTTTGCCTGTACCCTTGCCTAGTTTGCACCTTAGAATCATGAGACAAATGTTTCTTGAAAGTGGATGGTATGGTGGTTTGAATAGGTATGGCCCCCATAGTTTCATGTGTTTGAGTGCTTGGTTCATAGAGAATGGAACTATTAAGTGGTTTGGCCTTGATTGTGTAGGTGTGGCCTTGCTGGAGGAAGGGTGGCCCTGTTGAAGGAAGTGTTTCACTGTGGGGGTGGGTTTTGAGTTCTCCTATGCTCATTTTTCTACCTAGTATGGCATACAACTTCCTTATGCTGCCTGAGATTACGATGTACAGCTCTTGGCTCCTTCAATACCATGTCCACTGGTACACTGCCATGCTTCCTACCTTGAAAATAATGGAAAAAGACTTCTTAAATTGTAAGCCAGCCTCAATTAAATGTTTTTATTTATAAGACTTGATGTGATTATGGTATCTTTTCACAGCAATAAGACTCAAACTATGATAGGTGGTAATGAAATAGTTACAGAAATGATTACTGAAAAATTCCGTTGGTGAGAACACACTGAATTCTTTCTCTGAAATAAGTTAAAAGCACACATACTCGAGACTGTCATGAATCCCATTCTTATAAGGCTACTTCATAGTGAAGGACAGGAGATGCCTTTCTTATGGGGATGCTACTACCAACCAGAACAAAAGGTGTTGCATTTCAATGGTTATAATAATACATATCTAAGAGAGGAATTGTGTCTATAACATTATTCTTTGTGCGAGTTTGTCTAAGGAATTAATCTTATCACACATACTTAGTACAGGAGACCTTATTAGAGCTAAGAGTCAAACATGTTTCATTTATTTACTTCTGTATATTTTGAGATTATAATAAAATTACACCATTTATGTCTTCTCTTTTATTCATCTAAACCCTCCTACAAACCCTTCTCGCTGTTTTAAAAATTTATGGCATTTTAAAAAAATGTTGTTGTTATGTATATGTGTGCATGCGTGTTTGTGTGTGTGTGTATGTGTGTGAACGTTTATATATTCTCAACTAAATAACTACACACTGCACAGTCTATATAATGTTACTTGTATATATATTTTCAGGGCTGATCATTTGGTAACATCCAGTTGTGCTCTTTACTGAGAAGATTTTCTCCTATTTTCAGTATTCTTTAGTTACATGCAGTTCTTTGTCAGGTTGAGGCCTCCTGAGCTTTCCCCTGTCTCAATTAGCATATCTATTTTTGTTTGTAGAGGATTTTTAACCCAGCAACCTTGCTACTCTGATCACATCCAAAGACCTTTTAGGTCTGTGTGATCTGGTTGGAATTCAGACATGCCCTTAAAATATACCTTTAATCTCTTTGGCTGGAATCCTTTAGTATACAAATTAATTTCCCCCAAAATGACCTCCAATTGAGGGGCAGACAAAGTGACAAATCAAAGAGAGATTTGACAGAGTGAGCCAGAGATAGGATATACCCAACACTCAGAAGAAAAGCTATTTAAGAGAAGCACAGGGAGAGTGAGTAGGTTCCATCAGTTCTGTTGAATAGAGTTGAGTTTGGTGCAGTTCAAAGCGGAGTTCAGTTGGGTAGAGTTGAGTTGGGAGTCAGTGTAATGAGTACAGTACAGTGGAGTTGAGTTCATGAGTTTATGCAGAGGTGGTTGAAATGAGAGAGTGAGAGAGAGCCAGAAAATGAACACAATTTGCCAGAGATAGAGGCCAAGAAGAACAATTCAGTGAGAAGCCAAGAGAAGCCAGATTGAATCAGTCAGATTGGAGAGGAGTTTGGGCCAGAACAGCTGAGTTGAACCAGCCAGCAGAGTTCAGAAAGAACTAGAAATAGTGAAACTAGTCAGGAACAAGCCTCTGAGACAACAATTATATTCAATGACTAAAAGTTGCTTTTAAGTTGTTATCCTTGTTCAGGTCATGTTTAGTCAGTAATATTGGTGAGACTTTATAGGTGTAACATCTGGCATTTCTAGAAGTACAGTCTCATAAAAACTTCTGTTTTCTGGCCCTCACAGTTTTTCTGTTCTAGTTTACACAAAGATCCTTAGAGCTTAGGTGCAGGAGTTATGTTGTAGATGTATCTGTAGGCTTAGATTTTTCAAAACTTACTTTTCATAAGGGTTCTTAAATGCTGTAACATCCCTTTTAGACCACTATCCACCAGAGACAGTGGAAAGGAAAAATTAATAGATCAAAGGAGGATGTTGACCTCTTTAGAAGTATTTCTTCGGAGCAAATCCAATCTGCTTTGTAAGGATATTAGCAGTTCAGTTGACATGAATCAGCAGAGACAGCAAGCACCATCCACAAATCAGCAATGGCAGGTCAATTCAAAAGAAACCACAAGGCTCTGTCAGTTGGCCCAAGTCTGAGGAAACAACCAGAAGCTGCCAGAACACTACCAGGAGGTTTTTAGTGTGTTTCTTTTTATGTGGTCACAACAAACTATTACCAACAAAGAAGAGTAAGGTGTACCAATACCATATATCATTGTCAGCAAAGAACAGCATCAGCAAAACCCACTGATAACCATCAAGGAATGGCATGACGTACCAATATCATCCAGCATCATCCACTGACTATTGGGGTATATTTATATCCTTTCCAAATACCACATGTCTAGCAAAATATCACATGTTCTTTTTCCAGGCTGCCTCCAGAAAAACACCACATGTCTGTACTTAGGAAAATATACTTCCACGTGTCTACTTCAGCAAAAGCATTCTCTCATAAGACAGTTTCCAAAAAAGAATCACATAACACAACTAAGTCTCCATAGAAACCATACTAGAAGTTTTCACTTCAGGTATCAGTTAGGAATGGTGTGCTATTTTAAAGAATTGGTACTGTTCAATGTGAAGGGCAAAATTTAACCTATTCTTAGGAATTTTCTGGTCTTGAAAATACCCTTAAATAAAAATAGAGAATGAATGTCTTAGAGTTTTCTATTTTTCTCAAAGTAAGTAATTAAAATTGTAGACTTCATGTACCATGTGCCATCCACCCCTTAGTTAGCCCTCACCATAGTTAGTCCTCAGTATTAAAAGATCAGTACGTTCAGGCATATGATAAAACAGCCAGGTATATCAAAGACACTGGCTTTCATTTTTCTAAATCCATGTCTCCATGTGTATGCCAAGAGTTCACTGACATTTCTTACATGCCAGAGGTCAAGGCTGATGTGGGAATCCATGGATTCAGAGCCTTCCAAATTCTGAAACAGAGTTTATCACATAGTCATAATTATAAAATATCTACTTGGACTTGCATATTTCCTTTGAGATTTAAAATACCAGAGGTATAATGTCACAGGCTAAAACTTGTAACTCTTAAGAATATCCCCCAATAAAGAGCATTCAACATGTCATTCTTAATGAGCAGTAATATATTGGAGCAATCTTTAATATTTTTCAAAATAAAACTCACATGGTTAAGAACCATTCATCAATCACTGAAATTTACACAAATGATGTAAACATATAGTATTATCTTGCATTTTCACCTCAGTTTTTGAAATGTTTATTTGTTTATGCTTCATAGTTTCTCTGCCTCCATGTCCTGTGGAATTTGGCTCTTTGACCCTTTTTATCTTTAAACTCCCACAGTTTACAACTTAGTGATATTCTCATTCCAAGGATGACAAGGGTTCTTCTTGTCCTGCAAATTTGAGTTCTAAGTAGGACAAGCAGTAACATTACTTGATTAAATGTGTGAACAAATGGCATACAGTTTAAGATGCTTATATTTGGCAATGTCCTTAGAAATAATTGTGATTAACACTAACCTTTCTGTAATAAATGATAGCATATTATTCACTGCCTCCCAGACTTGAATAATAGAAACACACTGGCATCCATATATATATTTTTTTTTAACTGAAAAATAAGTTTGTGATGTGCTTAAGCTATGTCTGCTATTATTTCCTATTATGCCAGTTATCTTGGGGAGCATTAAACATGCTTCAAAATGTCACTATATTAAAATATTTTATTTAATTACACGTTTACAACTCTCAGTTACCACCAAGGAGGCCCTAAGGATGTCTAATGTTCAAATATTACTTTATATCTTCAAATGTTTTTAGGATTAATTAGCATGTGGATAAATATTTTAACCTAGGAAAGTGCATGCTCATGGCGTAGTTTATCTCCATATGTACTGCATTTTATAATCATTGATGTGTTATCTTCATTAAATTATGTTGTATAGCAAACAGTCTTGAAAAAAAATGTGGAGCAAAAAGTCTGTCTGTACAAGTTTTATGTCAACTTGAAACAAGCATAGTCAATAAAATAAGACAAATAATACAGTATTAAGTATGTTTGTGGTAATGGTAATAAAACATTTAAAGCTCCCTATAAAAGGATTAAAGAGAGGATAGATCACAAGTAAGTGATATGAATTTCTACACCACATCTCTTTTCCAGATTCATCTGGCTTTGTGAGTCTCTTATGACTTCTATGACCAAAAGCAAGCTGGGGAGGAAAGGGTTTATTCGGTTTACACTTTTCCACATCATAGTCTATCCCTGAAGCAAGCCAAGACAGGAACTAAAACAGGGCTAAAAGCTGTAAGCAGGAGCTGATGCAGAGGCCACCAGAGGGGTGCTGCTCATTGACTTGTTCTCCCTGGCTTGCTCTGCCAACTTTCTTATAGAACCTAGGACAACTATCCCATGGACAAAACCACCCACAATGGACAATCCCCATTAATCACTCATTAGTAAAATGCTTTACAGTGGGATATTATAGATGCACTTTCTTAATTAAGATTTTTCTCCTTTCAGATAACTCTAGTTTCTGTGTCAAATTGATATAAGATTAACCAGCACAGGGTCTAAGAGTATATTGGAGGTGGTGGAAAGATAATGGAGTATTAGATTTCTTCAGTGATACAGTCTTCTTGAACTATCATTCATGTTAGGGTGGGACTCGTCAGTGAGACAATCTTCTTCATCTATCAATCACATTAGGGTATATATATATACATATATATATACTCACATTAGGGTAAGATATATTCAAATATGTTAAAATATACAAATAAATTTCATAATATATTATATATAGCAAGTTTTACTACTAATTATATTTAGATCATATTATTCCCTCCCCCTCTTTGTCTAGATACTCTCCTTCTCTCTATCTACCCAACTTTAAGTTCTTTCTCAAAAAGAAAAAAATCAAAGCCAAATCCAATACAACAACAAAACCTAAACAACAAAATAAATCATCAAGAAAAAAACTACATAAAAACCCAAAAAGTAACAACAAAAATTAAAACCTGTTGAATCTATAATTTTTTGGTCAATTACTCCTGAACATGAAGCCTATACTGGAGCATTTGATATATACAATGTCATTCATTCCATTAGAGAAAACTGATCTTTTTTGTCTTCCAGATGATATATGTTACAGTTGTTAATCTATACCCTAGTCACTAGACTTTCATTCATTTGTTCATTCATTCATTCATTCATTCATTCATTCATTCATTGGTTTTTAAAATGTAATAAAATAAATCATAATAGAATAAAACAAAAACTATCACATCAAAGGTGGACAAGACAAGACAACAGAAGGAATGGAGCCCAAGAAAAGGCATGAGAATCAGAAACCCACTTTTCACACACTTGGGAACTCCATAAATCACTAAACTGAAAGTCATAATTATAAGTAAAGTAGGACCTGGTGCAGACCTGTGCAGGCACTGTGCTTGCTGTTTCAGTTTGTGTGGGTTCCTCTTTAATTCACTGATTTTTTTTTATAAAAATCTGCTTTGTTTGTTTGTTTTTATTTTATTAATTTAATCCCCAGGTTTGATTATTTCTTGCCACTTACTCCTATTGGGTATTTGCTTTTTATTATGTATTTATTTATTTACTTATTTGTTCTAGAACTCTTAGGTGTGCTATTATGTTGCTAGCATGATATCTCTCCAAGTTTTTAGGACCGTAGTGCTATGAACTTGCCTTTTAGAACTGCCTTCATTGAATCCCGTCAGTTTGGGTATGTGGTATATTCATGCTAAAACATTTCTAGAAAGTCATTGCTTTCTTTCTTTTCTAATTTGAACAGTTCATTCAGTAGAAAGTTGTCTAGTCTCCACTAGTTTGTAACCCTTCTCATGGTTGCTTCTGTTGTTCTTGATATCCATCTTTAGTTTGTGGTGGTCAGATAGGATGAAAGGTGCTATTTTGACTCTCTTACCTGTTGACACTAGCTTTGTGCCTGAAGATGTGGTCAGTTTTGGAGAAAGTTCCATGAAGGTCTGAGAGGAAGGTATATTCTTTTACTTTTGGGTAAAATGTTCTGTAAATACCTGTTAGGTTCATTTGATTTATAACTTCAGCTAGATCTAGCAATTCTCTGTTTAATTTTTATCTAGAAACCCCATCTATTGGTGAGATAGTGGTATCAAATTCTCCTGCTATCAGTTTATGTAGGTCAATGTGTGATTTATGCTGTGCTAGTGTTTCTTTGACAAGTCTGTGCACTCTCGTTTCAGGGTAAAGATATTAAGAATTGCAATGTCCTCTTGGTGAATTTTTTTTTATGAGTATGTGATGTCCTTCCTTATCTTTTCTGATTCATTTTGCTTTGAAAACCATTTTTCCAAGATATTAAAATGGCTACATCAGCTGGTTTCTTAGCTCTATTTGCTTGGTAGATCTTTTACAACCCTTTAACTTTAGGTGATGTCTATTCTTGATGTTGAAGTATGTGTGATTTTGGAGGGCTGTGCAGCAGGAGCATGAATTCTGCTTTTGCACTCCTTCTGTTTGTGCCTTTTAATTGGAGAATGAAGACTGTTGATGTTGAGAGCTATGAATGACCAATGATTGTTTCTTCCTGTTATTTTGTTGTTGTTGTTGGTGGTGGTGGTGGTGGTAGTGGTATCAGTGGTGGTGGTGGTGGTGGTGGTGGTGGTGGTGGTGCTGGTGGCAGTGTGTGTCTGTGAGTTTTCTATTCTTTTGACTTTGCTGGTTTGAGGTTGTTTCCTGTGTTTTTTTGTATGTTGTTAACCCCTTGAAGTTTACATTCTAGCACCTTCTATAGGGCTAAATTTGTAGATTGATATTGCTTACATTTGGTTTTATTGTGGAATGTCTTATTTTCTTTGTATATAGTGATTAAAAGTTTTTGTGGATATAGTCATCTGGGCTGGCATCTGTGGTCTCTTAGAGTCTAAAGCACATATGTCCAGGTCTTTGGCTTTCAGAGTCTACATTGAAAAGTCATGTTTGGTTCTAGTAGGTCTGCCTTTATATGTTTCTTGCTCTTTTTCTCTTGCAGTTTTTTTTAATTCTCTCATACAATACATCCCAACCACAATTTTCCCTCCTTCCAATCCTGCCAGTTCTGCTGCCCCAATTCCCCTCTCCTCCAGATCCATTCTTCCTCTGTTTTCTCTAAGAAAAGAGCAGGCCTCTCATAGGTAGGAACCAAATATGACATAAGAAAAAAAACTAGACACAAAACCTCATATCAAAGTTTGGTAAGGCAACCCAGATGGAGGAAAAGAGTTCTAAGAACAAGCAAAAGAGTCAGTGTCAACCCTACTCCACGGTTAGAAGTCTCACAAAAACACTTAGCTAATAACCATAATATATATGTAGAGGGTTTAGAACAGTCCCATACAGACTCTGCAATTTACAACTTCATTTCATGAGTTCCTATAAGCCCTGCTTAGTTAATTCTTCAGGTTGTGTTCTCCTGGTATCCTCAACCACTCCAGCTCCTACAAATTCTTCCCCCACCCCCTTTTCCATTTGGTTTTCTGAGCTCTGTGGGGAGCCAACAGAAGGTGGCTATCATTCTTGCAGCCATCTTGAGCCATGTACCCAGACAAGAGACTTGTTTACAATAGCCTACAACAGCTGAGCACACTCTGATAACATCTTGTTTTAGATACCCAGGATTTTCTTTTGGGTGTGTGAGACTTAAAGGTGTGATTTAGAGCCAGACTTAAAGGTGTAACTTAAAGGTGTAATTTAGAGATAAGACTTAAAGGCGTGACTTAAAGGAGTGACTTAAAGGCATGGCTTAGAAGTGAGACATATAAAATTTGAGAGGCAGACAGAATAAATCATTAGACACTTGACACTAGGAATTAGACACTTATACTTGGATGAGACTCTAGACTAGAACTTGGAACTGGAAACTTGGAACTTGGAGGCACTAGGGACTAGGAACTAGGGCCTAGGAACTCAAGACTTGGGACTTGGACTAGGAAGAGAGACTGAAGAATAAACAGGATTGAATTGCACTCTGTCTGGTCTCCATTCCTGGAGTCGGTCCTCACTCTCTCTCTAGCTGAACCCTGACCCTTAGAGCCTTCTTGTTACTTAGCCTTTCTTGTTCTGTGGATTGAGGCATAATCATCTTTTACTTAACAGTTAATACCAACTTATAAATGAATACATCATATTTACTTTTCTGGGTCTGGGTTATCTCATACAGGATAATTTTTTCAAGTTCTATCCATTTGCTTACAATGGTGTCATTTTTTTTTTTAACACAGCTGAGTATCACTCCAATCACTCTTTGTTTGTTCTTCAGTTGTGGGACATCTCGGTTGCTTCCAGCTTTGTTCTATTATGAACAAAGCAGTATGAACATAGTTGAACATGTGTCTTTGTGGTCAGGTGAAGCATCCTTTGGGTATATGCTCAAGAGTGGTATAACTGGATCTTAATGTAAATCTATTCCCAGTTTTCTAAGAAACCACCATATTGATTCCTACTGTGGTTATTTTTAATATTCTTTCTTTGTTTTGTATGTTTATTGCTTTGATTATATATTGAGAAGACTTTCATTTCTTCTCAACTTCTCAAGATCTAGTCATTTTGTTCATTTTGTGGGTTTTTGTGTGTGTGTGTGTGTGTGTGTGTGTGTGTGTGTGTGTGTGTGTGT
>JANHMN010000001.1:88237532-88255709 GCA_030674055.1 Rhabdomys pumilio
TGTGTGTGTGTGTGTGTGTGTGTGTGTGTGTGTGTGTGTGTGTGTGTGCTTCTTGTACTTAATTAGGTATCTCCTTAATTTTAGGTTAAGAAAATTTTTTTATAATTTTGTTGAAAATACTTTCTATGCCTTTGAGCTCGGTGTCTTCTCATTCTTTTATTACTATTATTCTTAGAGTGGGTCTTTTCATAGTGTTCCAGATCTTCTGCATAGTTTGTGCCAGTAGTATTTTTATTGATATTTTAAACCAATATATACATTTCTTCTATTATGTCTTCAATGCAATGATTCTCTATCCTATCTTTTATATTCTGTTGGTGAGGCTTGCCTCTGAGATTCCTGTTCAAGTTATTCTTGTTCTTGAATTTTCAGTTCCAGTTTCCATTTGCATATTTTTTATTGATTATATTTCCACTTTCTGGACTTAAGCAGGTTTATTTATAGTTTCCATGGCTTGTTTGTGTTTTTATAGATTTCTTTAGGGATTTATTTGTTTCTTCCTTGTAATACTTCTATCATATTTATAAAAGCTGTTTACAGGTTCTTTATTTCTGCTTCAAATAAGTTGGAATTCTCAAGGCTTTCTGTGTTAGGATTGCTTGGCTTTACTATAGTCATATTGTCCTGAATGTTGCTGGTTATTTTTATAAATGGCTTCTAGGCATCTGGGGTTGGGGTGTTTGTAATTATACATGCTGATATTTAGTCTTGCCTTTGCTGGGTGTGTGCTTTGTTCCTTAGTTTTTGTATACTCTCAAATTCTTAGAAGAGTGGGCGGCCATGTATTATCTATAGGAAAATCTTCTGGTTTCTTGATAGTGTGACGACTGGAGGTTCGAAGTCAAATGTGTTTCTGGTTGTTGGGAGCTTGCACTTAAGAATTGGAAAGGACTGGAGTATTTATTGTTGGGGCTTCTCATGAAGGCAGAAACCTGGGTGTTCCACCAGGATCTGATTAGTTAATCCCCTGGGAGTGAGGGCTTGGAATTAAAAGAAAGGACAGGAGAAGGTCTTCTAGAGAGCTGAGAATGAAACTGAACAATTGGATTTTGAGCACTGGAGGAAGAGGGGAGGTTATGCAGTTAGCTTACCTGTTTCCCTTGTAGGAGGCATCTGTCAGTTCCCAGAAAATACCTGCTGGAGTTGGAGGTCAGGGAGAGACAAGACCTTGGATCTGGGGAATCAGCTGAAGATAGAGACAGACTGGGAGGGGAGGCTGCAGCAGGTATTTTGTTGCAGAGCTGGACATGAGGCTGGGAAATTTTACTTGGAGGAGAAAGAGAGGTGAAGGTCTGTAGTTAGCCTACCTATTTCCCTGGCAGGAGTACCCTAAGTGTTTCTTAATGCTATCAAGCTAACAACTATGATCAATTGTCACATACACAATTGAGTTTCATTTAGCCATAAAGAAAAATAAAATTATGTTTTCTACAGGAAAATGTATGTAACTGTGGATCATCGTATTAAACAAACAACCCAGTCTCACAAAGACAAATACCATATTTTATCTCATATGTGGAACCTAAAATGCACATGCACATGAGTACACACACACACACACACACACACACACACACACTATAAAAATAGAAAATAAATTCATTACAAACAGGAGGCAGGAGAACGACAGTAGAGGCTATTGACAGTTAAATACAGTCAGAGAACATTGTAAACTTAGATGAAAATGGCATTGTAAAACCTATCATGTTGTACAGTAAATGCACAATAAAAATGACATAAAAGGAAATGGTCTGAGGTGTGGGATATGTTCATTATCTTCAGGTCACCATGGTTTCCTGGTAGGCAGTTGTGTCAAAAAAATGGCACACTTCAAATCTATGGATAAGATACATACAAATCATGGATAGAGTGTGTGGTATGTGAGGTAGCATGTGTGTGTGTGTGTGTGTGTGTGTGTGTGTGTGCAAATCTCAGGATGGATGAGATGGGTCTCTTCTCCCCATATGACTTCACCTTAGTTCATGGAATACTATCGTCTCTAAGTTGCTGTTAGGCAATGGTGTCTGTGATTGAAGGCTTCAGAAAGGCACCACCAGCTGTTGCTTTCCATCTTTTGTAGAAGAAAGCAAAGAGAACAGTGTTTGCACTCATTTATTTAGGTGAACATCATATAAAATAAGAGGCTCCCTCATCTACTTGTTTCTTTCTTTGGGCGAGTTGAATCTCTGTGTTCGTGTTACTCACGGTGGTCATTTCCTGTTATGGCTTAGAAAGAAAGAGGTAGACTCAAGTTATATGGATAGATTTATTTTTATCTGAATTTTTATAGTTATTTTAAAGTGTTTGATAATAAACAAATATATAAGGTGAGAAAATAGTCTTTTGTGGCTTAAAATACATATATAAATAATTACATCTGTTTGTAATTTAAAGTGATAATTTCAGTATTAGCTATAAGTTTATCACTTTTATCATGTGTAGAAATAAAACATATACTAATAAGAAATAAGGTAATGGCAACATTGTAGGATATTTTATTTGAAATGCTTATTTAGGTAAGAATTTTTATTTTGCTTATTATCAGATCTAATAAAATAAAAATTATCTTAAGAAAGTAATACTGAGAGAATAATTAAATTGCTTTATAACTAATCATATTAGCTTCAGAAAATCATGTCTATATTACATCAGTGATTTTTAAAATTCTGCTTCTTTATGACATTGACAAATTTTGTAGATCTTGAATTACTTGTGAGTAGAAGCCAACTTTGAACTTTTTTTAAGTTGGTAGATGATTGTAAAAATAATCCAACTAAAACACACAGTTAACAGTTCAGTCATCTTCCTCCAGCTTCTGTCCCTCTGTGTGATTTTATCTGAGCAATGCAACCTTTACAGTATATTTATTTTGGATCTGATAGGCCAACAACCTGAGTTTGGGTCAGTTGTCCTCATCAGTGTTCACTTCACTTAATTGTTTTGTTTCTTTTTCTTGACATAAGCTTTATTATTTTGATGTTTTCTTAAAGAACCTTTTGTTTCTATTAAGTTTATTTCCTTAATATTGTTAACATTTCATACTTGGTACTGTGAAAGTCATGAAAGCTTGCTCTTTTTTTTTACTTTTTCTTAGAGTTTATAACATCCCTTCTTCATGTCTCAGGAAGGAGCACTATAGATTGCTATCAGGTGCCAATCCTACCATCACATAGGTTTCCTAGAGTTTGATACTTTCCTCCAGCAACATGGCTGAATTTTCCCTACATGTATTTTGAGTCTCACCTTACTTGGCTCATTTTATTTTTTGGATGTCTATAATTGCTGAGAGCTCAAAATATAGCAAAAAGTATTTTTGTTTATGTTGTACAATGCTGGGGACAGCATACAATGACAGGGACTGCCTGCAGTAGGCTGGGATGGAGACATCTCAGTAGCAGCTCTTTGTAAAAACAGTTGTTCCCATTTCTCCTAACCTTAACCCTGGACAACAGCTGTACAGATTTCATTTGTGCGCGACTGTTTTTCAGTTGACCTTGATGTGCATAATTATTCTATTCTATCTGACTTTATTACTTCTTTCTCCTTCTGCTCTGGTGAATTCTGTGAAACTAGATGTTCCTTGATGTAATGATTCTTAAACAAATAAAAGTTGAAGCATAGGGCACAGCACAGCACAGCACAGCAGTCCTAATGGCCCAGGTGTATGTTGTATGTTCTCATCTTGAAAACAATGCAATGATTGCACAATGGTAGTTCCAGACTAATGCTTGACTTGCAAAGAAAGTTTGAAGAAATTATTAGAAAATGAAATAGAGCCAACACTGGGACTCCAAAAGAAGAAAAATCTATTGAAGTTATGAAATAACTTTTGCATAATGTTTAAGAGTGCTTCCTAGATAAGGAAGTATAGAATACATAAAATCTTATACTAGTAAAACTAAGCCAAAACACTGGGACTCTTAGGAGAGTCATTGTGTGCAATGCATAGAAGTAGAAAGTTAGTGGAACTACTGAGTTAATGGATAATTTGATTCTTTCTGGCCACTTCCTGGCAGCTTTGTCCATGTCATTTGTTATTAGAGCTTCACAGGAAAATGCAAGTAGCTGACCTTAGAGCTCTGAGCTCTAAAGTATAATAAGTTAAAAGTTAAAGTTTAAATAATGACACATTTGCAAATATTATTATTATTTTGGCTACAGGCCTTGAAACTTTGGAGAACAATTGTAATTCTTAATTCTTTGTGGGATGTGGTTATTCTTCTGAATTTGATTTGTCAGTGATTATACAATGTCTTTTTTTTCTACCTGATATTGAAGTATCAATAAAAGACTGGGACAAGAGAAAGCGAGGAAGCATGTGAGGTGAATGTGGTGTGTGAAAGAGAGAGAGAGAGAGTGAAAGAGTGAATGAGAGGGTGAATGAAAGAGCATGTAGAGAGTGAGAGAGCATAAGAAGAGCATGAGAAGAGTGAGTGAAGAGAGAATGTGAGGTGTGTGTGGAGAGTGTGTGTGAGTGAAAAGAGAGTACATGTGGTATGTGTGTGTGTGAGGTGTATGTGAGAAGTGTGTGAAGAGTGTGTGTGAGAGTGAGAGGGGAATGTACAGAGGTATTTAGGAGTGTGGGAGTTCAAGAAAAGAAAAGCGAACAGGAGAAAAGCAGAGTGCACAGGAGAATGCAGAGTGGGTGCAACCTCAAGTTGTGAGCAAATGAGCAAGAGAGAAAGAAAGAAGAGAGTGAGAGAGAAGAGAAACTTTAAGCCTTGAAAAATTGCCTGTCAGCTTGTACCCAAAAGGTAGTTTGTGTGTATTTATTATGCTCCTTCCAGATATCCCTGCTTCCAGTTGGAAACTCCGATCCTGTGTGGAGGCTGGACCCCAACAGTACAATATGTTGTATTCTGCTGATAACCCAACTTACCAAGAGAAAATGATGTGAAATAAACAGCAAAACTGAAAGCAATTTGAGAAAGGTTTCTCAACTTTGATAGTGGGCTATCAAAATACCTTCAGGACCACAGAGTCCCAGAAATTAGTATTGAGCTTTTTCTTAGAGCTCAAACTGTCTGCAAGGTCAGCGCAGCACTTATAAGGTACTCATCCAAACTATCCCCAATTCAGGTGCATGCTCAGAACATCACAATTATGAAAGCAAATTACACAGATACTTCAGTGTGGAAACTGTAGTCACAAAAGAGTCCAGCATATGTTACTAAGTAATTCACCAAGTCTTACACTGTTATTTTATAGATGAGAAAACTGAGTTCCAACAATTGATAAGATAACCAAATTGTTTGGGATAATCAAAGCTTTATAGACCAAACTTTCCCTAAGATGAAAGAAAATGGTGTTTGGGTGTCTGTATGGGTTCTGGGTGTACTTGAAGGTGCACATCGCATAATTTGGATCCTTTGGTTTCCCTTGGGTTTTGATTTTGAAGTTATTCACTACCTGATCCTTTGCATACTACATATTATGACTGTTTGTGAGACACCTAAGAGTGGTCTCTAACTCTTGGCACTCTTTTCTGGTTCAGTTGCTTTGTCTAGCCTTGATATGATGGCGTTTGCCTGGTCTTATTGTTTTGGTTTGGTTTGGTTTTTTTTCTGAATGATTTTATTATATCATTACGGGAAACCTTCATTTCTAAGTTGTATCTTTTCCTTTTCAAGGTTTAGGTGCACTTTGACCTTCTGGTTATTGAGAAAGAAAGAACTAGAAAGAGAAAAAGTTCACCACTACCTCTGTCCTACCTTTGTCCCCTTCAAGCTAAGCTGGCAGGAACACATTCCGGTTTGACTTTGCTTCCCTGGCAAGTATCCTGGTTTACTTCTCTGTTCTATCCTTTCTTATGTTTTGTTTTTGAGACAAAGTCTCACTGAGTAGACTAGGCTGGAGTCAAACTTGCATTCTTTACACCTCAGAATTCTATATACTACCATTACAAATATATGCTACCATGCTAGGCTTTTAATAGAAATGAGCTATTTTCTACTTGAAGTTCTGGGGATGGAAGTCATATCCTTGCACATGATCTACTGCTGAGCTACACTCTCAGCCATACCACAAACCCTTTGTTTCCCTCCCTGCCCATTCCCCTCCAAGATCTCATAACATAGCCTTGTGTTTCGAATTCATGGCAATTCTCTTGCCTTAGCCTTTTGAGTGCCTGGTCTTATTGTATGTTGTTTTGTTCTATTTGGCTATTGTCTCTTGGAGGCTGCTCTTTTCTCAAGAGAAAAGAGGTGGGGAGGAGATTGGGTGCAAGGAGGGGGGCTAGGGGGAAGCCAGGAGGAGTGGAAGGAGGGTGATTTGTTGGTTGGGATATATTGTATGAGAGAAGATTCTGTTTACAATAAAGATTTTAAAGGGAAAATGTTATTGTTATAGCGAATCTTCTGACATGACTCAGTGCTGATGCAAACTCTACTCTCAGCTTACAGGGCATAAGAAACACTTTATTATGGAGCCATTCTGAGTAGCCATGGTCTGGAAACATGGATCCAGGTAACCTGGAATTCCATGTTCCAAAATAGTAACGGTTTCATAGTAACAGAACAAGTGAAATATAAATCAATATATTTTAAAGACATGTTACAGCAAATGGGGGAAATCCCTATTATGGGTCTCAAGCTAGTTAATAACAACCTTTTCTTTTGAGTTTGTAGACACTACTGATCCATTAACGTATTATAATTGCTCCACCTGCCATGCACAGGATGTTAGGTGAAACACGTTAAGTGGGCACTGAATGACTATTAAGAGCCTAAGGATATCTCAAGATAATTGAACTCTGTGTCTGCAACCACCCAGCTCCCCACAGCCACAGTAGCTCCAATCAGTTAAACTTGTAGAATTTTTAACATAGCTGTAGATACATCTCTCCGCTGCCTCGGAAACTTCTGTCACATTGGGAAGATGACACCCTAATTTTGTACATTGTTTGTGTTCATTATTTTATTTATCTCATTTAAGAAGTCGTTTAACCCACCCTAACCCAGAAAGCTGAAAATCTATGGAGTCACCTAAAAGGAAAACTTAACAGCACGTGCTGTAACTCATGAGAGGAAGGTGTGTACCAGAGAAATAAGAAAACCTAAGTCGAGGATAATATTGACTAATGATATTGTAGCTTAGAGACTGCCTGTTTAAACAGTCAACATTTAGAAATCAAAGGACAGTAGTCATAGTTAGCTATTAGTTACCAAAACATGTCACAAGGCAGTTATCACTGTACAGTTTTTACAACCCATGAGTATGAACATTTAAAAATGAAGCTAGCCAGGGCTGACACTGTCGACTGGAGTCTAAATCTGTCTTGTAGTATCGATTACAACACACTATGGTGGCTGTATAATTTGCCTCTTGTTCCCTGGGATAAAAATAGCTCACTTGACAGGTTGTTATTTTGTTTTCAGAAAATCATAAATGTTTTCTAAAACCATTCATGGTACATTAAACAAATGCAAAAGGCCACCTGGAAAAGGCCACCTGCCAGGCTGCACCATGTGGCAGTTCTTGCAATTGTTTCAGTATTATGATTTCTGAAAATATACTACATTCCTGTCTTAAACTCTACAGGATATAATTAATGTTGAGGCTCTGTGGTCTTCCTCTCCTTTTTGCTGTTATACCTACTGTTGTGCTTGTTCAGTTCATGCCTAGGCAGCCATGTTAGTAAGATTTTAGGCCTGTAGCTTCTGAAAGTACTAGAGCTACAAGCAACTAAGTAAGGATGCTGGGAGTAGAATTAATCTCCTCCAAGGAAGACTGCACCAATTGGCTATCCAGTTCCTAATGATCAACTTTGAAAACCTATGTAAAAACATTATACAGATTGAACAGGGTATATTTTAGGACACACACATGCACAAACAATTTTTAACAACAACTAATGAAAATTTGACCCTGAATTTGAAAGAGAGAAAGGAAGGTATAAGAGAAGGCTCTGAAAGAAGAGAGAAAAATTATGCTATTATAATCTCACAAAGTGAAGGGAACAACACAGAGAAAACAGGAAGACAAAAAATTGTACTCAAGTCCATTCATCTTTCTTTTCTTATTAGGAGCTAACAAACATTGAAGAATAGAGAAAGTTGTATTGGATTTAAGGAAGGATTCAGACACCACTGAATGTTTAACATGTAAGAATTACATAAATCTTCATTCAGAGAAGATTTGGAGCATCAGCTTATGCTTGGATCAGCCTTCGGGAACCACAAGGGGGCAGAAGAGGTGAACTAATTCTCGAAATAATACTAGGTCTCATTAAAAGTTTATATAATTTTATTTACTTTCTAGAAATATGAAACTTGTTCAAGGCTCTGGTAAAAGTTTTTATTATAATTACGTAACAGTATAAAATGTAAAATGCCAGGTCTTCTGGTTTCTAACATATTAATACAGAGTAAATGACCGTATACAGTATATTCCCCTGATAGAAAGTAGAAGACAACTGTCAATTGAGGGCTAGTGAAAAATAAACAAATGAATAAATATGGTTAAGATAAATATATTATACCACTGGTACCACAGTCAAAATTTTAAAAATAAAATAAATCCTTTGTTAAAAGTAATTAAGGATAGATTCTGTACTGTCCTAAGGACTGTGGGAAAATGAAAACTTACTGGGTCACTGTGCTTATAGGGGCTTGTATTGGGTAGGTTTTGGTTTTCTTTTTTTAAAAATCCCCTCCCCACAAGAAAGAAATATCCATTTGAGATAAAGAACTATGAGTACAGGATGTTCACAAAAAGTGGCTTACTCTGCATAGGTCCTCACCTGTCGTACAGGCTTGCCTTCTCTGGAAGGAGCTCTGGACCTGCTTTACAGGATATTCTAAAGTCTTTTATTAAATATTATCTCAGAGGGAGGAGGAATGGCTTGCAATGTGTGCGGGTGAGATACTTCTACGTTTTATTTCAAGCTGTTTGCAGAAAACTCAGTCTGAAAAATCCCCGGGGCAGAGGTGTATTATCAGAAGCTTGGCAAAACTCAGCATCTCAAAACCACTAACCACTCCCAGTAGTAGGTCATGTTTTGAATTATGGCAAATTAATCTGAAGAAAAATAAATGAAACCATATCATATCCTGTCTTTGTCCTCTGAAATTACTGCAATTTTTTTTGCACTTCTAAAACCTTCAGAGTTCCAGAGATCAGAGGGAAAAGTAAAACATTAAAAACCATTCTAGAAAATCTATCGCAGAAATGGCTTTGTTAGAGTAGCAGACAAATAAGTTAAAAATAGATGGGCCACTTTTTTGGTTCGTAGTGTTTAATTTTTTAAATTCTAGATGTATAAAAATGCATTGAGATGTATAGAATTGAGGTCTAGTTTTTATTGGTATAATTTTTTTTCTTGGTTTTTAATTTGCGAGTTCTTTATATAAAAGACTTATAACCTTTATTATAAAGATCCTATGAATAAATAATGACATTAAAACTAACCAGACTTGGTGTCTATAATAAAGTTTTAATATATTTGTAAAACATAAAAAGTAATAATAATTCCCTCCAAATCTGTGTACATGAACCTTTGTTATATTCATGAATGGTGGCAGGCAGAGGTACAAGACCCTAATACTCAGGCTTGTTGGTGGCTAATTTCTTAGTGCTGCAGGAAGACTTGTGTGCTCATGAGAATCTCCCTCCTCTTCCTCCCAAAACACTTACAATGTATTTCTGACTGTTCCAGAATGTAAGATCTAAAATTGAATTAACCGCAGTAAAATTTCTGTGAGATCTAAAAGGCATCTTTGTACTTAAGTCTGGTTACCATAACACAGAGACAAGGATAGAGAGGCAACTGAGGGCCCCACACAGATGTGCATTTCAGGTTAGTCTAGGCAGTTGGCTATGGTTTGGATAGGCTGGACTTAGAGAAATTCACCAGACTGAACAAGCACACGGGATGTGCAATAGGCTCATCCTAGAATTTAAATAGGTCATGAGTGAGCTAGATACTAGCAGTCTTAGTAGGTTGAGCTGGTGCATAGGATAAGTGACTAGGGCCAAGCAGAGTTTGTATTTCAGACTGATATGACAAATGTCATATGACAATGAGGGCCAATCCTGTAGACTGGAAGTAGTGCATAGAGGGTTTAGCAATCTAGGAGGATGTGTAGGATGTACAGTCTTAGCTGGCTCTGGATGATGAGTTGGCACAGACAGGCTAGGGTTAGGCAGACTTCTGTCTTTGTTTACTCTTTACTTGGGATTTAATTCTCACCCTCTTTACATTGCTGGGTTTTTTTTTTTTCATGTTCTTTTTAAACTCTTGATTATGTTTATGATTGCTCTTTTAAACTCATATCCTGAGGTTCATCTGGGCAGTTGTTCCTGGAGAACATATCTGCAGGACTCAATTGGGGTGTCATATTGTTTTAGCCTCTCACATTGCTTTTGGTTTTGTTAGGTGGTCTGGGCTTGTAGACTTTTTCGCTGTGTGTCTGATATGAGATAATTATGCTGCCTTTGTTAAGTAAAATTTTGGCTCTGTTTTTGCTATTGCTCAGGCTTGGTTGATTTCAGATAAGGTACGAGGAACTTGTATGTCAGTCCTCCAGAGCTTCCGAATTGATTTTTTTGATTGGAGTGTTGGGTGTGATTCTAGTTCAGTGGTAACCAAGAAAGGGATGAATCTGAGACTCCTCCCTGGGTCTGCCTGAGCAAGTGCAGAAGATGGGCTACCTGGGTATTGTGTTATAGTTTCTTTAATGAAAGTCTTCCATCTTGGATGGAAGCTCATAAAACACAAGACGTTAAAGGGGAGGTCAACATGGTATTTTAAGATAGGCTGTTTTCAGGAAGGTGAAACAACAGAATGTCCTAAAGGTAAATAAAACATCCCATCCTGAAGAGAAACTCTCTAAGCTCAGGAACTTAATGGCTTCAGTAAGTCCCAGAAACTACCAGATTCACTATGTCTTCCTCCCACATATGAGTAATAAAGAGTCACTGTGACACAAGTTGAGTTGACTGAGAACAGTTGAGACCAGTAGATAGAACTGGAAGAGGCAGAGATTAGCTGAGCTTCCTGGAACCTCAGGTCAACTGAGTGACATGGAAAGAATGCTTTTCATGCTAGGGTGCCTGCAGATTGCAGAAAGCCTTAGGTTTCCAGCCTTAATGTGCACTCACCCAAAACGGGGCAGGATTCAGTGATGTAACTGCCCTTCAGGCATTTCTACTTTTGTAAGGAACCTCTCACTTATGTTCCTGTAAGCAGCTCTAAATAAAACTGTTTGGTTCAAGAAGTCAAATTTTAGCATGTGTGTACGCTGCCCTGCCTTTGGTTCCCTATCTGGAGTGAGTAAACATTTGTTTACATCTCCCCAGGAATAGTGTCATACCTGGTTAGAACTGGAAATGTAAAGAAATTTGCACCAGGGCTCATGGGCAGTCACTTCTCTGGGCCACAATCTTCATGGCCTAAGTTAGGCTGGGAGTGTGAGGACATTAAGAGTATATGGGGATCTGGGTCACTCACCAGGCTAGGGTGGTTGGCATACCCTGAGCTAGGCCTGGGACTATGTATACATTCAAGAAATGAAGTAATTGTCTTAGTAGAAAAAAAAAAAACCACAAGACCATCTTAGAGTAGTGGGTAGATAGCCAGAGCAGACCATAGCTCACCTGTATAACCAGATCTGTCCAGTTCCTGTGGTCTTTTACAAATTAACTGATATAAAATATTTCAATAACTGCATTTTTACAGTTTACTACAGTAAACTCTGTTTCAGAATAACATAATGTGTCTTAATTCTACCTTTCTTGAAATTCATTTTTCAAGATTTCCTTCTACTATTTATTTTGTATGGAACACAATATAAGGAGTTTTGTTGATTTTTTTTATTTTAACTAATATATTGGTTACTTATATAAACTGTTAAGAATTGGTTTGACTAGAATTTCTCCATATCCTTTTTCTTAAAGGCCTACATTAAAGAATAGGACTACATTAAAAATTGAGTGGAACATTGTTCAGTATAGACCATTTGCTTAGTATATGCAAGTCCTTGAGTTTAATCTCTAGTGCACAAACAAACACACACACACACACACACACACACACACACACACACACACACACACGAGGGGGGAGAGAAAACCAGCAAATGAGCTTCAACATAAAATTTCCAAGTCAAGTTTGAAGGCAAATGGGTGGAACTAGAAAAATACCATCCTGAGTGGGTTAACTCAGACCCAAAAAGGACATTCATGGTATGTACTCACTATTAAGTGACTATTAGCCAAAAAATCACAGAGTACTTAGGATACAATCTACAGAACTCAAGAAGGTTAACAAGCAGAAGAGCCTAAGTGAGGATGCTTCAATACTGCTTGAGAGGGAGAAGAAAACCATCATGGAAGATAGAAGGAGGGAGGGACCTGAGTGGGCGAGTAGAAGAAGGCAAGGAAAAGGCGAACATGATCAGCCATGGGGGTGACAGGAGAGAAGCCCAGAGGGCCAGCAGAATGAAAGGAAATATAAAACCTTGGGGATCAGGAGAGGAGACCCTTTAGAAAATATCAGAGACCTGGGAAGTGAGAAACTCTCAGGAATCAAAAGGAGAACCTTAGATGGAATGCCAACAGTGGGGACAGGGCATTTGCAGAGTCCACCTCCTGGAGAAAAAGAAGTCACAAATATTTAAAGATTAAAAGATGACTTCCACATATACAAAAAAAATACTGTATTTGTCTTTTGGGATCTGTGTTATTTCACTCTGGATAATGGTTTCTAGATCCATCCATTTACCTGCATATTTAATGACAGAACTTTCTTTTTTTTAATAAAAAAATCATTTTATTGGATATTTTATTTATTTACATTTCAAATGTTATCCCCTTTCCTAGTTTCTATTCCAGAAACATCATATCCCATCCTCCATCTCCCTGTTACTATGAGGGTGCTCCCCCCACCCACCCACCCACCCACCCACCCACTCTTGCCTCTCTGCCCTGGCATTTCTCTATACTGGGACATTGAGTCTTCCCAGGACCAAGGGCTCTCTTCCCATTGATGTCCGACAAGGCCATCTACCTGCAGGAAATTTTTATGAGAGTTGGCATCCATCTAGGAAAAATCACCTAGAATTGGCATGCTTGAAGATGATTGGAGGTGTGTGTATGTGTTTTAAACTGAATGTTCAACCTGGGGAGAGTTTCCTGCATCCTGCAGGAGTCACCTCCCGCTGACCTACATCCCTAGCTGAGGGTTTTGTTTTTGGATTTGTTTTTGGTTTTAAGCTGCACCTTTCACCCCATCACCACATAGTATACCCTGATAGTACTGAACTGAAAGGACATTTCCTGGGCTGAAGAGATGGCTCAGTGGTTAAGAGCACTGACTGCTCTTCTGTTCAACTCCCAGCATCCACATGGTGGCTCACAAACATCTGTAATGGGATCCAATGCCCTCTTCTGGTGTGTCAGAAAAGAGCGACACTGTACTCACACACATAAAATAAGTTTTTTTTTTTAAGGAGATTTCCTGTTAAAGACTTTGACAGAACACACTTCATTGTGCAGGCGTGTAACAGCTTCATTAACCATTCATCTGTTGATAGAAATCTGATAAACAGGTTCTTTAAAATTTCTGGCTACCATGAATAGAGCAAACTGCTCCATTTACCCTCTCTAGTGTTAGTAAGAAACTGTGATGTGACCATTCTGTTTAGGGGATAATGTACTTTGCTAGGCTTGCAAAAAAACAAATAGTGTTTGGCTGCCATAAGGCATGAGGAAGTTGCTCCTACTCTGAATCCCTATCAGCTAACTTGCCCAAGGTGGATGGCTTCCTGGTGTAATTTCACTATTATTAAAAACTTATGATTGTTGTAAGATAAAAAAAAAGAAAAATAGAAAGGCAGGGCATCAGGTGGAGGGAAGGGGTTGCCATCCCACAGTAAAAAACTCTTACCCAGAATTATTCCTGTCTGAAAGAACTGCAGGGACAAAAAATGGAAAAGAAACTGAGGGAAAGGCCATCCAGTGACTGGCCTAACTTGGAATTCATCTCAATTGGAGGCTCCAAGGCCTGACACTATTATGAGGCTATAGTGTACTTACAGACAGGAGCCTAGCATGGTTGTCCTCTGAGAGACCCAGCAAGCAGCTGACTGAGAGACTCAGATACACCCAACCATTGGACTGAAGTCAGGGACCCCTGTGGTTTAATTAGTGGAAGGCTGGAAGAAGCTGAGGAGAGACCCCCATAGGAAAAGCAGCAGTCTCTACTAACCTAGACTCCTGAGATTTCTCAGACACTGAACCACCAACTAGGCAGCATATAGGAGATGATCCAAGGGCCCGACACATATAAAACAGAGGACTGCCTGGCCTGGCCTCAGTGGGAAAAGATTTGCCTAACCCTTGAGGCCCCAGGGAGTGGGAACTCCTGGCAGGGTACAGGGGTTTGCTGGTGAGAGGGAGGGTATCCTCTTGGAGACAGGGGTGGGGGTGGCGGTTGCTGGGAGGCGGTATGAGATGAGGAACTGTGGGAGGGCAGAAAGGGAAGAGAGCAATGACTGGACTGTAAAAATATAAACGTTAGAATGTAAGCTTTAAAGCAAATAAAGTAATTGTTAGAAAAAAAGAAAACTTTAAATTAAGTTACTAAGTACTCAGAGTTGGCAAAATTCCAAACTTACAAAATGTTTTGCTGTTTTTGGTGCTGTGTTGATCCATATGAAGTTCCAGTGTTCCCCAGCAATGTCAAGAAGAGGTAGGTACATACAGTATGCCCAAAACGTCTCAAATAAGAATCAAAATACTCCTTCTGTCCCAGATGATCCCTCTGACCTTTGTACGTTGGGAATACAACAAATGTACTTTAAAACATCACTTCCAGTTTTCAGTTTGTTGAAGCATCTATGATAAACCATTGCACAGCTTCCTCAGCACATGTTTCCTTGCTCACTTTGAATTTCATTAGGAAAAACAGAAATTATACACTGTAGATATACAAGGAAGAACTTTGCAAAGGAAATTGTGCCTATCTGCAAGCTCTAAAATATCCAACAGCCATATTATGTTGCTAGGCAGTTAGTAAACAAACTGTGTGTGTGTGTGTGTGTGTGTGTGTGTGTGTGTGTGTGTGTATCATTGAAAAGTCAGAAAGAGCAGTATTTGCATCTAGTATCAATACGAAAAAAATAATTTGTATTTGCATATAGAATTGGCATTCCAGAACCATATTTACTTTTTATATTGCTTTAGATATTTTTGAACAAATAATCATATTCTATTAGAAAAAGTTCAATTTTTTCTTTTTTATTTCAGAGACTTTTGTATTTTTTGTCATCATGTATATGAAGTATGATCCTTAGTATAATATTGAATGGAAATAGTAACACATGCTTTTTTTATTTACTCTTAAAATGAAGTATTCAAATTTTCATTACTTTGCATAATTTCATTTGATTTTCTCCATAGATATTTTTATCAAGTCTAGAAAATCTAGGAAATATTTGGTATAATTTTGTTTTGAATTTGATCACTTTTTACAGTAAAGGAAAAAATTAGCTATGGGTTTTTAAATTTTTACGTGATTTTAAAATTCATTTATTTTGTATGCAAATCAAAATTTGAATTTCTAAGATAAGTCTGAGTTACTGAGCATATATTTCCAAGTTGTTTTTAAATTATGATTTGGTCAATTCAATTTTTTATATATTTTTATACTTATAATTACATTTTTAAGTTCTAGCTTTCTTCATCTGACATCTTTGATTTGGCCATAATGGTGTGATATATTAAATCACAGTGATATGTGCTCCTAATTGCTGAGCCACCTCAAAAGAACATTTTAAATACAAAAGTAATAAGACAATGATATAAGAAAAATGCATACATGCACAAGTAAAACACCAACCAAATGAAAATTAGATCACTTACAATAATATCATACAATGTAGATTCAAGATTAAAAAAAAAACCACAACTGTAAACATAAAACCAAAGCAAACCTTAAATCATACATAACATTGTGAGGACCTGAGTTCAGAGCCCAATATCAATGTTGGGTGGTCCACAGCCTCCTGTAATTCTAGATCCAGAAAATTGAATGCACTCTCTGACATTGCAAACACCCAGACAATAATATCATATTCATATAATTTAAAATAAACTATTTTAAATTTTAACAATAACTAAAATTATTTTCCTTATTTGCCACCCATAATTTTGTCTTAGTTTTCTATATAAGACAATTTCAACATAACCATCTTTTTGCTTTCTTTCTTCTTTCTTTGTTTTCTTTCTTTCTTTCTTTCTTTCTTTCTTTCCTTCTTTCCTCCTTTCTGCTATTTTTCTTCACACAGGTCTTACTGTTTTCATCAGATTGTCCTCACCCATAATTATCTGACTCTGCTTCCCAAATGTTCCTCTCATGCCTGACCAAAATAATTGCCTTTGAATAAAAATATTTGCACCATTCATATTTAATCTAATTCTTATGAGGTTAAAAACCATCATCTTGCTATAAATTTCAATTTTTTAAAAAAAATTTTCCTTAGAATATTTGAGATGTCCCCCGAATATTTATATCTATATTTTATATTAACATATGTTCTTTTATTTAGAATATTTATTTAATATTTAAAATTATATTCTACCCTCAAGTAGCCTTATATTTTTCACACATTATGTGAGATCTATTTAAGAGATTATTTTTATCTCCCTCCACATTTTATTCTAAAATTGCTGTACATATTTTCATATTTATTCTGTATATATTATCATTTAATGAAATATAAATGTGAAGACTTTTATGTTGTCTATTTCTTATTTCTACCAATAGTCACTCATTTGTGTAGATGCAAATTCCTACTTATATTCACATTTTTTCCATCTACTAACACTTTTCTGTGAATGTTCAGCTGTAGACATGTCATCTATGGCATCTCCAATAGGCTCAGGGAACAGAATGAAGCCAAGTATATAAGAATTGGAAAATGATTGGAATTTTGTGAAATGCTGTGTTCTTGAAATGCAGGCATGACATGGCTGTTGTACATACGAAAGCATAACATCTGTGGTTACCTGCACAAGGCCAGAACAAGGTCAATACCCTTGTAATTGTTAGCATAGAACCAAGGAACCCACCCTTGAGGACCGAAGGGTAAATGATGGCTGCTTGCAGTAGAAGACTCACTTTACTTAGGGGAGTGGATGAATACAGAATTGGTAGGATCTTCATGTCTGGTAGATGATTTTCCACCCAATTTCCACCAGTCTGCACTCAGGCAGCACTAATCAAATAGTGCTTCAATAGGCTAGTTTAAAAATGGTATTTGGGAAGGAGATGTGTTTGTGGGTACCCAGAGAGTGAAAGGGAAAGAGTAATGGGGTAGACAGTGTACAGAGCTAAAAACATGTAAAAGAACAATGACAGAAGAGTAAGGAAGAGGAGGAAGAGGAGGAGGGAAAAAGAAAGGAAGGATAAAAGAATGAATGGAAGGACAGAAGGAATAATGAATGAAAGGAAGAAAGGATGGCAAAAAGGATGGTGGAAAGAAGGAAGGATGAAAGGAAGGATGGATGGGAGGAAGGAAAAAAGAAAGACAGAAGGAAGAATGGATGGGAGGAAGGAAGGACAGAAGGGAGGAAGAAGGAAGGAAAAGAAGAAACAAAGCAGGCAGGCTGAGGCCTCAGTTGAATAAATGTCCAAGATCATGCTATATTTTTATATATTTGTTCAGTTTCCAAACTTTTTATTGTTGCAAAATGTTAGTTCCATGGCAATGTAAGTAGAAAAAGAAATGTTTCATGGTTTCTGCTTGTTTACTTTTCACAACCAATGTCATTGAGTATTGTCTTGTGGCTTATGAGACACAGCAGCTCCTTGTGCTGATGAGAATGGATCTTTGGCAACGCTAGAGCACAGTGGCCTGAGTTTATTTTTAGCTTGCAGTTCTGTTTAAATTAGAATATTATGTGATAGATTTCATCCTGGTATTTAAACAAATACTTGGCTTTAGTAGATTCTCCTCCTAGATTCCTACCTCCATATCCACTCTACCCTGCTGATTCCCTTTCCCACTCCAGTAATTCTTTTCTGCCTTCAAGTACAAGTGTCCTATTTCCCTGCCCACTCCTTCTGAAAACCTCTTTCCCCTTCTCATCATTCCTTTCTATTTTCGTGTCTTACATACAGTCTCTCTCTCTCTCTCTCTCTCTCTCTCTCTCTCTCTCTCTCTCTCTCTCTCTCTC
>JANHMN010000001.1:88255719-88269762 GCA_030674055.1 Rhabdomys pumilio
CTCTCTCTCTCTCTCTCTCTCTCTCTCTCTCTCTCTCTCTCTCTCTCACACACACACACACACACACACACACACGCATTCACATCCTTGTAACTATTTATATGAATTTAAATCTAGACTCATTTATTTACCCATAAGAATTTGCCGTTTCGTAAAAACATAGATGAAGCTGAGAATTATTCAATGAAGCAAACTAAGACAGATACAAAAAGGTAAATATCAAGTGTTGTTTCTCACATGCTTGGTTTGTTTCAAACCCTGGTAACATTCATACATGTGTCTCTAATATTCCAGTGTAGAGAAGTGATCTGGGTGTCTATACTGATACATATCCAGCAATGCCAAATAGGTTGCACTCCTGTGCTGCTTCTGTATTTGCTCAGTAGATATGGTTTGACTCACATATTAGTGTAATCTATATACAAGTCTGGACAAAGATATTTTTAAATATTATTAATTATTTTATTTCTAATATTTTAGATAGTTTGAATTTCCATCCCAAGCTAATCATTTAAGTCAATATAGTCTTTGGTTTTCTCTTCACAAGGTAATTTATCCTATTATTGCTAACATGAAACACAACCCTGCTGGAGCCAAGAGAGCTTGTACATGGCCTGAATTTGGTTTCACACCCTACTGTCAAGAACTTCGAACAGCCTGTAACTCCAGCTTGGGAGCAACCAATACATCTGTCCCCAGTAAGTGCTGGTACATACATGCATACATCTTTATAGAGATACAGATAAACATAATTAAAAATTAAAATAAGTCCTTAAGGCCTCTCCCTGATCCAGAGACATCTTCTCGTGCAGTTCCAGCCTCGCCCCATAGACAAGATGGTGAAGGTCGATGTGAATGGATTTAGCCATACTGGGCTCCTGGTTACCAGGGCAGCCTTTTGCTCTGCATCTGGCAAAGTGGAGATTGTTCCCATCAATGACCTCATCACTGACCTCAACAACATGCTCTGCATGTTTGTGATGAGTGTGAACCACAAGAAATATGACAACTCACTCAAGATTGTCAGCAATGCATCACCCTGCACCACTACCTGCTTAGCCACCCATGGCCAAGGTTATCCATGATAATTTTGGCATTATGGAAGGGTTCACGACCATGGTCTATGCCATCATTGCCACTCAGAAGACTGTAGATGGTCCCTCTAGAAAGCTGTGGCGTGATGGCTATGAAGCTGCCCATACATCATCTCTGCATCCACTGGTGCTCCTGAGGCTGTGGGCAAGATCATCCCAGAGCTCAACAGGAAGTTCAATGGCATGGCCTTCTGTGTTCCTACCTGCAATGTATCCATTGTGGATCTGACATGCCACCTAGAGAAACCTGCCGAGTATGATGTCATCAAGAAGGTGGTGAAGCAGGCATCCACAGGCCCACGAAAGGGCATCCTGGGCTACACCAAGGGCCAACTTGTCTCCTGCAAGTTCAAAAACAACTCCCACTCTTCCACCTTTGAAAGTAGGGCTGCCATTGTTCTCAATGGCAACTACTTTTAAAGCTCATTTCCTGTTATGACAATGACTACAGCTACAGCAACAGGATGGTGGACCTCTCATGGTTTACATGGCTTCCAAGGATTAAAAAAACCCTGGACCACCCACCCCAGCAAGGACACTGAGAGCAAGAGAGAGGCCCTCAGTTGCTAAGGAGTCTCTGTCCCCAACATTGAGCAGCTCCCTCATAATTTCCATCCTAGATCCCCATAACAGGAGGGGCCTAGGGATCCCTCTCTACTCTCTTGAATACCATCAATAAAGCTGCTGCACCCACAAAAATATAAATAAATAAATAGATAAATAAATAAATAAATAAATAAGTCTTTAAAAGGAACCAGTATGCTCTTGATGTTCACCAAGTCTAAGTTACTCTTACCATGATGATAACAGTGTGCTACCAGGCTTCTATGTCCCTGAGGTCTTCTCTGATGGCACTTTTTTTAGAAATTTCATTGGGCTTTTATACTTGTGCCTCCATTTTAACCCTTATTCCACCCTAAGACCTTTCAACTCCTTAACACTAGACAGGAGAAGAAGAAGGTTAGAGGGGAAAGGGGACATAAACCTCTTTAGACTACTTCCTGCTGATTAGGGTTGTCAGGCAATCTACTTGAGGCAAGTTCAGTCTTCTGGGTGAGGATACCAACAACTTCTCCTTGTCTCTTTGTTCACGACCACTTGACAAATCACAGCATTAATGGGAGCAACAGCCACCTCAGAGTGCACCCTTCTTATTTGGATCCACTCCCAGCCCCTTCTGTGAAGCAGACTCCTATCCCACACCTGGAATTAAAACAAAAATATAGTCACATAACACACCTAAGTTTTTTTTTAAAAAAAATCAAAATTCTTACTACACTCCTCTAATCAGATAATTGACATTAGAATGGAAACCTGCAATAGTTTTAAGTTAGGGAATGAAAAACTATGGTTCCTAACAAAACTTATAAAGATTAGATCTGACAAGGGAAAACCTCTTATCATCTGAGACATGAATGTCTTCAAAAGAAGATAGCCAAAGTGATTCATATTTCAGTTACTAATCTTTCCAAAATATGCATGTAAATCAGTTTCAAAAGATCTAGCCCAAATGATTGATCATACAGAGATTGGACAACACAGAAACTGGACAGGAAAAGATACAGCTAACTTTCCTAGGATTTGGCCAATATCTCAATTTTCATAGAAAGCCTAAAAGATATCCTTTCCTCCAGACAAGTAGAATGACTCCTCTATTCCCAAAAGGTAAGATGAACATTGTTATTTATTTTATGTGTATGTTTTTTATTATATAGAGTTGATGGTTGTTGTTGGTTGTGGTCAGGGAAAAAACAAAATTAAATCCAGGATCTCTCTCCTCTATGTAATAATGGATAATGGGGAAAAAGAAGAAAAACGGGAATAATAGCAAAATTAAATAAATCAATAAATAAATACATAAATAAATAAAGTTATTTTTCTTGACTATTATTTAGTGGTAGAAATTAAAGGTTACTTTATTTGACACGTTGTACATAATTAGCTTATTTAAAGTGTGATGCAAAATTCTAGTTTTATGGTCCTCATAGTTATTTTTATTATGTGTAGACTGTGAATGTTAGAGAAAGTGACATTTAAAAAAGGAAAAACAGAAAGAAAAATATGAAGTGGAAATTTCTTGTTTTTTTTTTTCCAACTCAGTTGTGTTATTTGATGTTTTTCTGGAAGCTGTCTTGTGAGAAGGCATGTGATGTTTTGCTGAAAACAGAATTTTCAGAGGGCACATGAAGTTTAGAAAGAATATAAATAGAAGCCCACAAACAGTGAACTCTTGCATTGCTCTGCCATGTAACTGCTCATCTTCCTTACCTCATAGAGTTAAACACACAAAGAACTTCTGGTGGTATTCTAGCTGTTTCTGGCTGCTTCTGCTGACTCAGGCTGATTTGGGGGAACCTTGCTTTTTCTCCTGGGTCATGCCACTAATGAAGAATACTTGTTGTTAGCTATTGAACTGGCTTGCTGATATCCTAACAACCAAGGATGGAATACCCCATGGAACTTACTTCTAAACAGGTTCACAACACCTTTTTCTTGTTAATCCTTTTCCCCCTACCTCTGGTGATTGGGCTAGAAGGGAGGGTGAAGCTTTGAGGGACCCTAAATAAAATAGGTTTTGAAAAATTTAAGCCTACAGGCTTATTCACACTGTTAGCATTTTTTTCTAAGCTCTTCCCTAGTTACCTGGCAACAGCCAGGTATGCCTTACTATCTGTAAAAGGGCTGCTTGCCACTTCCACACTTTCTTGCTCTTGTCTTCCTGCTCCCCTTCTGTCCTCTTCTCTTTTCTCCCCTCTCTCCCCATTCCCTTCTTTCTCTCTCTCCATGTGCTCAGGGCCAGCCTCTACTTCTCTACTCCTCTCTCTTCTCCTCTCCTCTCTCTCTCTCTCTCTCTCTCTCTCTCTCTCTCTTCTCTCTCTCTCTCTCTCTCTCTCTCTCTCTCTCTTTTGACATTTCTCTGTCCCTACTACTCTCTCAATTCCTCTTCCTATGCTCTAAATAAACTTTATACTATACTATCCTGTGGCTGGACCGTCAGGAGAAAGGGATGTCGCAGCATGGGCCTGCAGATGCACCCCTTTTCCCTCACAGACTACACATCCACCAAAACATATTGCTTCCTCCTTTATATTTTTATAGACATGTCACAAACCTCATGTGAGCTGTTTGATTATAGTTGTAATTATTCTTTTCAGTTATTTGTCTGATTATATTTCCAAGACATACTCAACAAATCCCTTATTGTGGGACTAGTAATTTTTGAAGGAGACAGGATACCCTGAATTTTCTTGCTGTTTTCATGCTGAAACTGCACATCTGAAGTGATCTGGTTGAGTAAAAGTGTGGATTAGTTGTTAGAGATCTGTGGACTTGAGGCCTGTCATCTTCAGAGCTAAGCAATCTGAGAAATATTGATGGGAGTCGTAAGGTCCCTGGATCTCATTACCTGAAAAACACTTTTTTTAATTGGATATTTTATTTATTTATATTTCAGATGTTATCCCCTTTCTCTATTCCTTCTCCCCCCAGAAATCCCCATCCCACCCCCTCCTCCTTTTTGCTTTTATATCATTTTAATTACATGCAATTATTAAGGTCAGTTCTAGGTTGAGGGACTTTCAATACAATAGATGCAAATAGTCAAGGGACAAGCAAGACAATAAACACAAATAGTCAAAGAACAAGCAAGGCAATAAACAAAATTCCATGAACACTTGGGTGATAACTGTTTCTAAGGGCTTCTCAGGATGAACGAAATATCTGAGCCTACTTCCCTGTCCTAGCTCAAAGTCATTTTCATGCCTAAAGCCTACTTCTTTGTTCTAGCCTAAGATTTAGATTCTTGACAGAAATTACTTTTTTGTTCTAGCCTAAGATTTAGATTCCTGCCTAAAATTACTTTTTTTGTTCTAGCCTAATGTCAGATTCCTGCCTGAAACCTACTTCCTTGTCCTTGGTCAATGTCATATTCCTGTCAAGCAGCCTATTTCCTTGTCCCTGGCCAATGTCTGATTCTTGCCAAGCAGCCACCAAAGTTCTCCACATCTCTCCCTCTTTTACTTCATAAACAGGACTGGGACTGTCTTAGGTCATTCTGACAAGAATGTTTTCCTTACCTGTTGTGGAATATGCATAATCAAAAGCAATGTACTTTTATTTTAGGTTGGTAAGGCTCTGTGCAAAATCTTACCTGTCCTTGACTTGCCAGCCTATTAAATTAATAACTCTGTCAGGGGGTACATTTATCAGGTTTAGGAGTACTCTGGTAGAAGTTTTGGGGTCACATAAGTATGCTATCATATCATCTGCAATAGTGATATTTTGGCTTCTTCCTTTCAATTTGAATCCCTTTGACCTCCTTTTGTTGTCTAATTACTCTGGATAGAATTTCCAGTACTATACTGAATAGGTAGGGAAAGACTGGCAGCCTTGCCTAGGTCCCTGATTTTGGAGGGAATGCTTCAAGTTTCTCTCTATTTAGTTTGATGTTGGCTACTAGCTTGCTGTATATTGCTTCTACTATGTGTAGGTATGGCCTTGAATTCCTGTTCTTTCCAAGACTTTTACCATGAAGGAGTGCTGAATTTTGTCAAATGCTTTCTCAGCATCTAGTGAGATGATCATATGTTTTTTTTCCTTTGAGTTTGTTTTTATAGTGGATTATGTTGATGAATTTCCATATATTGAACTATCCCTGCATTCCTGGGATAAAGTCCACTTGATCATGATGGATGATTGTTTTGATGTGTTCTTGGATTTGGTTTGTTAGAATTTTATTGAGTATTTGCACATCAATATTTATAAGAGAGATTGGTCTGAAGTTTTCTTTGTTAGGTCTTTGTGTGGTTTAGATATGAGGGTAATTGTGGCTTCATAGAACGAATTGGGTAGTGTTCCTTCTGTTTCAATTTTGTGGAATTGTTTATAGAAGATTGGTATTAGGTCTTATTGGAAAGTATGATAGAATTCTACACTAAAACCATCTGGTCCCGGGCTTTATTTTAGTGGAGAGACTTTTAGTTACTTTTGCTATTTCTTTAGGTGTTATGGGACTGTTTAGATGGTTTATCTGAACCTGATTTAACTTTGGTACCTGATATATGTCTAGAAAATTGTCCATTTCATCCAGATTTTCCAGTTTTGTTGAGAATAGATTTTTGTTGTAGGATCTGATGATTTTTTTTTAATTTCCTCAGTCTCTATTGTGGAAAAAAAAACAAACTTTTATAGTTTTTTCCTTTTTTATTGGATTTTTTTTTATTTACATTTCAAAAGTTTTCCCCTTTCTAGGTCTTTCCTTTAGAATCCCCCTATCTCATCCTCCTCTCCTCCTGCCTCTATGAGGCTGCTACCCCACTCACCAACCCACTCCTGCCTTCCAGCCCTGACATTCCCCTACACTGGGGCATCAAACACCCTCAGGCTCAAGGGCCTCTTCTCCCAGTGATGTCCAACAAGACCATCCTCTGCCACATATGGGGCCAGAGCCATAGATCCTTCCAGGTGTACTCTTTGGTTGGTGGTCCAGTCCTGGGAAGCTTCTGGGCGTCTGGCCAGTTGACACTGTTGCTCCTTCCATGGGGCTGCAAACCCCCTCAGCTCCTTAAGTCCCATTTCCAAGTTCTTAATATGTTATGCAATAGTTTTGTATTTAAAACGTTACTTAACTTTTTTACTACTTAAGTGTATTACTGAGGCATTATTGCACTTGCTATACTGGTGTGAAAAGGGGTGTATATTCAAGCTCACACAACTAGAATAGAAGAAAGCCAAGAGTATATGAGATTAGTACAATATCTTAAACTTTAACCAAATATGCAGAACATTTTTACTGAGTTGGTGGGTATAGAAACTAGATAATTCACAAAGTAACCTTCACTACTTCCTGAATCTACTTCCAAGGTTCTAAAAAAAGAATGTTGCATGTAAAATCTTATTCTTTAGGAAATATGAAAGTAGAACATGAATACATTTGCTGTGAGCACACAAATTTTGAACCAATAAGATGAAATTCTCTTCAGTGTTAATGAATAGATAAAAAATGTTATCTAAATTAAAATAACTTAAACACTGGGTATCATGATATACCAAAAACTATGTAAATTATGCTATACTTGTATTTTCTTTCAAAATATAGTATAAAGTATATATCAACAGCAAGGGGAAAATAGGGGCAAAATTAATTTTGACAATAAAGTATAAAATAGAATTTAGTTTCTCAAATGTAAAGCCATTGATGTTGACATGCCATGTACCTGAGTGTCATTCTTATAGTTGTTATTTTGTTGAGGTTTGGTCTGTTGATATATATTGTAATGCTAAATTCTGTATCCCAAAGTCTAGTTGCCACAAGATAAGTGAATTCTCACATGTATCAACTTTTTTTGTGTGCAAATCTTGTTCCTTAATTTAAAACTATTTGTTGAATAAAGATGCCTACAGCTTTTAGATGGGCAAAAGAGAGTTAGGCAGAGTTTCAGTTCCCAGGCTTGAGGTCTGAGGCAGAGATCACAAAGAAGGATAGAAGAAGGACGATTCCATGGGGTAAGTGGATTAGGTGAGCATGGCCAATGACTGATGGCCAGTTGGAATAGGAACAGCCCAGGTAGAACATGGCAAATTATATCTCAAGGTTATTGACAGGAAAGTTAACAAATAGCATATAGGGGTCTGCCTAGCTCTAATGATTTAAAGCTTATTATAAATATAAAGGTTTTATACCTTCTATTTGAGCACTAAATGATCTAAGTTGTGGCAGAAACCACTAATGAATGTTTCTTCCAACAGTACCTAAATTTAGAACATATCTTATTACTTCACTTCTTTAAGCTCAAATTTTCTTATGTGTAAAATAATAATGAGTAGTAAAAGTACACTATACAATTGTTATGGAATTTGCACCTGGTGACAGTTGGTAAAGTACCAGTTTCATAAGCATGTGAACATGAATTTAGATTGTCACATAAAACTCTAGTTTGGAGGCACACATCAGTAGGTAAACACAGGATAAGGAATGAAAAACATTGCTTGCTAATAATAAAATTAACAAAACATGGAAGCTATTAGCTCATTAGAAACAACAAAGCTTTTAAACAGTACATGAAACCTTAACACTATGTTTGCTAGCTTATTTTTTATTTTGTTGTATATGTATCTTCAATAAATCATTTTGCAGACTTTGCTACAGATTTTTGTTAAGCCAATTCAAGTACTGATTTTGTATCCTATTTGAAATTTTTAAACCAGAAAGGGTAAATGCTCCATGGAATCCATCTTCAATATGGTGATGAGTCACATGAACTCCAACATTCTGCAGTCGCTTGACGTACATGAGCCCATCATCTCTTAGGACATCGTACTGACAAGTGATAATATAGGTCAGAGGTAAATGATGCAGTATATTGTCATTGGCCAACAGAGGGCATGCCTTTACATCTATGAACCCTGGGTATTTTTGAGCCAGTTCAGAACTACCAGGAGAAGGATTTTTATAAAAGTGACCTTTCTTATATCTCTCAGGGAGCAAGGAACTCCAATTCACAAACTGTAACAAATGGCTGAATTCCACGGGTACATGTTGGTTGAGAAGCATGGCTTTCTCCAGTTCTTGGTCCGTAGTAAAGTATTCACTCCAGAACCTGACCATTAATGATTTGCTTAACAATGGAAAATGTTCATTTTCTTGTAATGATGGTACATTCATATCAAGAGCCTGAAGGGCAGGATATATTAAGACTTGGACCTTGAGTTTGATCTTGATATCTGGATCCTGTAGAAGCTGAAAAGAATTCAAAATTGCATTTGAATGACTATTTTAATAAGTAGATATACTTTCATCTAAAAATATTATGAAGAAATAAGATAGATTCAGATAATGAGGTTGAACAGAAATATCGCATATTTTTCCAGTTCTCTATATTGTCTACATGTACTAATAAACATTAATTTCAGTCAAATACCAAGGAAGATTAGAAGCAGAGCTTTAACTATTAACGAGCATTGTTTTACTTCGACACTGAGAGTTTATCTTTTCAATATATAAAGTGTGGGGTGGTTTATGCATGTCTTATTCAGGAAAATGAATGAGGGGAAGTTCTTCAATTTAACCTCACAGCTGTAACCCTGAGAAGGTTCCAATACTTATCTCAGACAAAGGTGTTTCTTTAAGTAGTATATGTTTTATAGAAGACAAGACACTGAAGTCTAGAGTTAACTGTGTGGAACTTCTTTGTCTTGAAAATGCTTTAGATCTAGAAATTTTCTCCATCTTTATAGTCTATGATGGCCTATAGCATATGGTATAATATTTTATAAAGATATTCAATAATTATTAATCAGAATTATTTAAAATTTACAGAAGTAGAAATATATGAGAGAATAACTGATAGTTCAACAGGAAAAATAAATGTGTGTTTAAAGATGTTACAAAAGAAGGGTAAATTCACAATTGGATAGTGCTTTAGTTTTAAAAATTCATGCCTCTTGATGTAGACCTCATGTTATACTTAGTTTCCTTTCTGAGCAATGAGGCATATGGGGTATAGATTAAGACTCTAGAATATTTTGGACATTTGTTTTATAGGATATTAGAGCTTACCACAGAATTTGTAGCATCTATTCTCTGGAAATGAAGAAATTTCCTTAAATATAGCAGTATGTAAGAAATAAAACTTAAGAATAGTGGCTAAATATTCTGAAATGTTATAAACAATTAGATCTTAAAATTTATCAACCTTGTCAAGCAAATGATAACTATAAACCTATTAATTACTTTCATACTTCTATGCTAACATTTTTTCTTTGGAAAATTTCATTATTCTGATACCAAAATATATATTAGTGTGGGCATGTTCCAATTATCAGTACAACAGTTGTAGTAGTTGTTGTCATTGATCAACTCTACTAGTAAAATCTGTCTGTCATAGTGAGATATACTCTGTGTTTCTAGATAGATAGATAGATAGATAGATAGATAGATAGATAGATAGATAGATACAGGAGGGGAAGGAGGGAGGGAGGGAGGCAGGGAGGGAGGGAGGGATGGAGGGAGGGAGGGAGGGATATACAGCAAGTATAGAAGCACTGTGAAGACAAATGCTTCCTAGCATCAGCCCAGTCAGTCCAAGTTTTTCTCTAATATTTTTGCATGCTCATAAATTCATATGTTCTCAGTTGCCAAGGATTAGCTTTGGCTTGGAGAGGAGTTCTTGAGAGAAGGGGTATTTGAGAGCCACAAAAGAAATGATTCAAAGTCAAATTGTTGGATACAAGCCTGTATTTTGCTCAAAACAACTTTCTTGGAGATCTCCAGTCATCTTCTCTAGATAGTTTAGCTATTGCAAATCAATACATAATCTTTTATTTGCTTATCAATTCAGTCACTTACTCCAGGTTCCCCTTTGATTATCCCACAAATCAGCATTTCATTAACCCAGCCCCCTTATTCTTAAAAATAAAAAGCAGAAAGCACATTATTTTTAATCATTGTAAATTAATTCAGAGATCTCCTTGCCTTTGTAATCACAAATAATGTAGTTAGCTGGATGGAATCCCATTCTGAGATCACCATTCTGACCATGCCAAGACCTAAATTCATCTTGTCCCAGGCTGACTTTGAACTCAGGAATCTACTTACCTTTGTATCTCCCTGCCTTTGTATCTTTCTGACAAGCTAGCTCATAGTGCAGCTGTCTCTGTTCTTTTTGATCCATGAAACCCTTCATATAACCCATATTGCATCCTTATATTTTGTATAGTTGAGAACTCATATTTTCAGAGTTCTTTCCCATAGCTTTAAGGACTGTCCTGAAGGTCACAGCATTCGCCATTTTTGTTACAGTCATAGACACACCTTTGCCTCCTGGATTTGAGGTGTCTCTGATTATCATGGAGTCATTAACCTTGGCACGGAGGACATTCTCCTATAACTTTGGCAAGGAGAATATTTCCTAAAGGAGGAACATGAAATAAAAAATATATTCTCTTATACAAAAAAGGCTCATGCCGAGCAGCTATCAACAGTCATAAAAGCCTTGCCCTACCAGCTTTGTTCCAGGAGTGAGAAACTATGTTACCCTGTTCCCTCCATGATCATACAGGACTAAGCACTCACTAACATTTAGAATTTCTGAGAAAATATGTTTACATATAGAGTGTTTTAAAATATCAAACAGATCCTAGAAGCCTACCTGTTGTGTCACAGCTGCAGCTAAGTTTCCACCAGCACTGTCTCCAGATACACCGACTCTTCCAGGATCTACACCATATTTTTCAAGAATGTCTTCTTGCAAGAACCATCGTAAACTACTATACACATCTTCAAACTGTCTTGGAAAATGGTATTTTGGGGCTAAGCCATAGCTGTGTGAGGAATAACAGTTTCAAATTAATGCAATTTAATTAAAGATATGTAGTGTATCTCTAAACTAAAAGTCCAAGTTTTCTTTAATAAACAAAATATTATTACTAGCTTTAAACCCAAAGAGTCTCCATCATAAAGCCTTCTCTAATTTAATTAGTATACTAGTAAAACCTTGAGTAAAACAAGTGAATTAGCCTTGTTGAATTCAAAAGAAAAAGAGTGAAAAAATAATGGGAAATATATACACTTAACAACATCTGCCACTACATTCTTTTTACAATTATCATTCTATACTGAAAATTAATCAAAGAAAAATATCTTATTAATTTTATGTTAAAACTTCATCAATAACAAAAACTACCTAAGTTATCATTGTATTTTATTAATTACATCGCTGTTCTATTTATTTTCATCAAATTGATTTATCAGATATTGCCCTAGTATGCTATGTTTAAGAATATGTCTTTGCCTGTTTTTTGATGTAGCTTGAGGATAAATTACTTTCAGGGATGAGTGTGCCATGCTATATGGGGAATTAACCTTTAAATATAGTTTACCATGTAATTCTCAGAAAGGCCATATTGTACAAAAATTATATGATTCTTAGTTCACTTTTGAAATATATATATATGATATATATGACACATAAAAAGTCTTCAGGCAAAATTTTAAATCTCATTTTCCTGTGATTCTCTGACTCTAAGCACTCACTCTGCTGAAGGAAACAAGACTAGAATTCTCATGCAGATCCTTCATGCACATGATGCATCACTGTTACCGTGTTCTAATGATTTCTGCACTATTTCTTTTGATTCCTGGTTAATTTGAGTGTTTCTTGTTTTGTTTTTGTTGTTGTTGTTGTTGTTGTTGTTGTTGTTTTGATATCTCTAACTCTATTCTGGCCAACTTAATTTCATCTTCTTTGTTTACTCTCTTAATTTCATTTGAAGCATTCCAATAATAAATAAGATATTAATTTTTTTGCTATAGAATGGCTAAGCACTGAAGAAGCAAACCATGGTCTTACTCAGTTGACACAACAACAGCATCAAGTTTATGGGCTGTCCGTCTTGATAGAGTGTCATAGACGTAGTTAGCTGAAATCAAGAAAACTGAGTGAGAGGCTGGTAAGCGAATGGATGGAAAGCAAATCAGCAAAACCACATCAGTGTATGCTTCTCCTCACAGACAGTCTACAAATGAGCCAAGGTACTTGCTCTGTCCATTTCACAGTGCCTGCTCGAAAGGTCTGTCATTCTTATCAAGCTTCATCTCTTTCCCTCTCATTTAGCAGATTTTACCTTTACAGATTTCAAGAATATTACTGGAAGTACAAATAACTATACCAGACTTTAAGGAGAGTCTAGTCTAGAGTCAGAGGTTATCACAAAGCACAGAAACATAATACTTTCTCTAATGGCATTGTATAGAGCACAGTATCTAGAAATAGTGTAATGTTTCAATAAAACTGCCAGAAAGAGAAAACCTAAGTTCTTATTCACACATCCATCCATAACTAGGGAGAGAGGGACAAAATGATTTTTTGGTGTTTTTCCCCTTTAGCAATGCAATGGGTTAGGAATAGACTATATACATGCACCTGGGTTTGGAAAAGTGTTCTAAATACAGACAACATAGGTTAAAAATAAACCAGAGCCTGCAAAGTTATCTCCAAGTTCTCAAGGTCAGAAGAACCTCTTTCTTTAGTCTCGCACCTCACATTCCAGAATACCTCATATTCCACCGTCTTAACATCAGCTTATGAAGCTGTCGTGGCTCCTTGAGTTATTATAAAATACATACATTATAAATTAGATTAGATATATCGATTATATGTTATTTGTACTTATGTACTTACATTAATAAAGTCAAATTACAACCCACAAGTATATACAGTAAGATATTATATTATAATCTATGTGTAACAAGTGAAATATGTAGTGTCAAATAAATATAACATGTTTGGCTCTATGCTTTTGCTTCTAGCATCTTTGTCTCATTCATGTTGTCTTAATGCCTTATAAAAGATCACAGTCACCATCTCTATTAGCTGCTATTTCACCCACTGTTCAGTTCACTTCACTTTTGTTCTCGCTACAGCATTCTACCAATTATACAATAATAAAGTTCCATGTTCAAGAAGCCATTTTTCTTCTTAAGTGAGATTTTTTTCTATAGCTTTGAGTAGTAATTAATTCACCTTTCAGAAAAGAGTACATTAAACAATTGAAGTATTATTATCTAAGTAACATATGACTTTATATGTCTTTTTATGCTCAGTCAATATTTTATGGGATAAACAAGAATGTTCAGCCAATAGGACATACCAGCACTTCCCAAACACCAGCCACCACCATGAATATAAAACAAGCCACGCCTGAGCGTTGTTGACTTCATTTTGGGTATGTATATGCGAACAGGAACACTGTCGAAAGTTGTCTCCATCACAGTGACATTCTCATCAGATGTGGGTGGGACTTCCTGAAATGTCGAAAGTAATTGCATTGTGTCCATGAAATGACTGATTCCCAAAAGTTCAAAAAAAGAAGCCTAAGAAGAGAGAAAAAAACAACAATTACAAGTGTGTGTGTGTGTGTGTGTGTGTGTGTGTGTGTGTGTGTGTGTGTG
>JANHMN010000001.1:88269772-88282032 GCA_030674055.1 Rhabdomys pumilio
GTGTGTGTGTGTGTGTGTGTGTGTGTGTGTGTGTGTGTGTGTGTGTGTAAATGCAGCCTACTGAGCTCCTCTAGTGTTGCTCATATGAACATGTGTTTACAGCTGACTGCTTGGGATTGATAACCCGTCAGGGTCTTTTCCCTGGAGAATTTTGATTGTTCCACTCTTGCCAGTGATCTATCACCTGTTAAAGCTATGGATAGGGTCTTATGACATTTCTGCCACCACATTGGAAAGTCAGCTGGAGTTGGTAGTACCCTGGTCTTGCTTAGGTCATCAATTTCTAAGATTTGTTGGGTGTTGTTTCCCTGTTTTATACATCTATATATTTACACATATGTATATATGAGACACTATGTCATATATATATGACACTATGTCACCTCAGATATCTTGGTCCTCTGACTCTTAATCTTTTATGTCCCTTTGTGTATCATGTTCCCTGAGCCTTAGGTACAGGAGTTGTAAATGTATCAATTGGTCTTGAGAATCCATAGTCAATTGGTTTTTTGTTTTTTGGATCTTTTTGTAATTTTACTAATTGTAACATTTTGTTGTGGTCTCTGCATGTGTGTCTGTGGTAAGAGGATGAGTATTTAGAAGGCAGTGAGAAATTATACCAATGAGTGAAAGAGATGGGTCTTAGGGCAGATCTACTTTTTGCATTTTGAGAAATTGTCAAGCTGAGCTTCATAATGCTTGCACTAGTTTGCAATCTCAGCAACTGTAAATGAGAGAAATGAGAGAAACCCAGGCCAGTTAACACCAAAGATAACCAGATGGTGAGAGGCAAGTGCAAGACCATAAGCCACAGAAGCCAATATACTTTGACACCATCAAAACCCACTTCTCCCACCACAGCAAGCCCTGGATACCCCAACACACCTGAAAATCAGGATGCTGACCTAAAATCCTATCTCAAGAAGATAATAGAGTCCTTTAAGTAGTTCTTTAAGGATATAAATAGCTCACTGAAAGCAATACAGAAAAAACGAAGGTAAACAGGTTGAAGCCCTTAAAGAGGAAACAAATCCCTTAAAGAACTTCATATTTAAATTTAAAAAATTTTTAATTTTGTCATTTTTTCTTGACTCTTTCATTTTGACTTATTTTATATTCTAGATATTAACCTTTTATCAAATATATAGCTTGCAAGGATTCCCTCCCTTTGAGAAACTCCTCTTCACTGAACTGATAGTTTGCTGTTCAGACGTTTTTTTTTTTAATTATCTGAGGTCCCATTTTTCAATGGATGACCTTAATTTCTTGGTAAAAGATATTCTGTACAGAATTTTTTCCCACACCTATATTGTGTAGGGTATTGATCACCCTTTCTTCTAGCATTTTAGGATTCACATTGATCTCATTTTTTATCTATTTGAAATTGATTTTCGTTCAGTATGATAGATAAAGTTTTGACATGTGCACATGCAGTTATCTCTCTAAAGTGTGTTGAAGATGCTGTCTTCTCTTGTATGTATTTTGACATCTTTGTTAAATTTCAAAATATTTTTAAATGTGAATATACTTTTTGGTATTTTCTTTTACTAATCTACAATTTTTAATTTCTGTTGACATCATTACCATGTAGTACATTTCATGTTATTTTATAATTTTGTCGTCAAAACATGAGATGAATTCTTTGATACTTTTCACATATAGAATTGTATGTTAGTTAGATTGTTTTATGTTTAGTAATTATATTGCATTTTTCATTTAAAAATTTCCATACAATATATTTTAGTTCTATTTCCCCACCTCACTGCCCAACCCAACTTAGTTTCTCTCTCTCTCTCTCTCTCTCTCTCTCTCTCTCTCTCTTTCTCTCTCTCTCTCTCAAAATCCCACTAAAGTGAAAACTAAAGCAACCAAAGAAACCCAATATAACAAAAAAAGGCCATAACAAAACAAAACATAATCATATTTTTAGCAAAGGCAAAGGAATAAGGTAATATTAAATTGTCCCCTATATAGTGCAATCAAAACATTTTTATAATGGTCCTAATTATGTATGTGGAAGATTTAAATGTTATTTATGGTATGATAAAACATATTCATAGCTGACTGATAGCCCACAAAGATGCCAAAGTCATGTACTGGAGGAAAAATAGTGAATTGGGCTGCCACAACGGGATGTCCAATGCGATGCCCACTTGTAGACTAACTAAATTACATACTTACCTCTCACTCTGCACAAAATAAAATGTAAATTGATAAAAAAAATGCAATAGTAAACCCAAAACTCTGAAACTTCTAGAAAAGATTTTAGGTTGCACTCTAAATTTACAGGCACAGGAAAGGACTCTATAAATATAACTCCAGGTATTTTTTTTTTTTTATAAATTAAGACCAACAAAAGACTAATGGCACCTCACAGAACTGAAAAGTTTCTATACAGCAATGGAAGCATACAATAGAGTGAAGAGGATCCTACATAAAATGCCCATAGATACAATAGTGGCTCCAATTGAGAATTATATGGTCTTGTTTCCTGTGTTGCTGGGTTGTTTGTCTGTTTTTTGTTTTGTTTTGTTTTGTTTTGTTTTGTTTTGTTTTGTTTTGTTTTAAACCAATCAGCCTTACTAACTGTCCCACATGCACAGATTTCCATGCATGAATCTAAACATACTGCATAGATTTCTATAATTAAACAGAATACTATGTCATTCTCCTTCACTGAAGTTGATTCTTATAAAAAACCTTCACCTAGGAGTATTGTAAAGCAAACTCTTTCTGTATCCTCTATTATTCTTCCTTCTCCTTTCCCTCTTCCTGATTGCTGTCTGTAACTGGAATCCAATCTAGAAAAAGATCATGCTAAGAAACACCTTTCACAACTCATACTTTCTCTTTTTTTAAGTTATTCAGCATTCATAAGGTTAGTAAAATTTATAACTTACCAAATCTGTTGCTATTTTTGGAAGTGTAGCTTTCCATACTAGTTTCCAAGGCTCTTCAGTAGCATCTGGAAGAGGTCTATAAACATAACGAGCTACAAGCACCACAGAGAAAAGAAGAAAAATGGTTCTCCCCATGTTTCCTCCTGCTCCTACTTTTGGTAGCTAACAAATACAACTGATTTCAAAACTTTGAATGTTGAATTTTAACCTGTCATAAAGTGTTACCTAACTTTTTCCGTCCAAATTCCACTGTTCAATCTCTTAGTGCACAGGCACTCCAACTCTACAAACAATTTCAAAGGAATGGCTCTATCTCCAAGTTACCTTCTTATCTATCAGCAACAGTCTGTTGCCAAAAAGTTTGCTATGAAAACCTATCATAACAAAGGTACTATTATTCAGACTCTCTTACCCGTATGTAGTTGCAATATATGACAAAGACAGTAAATATGTCAAGTAGAAACTAAGAGAAGATCAACAGCACCTTTAAAACTATGTAAAATTTTTAAAAGATGTCCATTTCCCTTCATTCCCTCCATGCCTTACTTTCCTCCCTGCTGAGAAATTCCAGGAGTTTTTAGTAACTGTTCAAGGGCTCTGTTTAAGAAGTATTTTTTCTGTTTATATTATTGTTCTTATTTTGAGATTATAGTATAATTATGTCATGTTCCTTTTCTGTTCACAGCTCAACTGATTCCAGTCTGTATAGCCTCGACTTGAGAAACCTATTTCTCTTCACTTTATATTTGGCTGCATTGATAATTAGACAGTTCCCACCTCTTAGTCTGATATTCTAATTTAAAACATCTCTTTAGATGTTAAGTTTAGAGCTGCCACCAGTAAAACCGCACAAAAGTCACTTATCTGTCCTAATCTCCATTTGTTTGGATAGTGAATGACTCAAGTGTTGAATGACTCAAGTATTAAATTCTGTTCCATTGAGCTTCAACCATATACCATGTCAAATTCAACCTAATCACTTAAAGTTCACAATAAGTAGATTGCATCATATAATCTTCATATCAGTGGTTTTAAGCAGCACTGGAATGACTTTTCTGCAGTGCCAATCTTCTCAAAGAGATGTGTTCACTAGTGTAATAGTGGGTTAAGCATTGTGAGTGAGTAACCCATTTCTGGTTAGATTTGAGGCCTTCTCTGTAGGAGTTTATTCCATACACTATACTGTTTAACATATAGTCCAAAGCCTGTGGCTTGGGGTGTTGGAGGCCTTAGGATAGAATGTGTTATTTTTCTGAATGATCATACTGTCAAATTGGTCCTGCAATTTGGTTTTCAACTGTCCTAATGCTGCAATCTTTTAATATAGTTCCTTATGTTGTGGTGACCCCAACTATCAAAATATTTTTATTGCTACTTAATAAATGTAATTTTTCTAGTGTGATGAATTGTACTATAAATATCTGTGTTTTCCTATGGTCTTCGGTGACCCTGGTTTAAGGGTCATTTGACCTCCAAAGGGTATCGTCTAACCACATACTGCTTTACCTGTCTGTGATTATACCTTTTTATATTTTTCTTTTTTTATTTTGTTTTTACAATATACAGCAGTCAATGGAGAAATCCATAACTGGTTAGAGGAATGAGAATGAGATACTTGGTTTGAAGCCTTAAACAGGGCATGTCTATTGCCCACACCTCACAGAGACTCTGAAAACATCACGAATAAAAAGCAAGGAAGAATTTAATATATTGAGAGTGGGGGAGGGCTGTGAAATATTGTGAGATGGCAGATGTGGCATGGTTATCTTAAGCATGATCACACAGCAGTCATGGTTACTCACACAAGACTTACCAAAAGTAAGCCAGGCAAAGTCCAAGGATAAGTGACTTAGACTATTGCCAGGCCTCTCCCTTATTGAGGAGCTATAGCTGTAGATAGTTGCTGGAATGTGGAGAATCATATTTTATTGAAGATGTGGCCTCTAGTATAGTATGTTTCCTATGCTTTACTGGGTGAATCCATATCCATTCACTTCCTGGTGACTTTAACTGGACTAAGTTGAATATCACATATACAGACACACACACACACACACACACACACAGAGATAAAGACAAATATATACAAACATACACAAAAACACACAGAGACAAACACAATGAGAGAAACACACACACACACAGAGATAAAGAAAAACACACACACATACAAACACATACACAAACACACACACACACAACAAAACAAACAAAAAACACAAAATGATATGAACTTGAGAGGGGAGAGAGTTGACATGCTGATAGAGTTGAAAGTGAGGGCTTCATATGATTATAGTTAATGATAAATATGTATGAAATTTTCAAAAAGAAAAACATTTATTATGGGAATCATCTCATCTCACATTAATATGAATTTCAAAGAATTCTACTGTCATCTGCAAACTGGTAAAATAGGAAAATTCTTACTGAAGTTCATTCTATATTCAATGGCTTTCAGTCCAGGGAGCATAGTTTCATTTCCAATCTCCATTTTAAGGTCTGAGAACTGGATAAATTATGCTAAAGAGAGCCCCAAAGCTGATGTTCTGGAAACCTGGCTTGTCTACATCCAAGTCAGAAGAAATTAGATGTGCTAGCTCAAATAGAATTACCTTCATTTTTAATAGCCAAAACTTAAATAAATTGGATAATGTCAGCACACATTATTAGGTTTGGTTATCCTCCTACATCTTCAGACTTGGAATCCATTCTTAAGAATAGTCAAATGGTAGACTAGCTTAGATAACAAGACCCACAGAATCAACTAAGCAGGGCTCATAGATGCTAACAGAGACTAAAACAGCAATGATGTAGCCTTCAAGGGTCGGCACTAGGTCCCCTGCATGTATATTATCGTCGTTCAACTTGTGATTTTTATGGGACTCTTAACAGTGGACATGGGTGTTGCTGACTCTTTGGCCTGTGCTTGGAACCGTTTTCCTCTTATTTGTTTTCCTTCTTTGTCCAGCTTTGATATGAGGGTTTGTGACTAGTCTTGTTGCATCTCCTTAGGCTATGTTTGGTTGATGTCCCTGGGAGACCGACTCTTTCCTAAAGAGAAGCAGAGAAGAAATGGATCTGGGGAGGGGAGGAGTGGCAGAAGGACTAGCAAGAGTTGAGGGACGGGGAGGCTATGGTTGAATGCAGTATATGAAATGAGAATAAAAAAGGGGAAAAAGCCACCAAAGTGACAGGGACAAAGCAGAGGGTTGTGGTGGGTCTTTCTAATAAATTTTATGAGTCTATCAAAGGCCAGCTTCAACATTCAGGTTACAAAGAGGCAAAAGCATAGAGTTAGTGATTGATCGCTCAGCAGACTTTTCTCGGAGGAAATAAAACTTGATTCATTGGGACCAGCATTTCCTGTGACTGGTAAGAGACTCTTTGAACTCTTTGGGGGCTGACATAGAAAAAGAGGGGGAAGAATCATACATGTATAGGCATGCACATGCATGTTCACAAGTGTGTACACACACACACACACACACACTTGTTAGATGAAGCAAGACAAGCTCCAACCACTTCATACATACCTACATATATTAATACATACATACATACATACATACATACATACATATATACATACATATTTTAACACATTGGGTTGATGGAGCAAAGCCCTAACCTCGTTACATACATACACAAACATGCATTTTGTAGATGGGTGGAGCAGGGCTCTAAGGAGCAAGCTACAACAACTTTACACACACACATATACAAATACATACATTTGATGGATAGAGCAAGCTTCAGTGAGCAGGCTCTAACACCTTTATTTCTTTCTCCCACAGCTTATCTATTCCAGTACAATCTTTCAAGCAGTATACAAATTACAAAGAGATTGTATTATATTTCTCTTCTAGTGAATGATTCCAATGAGTATATGTAAGGGAAATGTCACATTCCCCAATATGTATGTACCCAATATGTACCTGTATATGAATACATGTCCCCAATCATGTCCCTGTATATGAATAAACATTACATAGCACAGGTAAAAAAAATAATTCCCATGAACCCACACACATTCACAACTAAGCAACTTGTTACAGATTTAAAAAAAAATGTAAGCAAGCAAAGTAATTTTCTCAGCCAGTTTCTCTTATTGGCAGGAAGCAGTATATAGTTACAAAGAATCAATTATTTTATCACTACTTAAAATGTAATTTTATAAAAATCCTTAAAAAAAAAATCACAAATCTAAGCCTTTAGCAAGAGAGGCACATCAGTTAGTGGCGGTCTGGCTGTCACTGTTCTTGTTCCCTGACCATAAAAATGTTCCCTGGTTTAACTATTAAGAGTGCAACTTTCTGATCTTCAAACTGCTCTTTAAATTTTTCTACATCAGAGCCACTAGCAGAAACATCTTTTTTGTTGTTGTTTTGACTCACAGATTTTATTTACATTTGTCTACAGTATCATTTCTTTATGAAATGAACTAGTACAGCTCAATTAAACCAAATTAAATCATAATCATCTGAACTGTTTGTCAACTCCTATTAGCTAAATTTATAATCTTGTAATTTGCCAAGTACAGCTCAAGTTTTAAACAGAGAAAGCACAAAAACAAACCAAGGCTAACACGTCGGATTTGGAAGATCTGGGCAACTCAGAAAGTTGACTTCCGAGAAGTCTGAGGCACAACTACAAGAGAGTAAGAGTTCGTGTGCAACCTACAGTAGATGCAGCAAGGAAAATAAGACAAAAAAACACAGGGAAGCTTGTAAAAATATTGCCAAAATATTTCTACGTATGATATTTTGTTTTCATCTTTAGATCAGTTGAGAAAAAAAATCACTTTAAAATAAAAACATTTTGCTTGATCTGTCTACTAAACATCTTAGAAGGCTTTACATATTTAAACTGCAGCAGACGAACACTAAAGGAGAAACACGAAAAATAATTCCCTCACAAGGAGCCCGAGCACGACTGTTGGCCCTTATATACTTACCTTGCTTTTGCTGCTGAAGACACTGTTAAGAGAAACCTTTTAACTTTTAAACCAGAGAACAAAATTATCTCAAGTGACCAGATTTTAATTTGAGAAATAAAATTCTGAATGCAGTTTAAGCCATATGTTTTTTTTTTTTTTCAGGTGAGGAGAAAAATGATTTTGCTTAAATTGTGCAGAAATAAGAATTCTTCTGTTACTTAGATATCTACAATGTTGAAAATCAGACATCACAAGGCAAATGTTCACTTAAATTCATGTCTCTCTGTCAGCTTGTCACTGAGAAACAGGTTTCAAAATCTTTCTTCAATTTGCTCATTAACTATGATTAAGATCCTTTATCGTTCAAGTACAGTATTTGGTAACTAGATTTAGAGGATATCCACATTTCTTAAACTTTGAGGCAGACATTTTGAAATAAGATGTGGTTAACCTTTTCTTTTTGTGATGTCTACAATCCTCTTCATTAAGAGGTGTAAAGCTGGTAGGAGACAATGATTCTAACGCACCCTCAGCTTGTTCCCAGTTGTCAGCTTTGCAACGTAGTTAACGTCTGGTAAGAAATCACTGGCACACGTAAATAACATAACCAGGTTGACTACTACTCCCATATGAACATGAATTGGTTATTCCAACTAGCTTATTAGCTCTGCGCATGTGTCTGAAGTCCAGGCAAGCCCAGGCAACCCTGTCTCTGTCAATAGAACATTTAGAAATGAAAAGGACAAGGATTTAAAGCAGGAAACAAAAGTACTCTGTTATTGCTAGGATGGTTTTTAACGACGCAAATGGTTGTAAACGAACAGAGAGCATTTATCTGGGGAAACAGTATGGTTTAAAATGTAATTTACTTTCAGTTTCACAAATAAGTACAGTTGTACTGTTTTGAAAAGCCATAAAGGCGTGCACCTCTACTAGCAGATGTGGTACTTCTGACCAAATGAGACATCAACTTCCTAAAGAATATGCTTCATGCACTGTACTCAATGTTTTTTAAAGATGTAGATTTTAATACATTATTTCTTTTATGAACTTGAACAGGAATCAGAATGGGTTGATCCGGAGGATGACCTGTGGTGCCTTTCGGGTGACCCTGATCTCGTTCGTCTTTTTTTGCCAACAGCTGGTGAAGAAGGTCTAGAGCGACTCCTCTTCCTGTCTCTCTCAGGAGATGATGAAGAACTCGAGTAAGATCTTTTTCTTGGGGAAGAAGAGCCCCTGTGGGACCTGGAGCTAGATCTTGATTTCGAACCACGGGATCTGGAATGTTCTCTGAAACCGGGGTGAGACCTGGACTGCGAGCTGGAAGAGCTTCTTGAACAGGACCTGGACCTGGACCTTGAACTGAGGGGGAGGATGAGCGTGATGAAGACCGTGAGTGAGACGATCTCGACTTTGAGCGGCTCCGCCTATTGCTTTTCTTTTTGTTACTATCTTCTTCTTCACTGGCATCAAGACTATATTTTGAAAGATCAGCATCATCTTCATCCTCGTCCTCATCTAGCTTATATTTAGACAGATCTTCATCCTACTCCCTCTGATTCTTTATCTTCTACTTCCTTTAATATAGACGCAGGACCAACTGCTTTCCCCCGGTATTTTTTCTTTTTACGTCCAAACTCATCATATTCCCCATCAGATTCTTCTCTTTCTATATATTCAACATTCTCTTTTTCATTAAAACCACCTCCATATCCTGTTCTCTCTTCTAATTTAGCATACTTTGGAGTATTACACATGTTACACTCTGATCTTCTAGCCCAATTCACATTACTGCAAGTTTTACATTGCCAATCATTGGCACTAAATAAGCCCCGGATCTTCTCTGGCAGTGTCTTTCCTATTTCTGTTCCCCCGGCTTTCATCATCTTGGCCTCAGTTGTCTTCTCTCGACCACACCTGTTACAGCTGGTTCTCCTAGCAAGGTTTACATTTCCACACTTCTTGTCAGGGCAGATCCAGTCCCCTCCACTGATTCGGAAATTCTTGGTCGACATCTTGGACGCCAGCAGCAGTGCTGCCCGCAGCGACGTCCCCACCCTAGCAGAAACATCTTAACCTAACTTCACTAACAATCTACATCTCCAAATTCTTTCTGAGGATGGCAGTTGAATCATTAACCTGATCAGTAGCAATGTTTGAGAAAGATCAAGCACTGCTATTGTAAGAGCCAATGATATTGCCCAGTGAGGGGCTGAAAGTCCCATTAAAATCTTCTCACAACTCATATGTTATGAGAGATCTGATGTGAGGCTGCCAGTAGAGCAAAGCTCTACAATAGTCCTCAGGGCTCTGCCTCTCTCAGAAACAGCCATTGTGATTGTGCTAATTGGTGGGCTGTGTTCAGCTCTGTTCCTGGCCCCCTGTCTCTCCCAGCTTCCGCCCTTCACAGCCCCTCCCACAGAGAGAGGTTGGGAGGTCTACAACCATTGGGTCACATAGGAATAGTGTCCCAGCCTCTCCCCACGTGCATGTGAGGCATGTCCAAAACCTCAGACTAAGCCAATGGGATTACCTGCTGCTAAAACCTTCACCCATCCCAAACTGTATATATTGAGGTTAATTGAGAAATAAACAGCGCAAGAACCATCCTGTCATCAGAGAGCTTCTGTCTCGGACCCTCCCCTCTTCGCCTGCTAGCCTGCTCCAGAGCTGTTAACACCAGGCAAGAGACCTATTCTAGTTCCCTGCTACCTAGCAGGCACTTCCCGGCTTAGCAAAGAGCTGTAACACTTCAGAACCCACCGGCTCTCCGAAGTACTTCAGGGCAGGCAGAAGCAGACCTTTCCCACTGGCAGGCAGGGGCAGCTACAGAGACAAACCAGAGACTTTGTGGGACCCAGCTGGAGACACACCTAGAAGCTGGAAGGAGTTGGGGTAGATGATGTTCATGACGATGTTGGATAGAGTATACATTTTTTTGGCTAAAAAGTTAAAAGTGTGATAGGAACCAAATGTGTAACACAGATTTCTCTGTTTTGTTTTGTTTTTTAATTTAAAACCCATAAAGCAGATTTTTCTGAGTACTTATTTCCCCTTATACACAAATCATAACTATGACTAGTAAGGAATGCTCTGATAGTAACAATCAGCATGCAGTGGTATGCATGAAAATAACTGACTTTATATCTGAAGACTCTGGAATCACTGTCAATTGTACCTATTTTGAAATGGCTAACAGTATCAGCATCACCTGAGTCCATCAGTGAAAAGATATCTGTAATCCAGAGATAAGCTTGACAGTGTGCTCATGCATTATACGTCTAAGACTTTAAAGCCTTTCTGAAAAAAAATTAAAGATTTAATAAATTTAATTATCAAATTATCTATTATTATTATTATTATTATTATTATTATTATTATTATTATTTCTATTCAAGTTACATTATAAGCTCTATGCAATCCTCAGTCTCCATAGACTAGATTTATTTATCTTTTCAGAAATTGGCATGAGATTGAAAAAAAATAGATAATTTTGGTGGAGGATGAGTAGAAAACTGACCTTCCCTGGTTCAATATTTATTGTGAAGCTACAGCAGAAAGACAGTTTGTCCTTATGCATAAAGGCTCATGCACCCATCCATAGAAGTGGTTGAAAAGCAAAGGACCAGTCATTTTACCATACTTCTGCCCTCAATACCACAGCTGATAGGATCTTGGATGTATTTCCAGGCTATGTGAACATAAGACCCTCTGTCACAGTTTAGGCAGTTTGAGAGATTTCCCTTGGCAAACATGACTCTGTTCAAAAATATGTAACTGCTTTAGTTTCTACCCAGTTTTTCAATCTATGAAATCATTTTCTCCTAAGGTATACCCAGGAAACTCTGCCACAGGAACAAGCTGGAACACAGATGGTATTACTCCCTGTGCAAGGCGTAATGGATACATTTCACATAATACTTAAGACTACATACTAAATAAGATACATAATGTATAGTAGAATATGTACAGGTACACACACACAGTACACACACACAAATATATATACACACATACACACAAGTATATATATATATATATATATATATATATATATATATATATATATATATGTATGTATAGATATGTATAGATACGTATATATACTTGTGTATATATATGCATATACACATATGATGAATGAAAAATAAGCAGTAACATTTAGCCATTTTTATTATTTTTAAATCTACTTTAAATCTTTTTTTTAAATATATTTGATTACATTTCCTGCTCCCTCTACTCCTCCAAGTTCCTTCCTACCTCCCCTCCCACACAGATCTATTCTCTTTATCTCTCATGTGAGAAGAGGCTTCTAAGAGATAAGAATAAAATGTAAGGACACAAAATACAGTTAGATTACACAATACCCCTTGTCTTTGAAGTTGAGCAAGGAAAAATCAATAGAAGGATAAAAGCTCCCCCCC
>JANHMN010000001.1:88282132-88312531 GCA_030674055.1 Rhabdomys pumilio
CCCCCCCCCCCCCCCCCCCCCCCCCCGCTTCCAAGACAAGTCACAAGGATCAGAGATCCACTCATTCACATATTCAGGTGTCCCATAAAAATACTGAACTGAAATCTAAAATACAACACTCAGAGAATCTGATATAGAGTACCTTCCCACAACAAAGGGACTAGAATACAAAGGTGAAGGTTCTATGTGGGCACCAGCTTACTGTCTCCATGTTCAATGAGTTGTGTGGGTGTTGCCTTCAGCAATGGAGCCTTGCTGTCTGTTTACAGACAGCAACCTATTTGTCTTGACAACAGCCTGGGTTGTATGGGAATTTCTATGAGATGCCTTTGGTCAACAACTCAATTGGATGCAACCAAATTAGATGTAACTTATTGGTTTCAAAGAGAACTATTACATTAGGCAAATGAAAGTTACTTTTATAGAACTAGAAAAAAATTACCATGAGTGAAGTAGCCCAAACCTACAAAGTTAAATATGTCATATACTCACTTATTCGTGTGTATTAGTCATTAAAAAATGATAACTAAGAAATACCCCATTGAACTAGAGAGGTTAGGTATAGAGGAAGGGACAGAGAGAAAAACATTAATTTCCCTGGTTAGGTAAAATAGAATAGATTTTATGAGTTGACTGGAGTGAGTTGACTGGAGTTAAGAAACTTCTTAAAATATATGAAACCAAAGAGCAAGAAAGTAATCCTCTTCCAACAAATCCAAAAGAAGACAGCCACACAAAGATAATTCCACCTCTAATAACAAAAATAACAGGAAGCAACAATCACTGTTCCTTAATATCTCTTAACATCAGTGAACTCAATTCCCCAATTAAAAGATATAGGTTAATTGACTGGATATGTAAACAGGACCCAGCATTTTGCTGCATACAGGAAACCCACCTCAGTGACAAAGACAGACTCTACCTTAGAGTAAAAGGCTGGAAAAGCAATTTCAAGCAAATGGTCCTAAGAAACAAGCTGGAATAGCCATTCTAAAATCTCCAGCCTGAGAACACAAAGCGAGGGACTCATGGCTCCACCTGTATAGGTAGTTGAGGGTGATCTTGTCAGGCATCAGTGGAAGTGGACGGCCTTGGTGCCTAAAATTTTGGATTCCCTAGTGTTGAGGAATTTCGAGAGCAGGGAGGCAGGAATGGGAGGATGGTGGAAGCACACCCTCATACTAAATGGAGGAGGAGGTTGGGGTAAAAGGTTAGAGATCAATGGAAGTGGGCGGCCTTGGTACCTGGAAGTTTGGATTCCCTAGTGTTGGGGAATTTGAGAGCAGGGAGGTGGGAATGGGAGGATGTTGGGAGCACACCCTCATAGAAACTCTCACAATTATATGGATTAGACATGACAGAGGCGGGCTGCCAGAAGACTAGATTCCAGAATCCAAACAAAAAATTATCTTGATACTAAAATTTGTTTTGAGAATTGTATATTGCAGAATACACAGCCTTGGTGTATCTATTCATCAAGTGACCTGAGCAGACCTGCTCGAACCTCTGATGTCCTGGAATTCCTAGCTGGATGCAGTAAAGACACAGCATCAGAGGCTTATCAATTTACTCTTCCCCATGCCCCTCTTCCAATATATCAATGCCCATAGTCAGCTTGAAGAAGTTAATGAAGAGTCAGCGCCCCCACTCCCTGGGCTTGGGGACTGAGGTGGTTAATATTGGGCTATCTTTCTAGGGGAAAGTAGTGGTTTTGTTGGAAGAGGAAGGATTAGCTAGGATTTATTGAATAGCCATAACCTATGGGTAGAAATATGTATAATTGTTATTAAGAAGAAGTTATAAATTTTAAATGGTACAAAATTTACTTTGATTTCAAATTTAAGGTTTTCATTGCTATGAGCTTCTTATTGATATAAAAGTCAGATTAATATTGTTACTCTCATAGGCATTGTGTCTATATAACACGTTTAGGAATACAAGGCTTAGACTCAGTACTTCTTTACCTATTTTAACTGATTTGAGATGGTGTTTTTTATATTTTATTTAGAAATAGATGAGAGGAGTTACCAGACAACAGTCCAGGCTGCCTTACATGGATAGTTGGCTTTCAAAATGTTAGAGATCCACAGAATTGACATTACAAACATTTCTGTATTAATGTTCATTTTGATTAGAGACCTGTCTGCTCCTGACAGTTTCCTGTCTTGGATTCTAAGAAGAAATTGAGCATGTTTGGAGTTACTCCAGTTGTGGTGAGACAGCCACTAGGCAAGAATTGCCTCTTTTCATCTACAGACAAATTACTGTCCAGAAAAGGACACACTTGCGGAATAGTTGACTGATTATATCTGCCAAGACAGAGTAATCAGCCCTTAATAATTCTGCATTACTAGTTCTGTCCGTTGATCCTGCACCAGAAGGCTGAAGATCAGATGCTCCAACATTTTGTGGTATAGGGACTGTCCAGGTGTTCAGTGGTCTTTATAAATAGGCTAAGTTTTAGAAGTCATGCTTTGTGCTTCTCATAATTTCAGTTAAATTTCTGAATTTCTGACGGGGTTGAAGACTTATAGTCTCATAGCCAATCCCGGGTATTTTCTTTGAGAGAAAAGATTTGAGTGGATGGTTTTCAGCTGGCATTCATTCTAAAGCCAAGAAAAAAAGTCAGGTTCAGAACTAAGTCTTTTAGTTAGGCAGGATGACAGAGGTTCTGGTTAGTCAACAAAATGATGGACTTGGTATTAGGTCTATCTTGTACCTTACTGACACAAATTGGTATAGTTATGCTATACTTGTATTTTAAGAGAAAAGTTTTATTTTAACAGGAAGGGTGATATGTAGGAGGAGCTAAGGTGGGAGGAGTAAGAAGAGAATGAGGAGGAGTAAGGAGAGGAGTAGGAGAAGGAGAAGGAGAGGAGGGACTAGGTGACAAGAGGTGGGGGTGGAACATGGAGGCAGATGTTCAAGTGTCTCCACCAGTCAAAGGTACTTGGTATATCTAGGTTGGGTATTGAGTTACACTTCTGAGTGTATGGGTATCTTGTCATTGAGCATTACAAAACTTATAAAGCCTTTAATTAACATTAAAAAATAATATAAAAGCAAAAAGAAGAAGGGGGGATAGGATAGGGGTTTTCTAGGGAGGGGAAATGGGGAAAGGGGATGATATCTGTAATGTAAATAAAATATCCAATAAAGAAAAAAAAAGACATGGAGTGTTGAGGTCTCAGTAAGCTGTTCTGTAGATTAGAAGGTAAGGACTCTATCAGGGCCATTTGCTATTTTGTTTTGGGATTCTGTTGTTCTGGTCAGATGTGGTTGAAGAGATTAGAAACATTGAAGTGAAATCTTTGCATCACTGGGAAAATTGATTCTGGTTGTTTGAACTAAAAAATTATCAGTAATTAAGAAGAGACCAGCATCACTGAGGTGCAACGTTATGAGAAGTAGCTTACTCAGGGTCAGCACACACAAGCTGCATTCTAGAAGCTGCCACAGTTGGCTATTGTGTTGGCATCTGAATTTGTACTTTAAGAGTCACCCAGGTGGTACTGGTTTTGAAGGCATGAAGGGATCATGAAAAGCAGATAAGACTTGGCATTTGGCATTGTGAGAGGCCAGAGACGGCCATTGTTGAAGGTGCAGCCTCAGTGGTAGTTGAAGACCCAGGATTGAAGAGATCATACAAAAATTTTGAGGCTTGGCATTGTGAAGAGAGACTAAGAGAGGGTATTAGTGAGAGCACAGCCTAATTGCAGCAGAAGACTCCAGAATTTTGGAGATGTCAGTAACATAGAATTACCATCAAGAATAGGAGTAGTAGTTGGATGGAGCCCAGTGGGGCCTAGAAGACAAGCCGTGCGTGCTGAAGAGGTAAAAGTAAAGAAGCGACTCAAGATCCTGGGTGGAGCCTAGGAGATTGTGGCTGAATCCCAGATAATTGGACCCTGAGTTACATATACCATTGGGGTTTGGTTTTGCTTAGTTTAGACTGTTACTGTGTCCTATTTCTTCCATAATGAAGAAGGTTTTTAATTTAATTTTGATTTTTACAGTAGCCCACGATGAAAGAGTTTGAATTTTTAAAGGAGGTTTTGGATTGTTAGAGAAACTGTGATTTCAAAGAGACTGAAATTTTAATGTGTTTGAGTTTTTAAAGACAGTGAGACTTTTAAAGTTATGTTTTTAATGTGAGACATTGAGGATGAATAAGAAAGGAAAGGTGTGGCTTAATAGTAATGTGTTTGCATGTCAAACTGATAAAACTCAGCAGTGCTAGCTAGTCATTTGTCAGTGTCACACACAAACTAGTTATCTGAAAGGAAGGAACTTAAGTTGAAAAAAAAATGCCTTGTGTCATTCAGTTACAAGTGTTTTTGTAAATGAGTGATCAACAGGGGAGGGTCCAGCTCATTGTTCCCAGTGCAATGCCTGAGCTGGTTGTCCTGGGTTCAATAAAAAAGCAGATTGAGCAAACAAGAAGCAATATGGAAGGATAAGCCAAATAAATCCTTTCCTCCCCAACTTGCTTTTTGGTCATGGTGTTTCCTTGCAACAATAGAAAACTTAAGACAGCATTAAAATAAATACATACATACCAGATTGTCAATGCATGTGAACATCATGAAGTGTACTGAATGAGTCATATATGGTTAAGACTGTTTTGGCACTGATAGTGCTTAGTAATCTAAACAACAAGATAGGATTTGTACAGCTAGACATGTACTTTTATATATTTATCTTGTCTGCAAGAAATTGACTGCTCACAGTTTTGAAGCAATGAATTATTTCCAATTGCATCTAACTCCTAAGATGTTCTTTTATTCCAAGTCGTAATTCTTGTGACAATTTATATCTTTTAAAGTTCCTATAGTAAGGAGTCTATACATCAACACCTATAAAATTTTCAAGTTTTTAACTGCAAATTTTTATCAAATGATTGTCTTTTTGATAAAACTATTGTTTACACTAAGGAACATTTTCACAATTTGAATAAATGTGTACTGGAACCTCACCCTCACCTGTGCATTACACAGACACACAAGAAATGCCCACTCTAACTTCTGATTAATTAAAAATTGGCAAACCAACAAAGGAAGTAATCTTTTTGTAGATCCAGAAGAAACACTCTTGCGAGAGGCCTCTCATAAAAAATAACAGAGAACCACTTACCAACTAATAACTATGCAAATAAAAAGTTTCTATGATAGACCTATATAAAGCATTTCCTTAGAGATTTTTGAATATATTAACAATCATAAGTTACTCCTACATCACAAAGATAAATTTATTCATTTTATTATCTTCTTTTATTGTGAAGAAAGTAATCATTTCAATCACTAAAAAGTCTCTGACACTGCTGTGTAAATATAATAGACAATAGCTATTTAATTAAATCATATACCTGCTGATTTCCTAGGTAAAGGGCAAATGATAACATTCTCCTTTATCTTCTTTTCCTTCTACCAGGTGGAAGAGCAATCAGTCTTTTGAAAAAGATTTCTACATGATCTTTTGTCTTAACTTTTTTCCTAATTATGTGGTGTCACATATTTCTTTTTTTTCCCCCTCAGGAATGAAGAATGAAATGCTGTTTTACAAAAAAACAGAAGAAACGGAAAGATGACCACAACCAGATGTATTGAAATTTCCCATGGAAAAAAAACCAAAAGAAGGGAAATAAAATAGTTACGCAAACTACAATTCAAGATAAAAACAAAACAAACAAAATCCCTGGGTTTTTTTTTTCTAATGAGAAAGAGAAAGTCTGTAAATGTGAGTGTGTGGGAAAGTGAAGTGAATGTGCGAGGACTGGGAAAGCAGAATTCATAATCTAAAAATAGTGTACGGAAAAATATATTCTCAATATAAGAAGATCCACTTATAATATTACACATCAAAAGAAAAATACCTAGGGTTTTGAAACTGAATGTGGAAAATGTAAACCACATACTCGAGAAGAAAATATTAAACAAAATAGTATATAATAGTATATTCCTGCAAAATTATCAGACTCAAAATATCTGTTTTACTATCAAATTTTACAAGGACAGGACTTGTCTTCAAATTCTGTGTAGTAAGTTTTGAATAAAAGAAAATTTTATGTTTATCAATGATGAATACTATAAAATATCAATGAAAACTATGTATAAGTATGTGTGTATGAATAAATAAATAAATAAATAAATAAATGACTATGCTCTGTGTTATCAGAACTTATATATAAGGACAGTAACCAATATTTCTCAAATTCATGAAGCAATGGCTTCTCTGGGGACCACAATAATTATAACAAATATAACTAAGGGGAAATACACTAATATATTTTACAGATACAGAATTTTTTAAATTAATAATTTATAGAGATAATCTTTTGTGTACTATGTAAAAGCATTCACCTGTCAATAAAAAGCTGATTGGCCAGTGAGCTGAGGCCAGATTAGAAAGTGGGAACATCATACCAAGAGATAGAGAGAGAGAGAGAGAGAGAGAGAGAGAGAGAGAGAGAGAGAGAAATTCCGGGACTCATTTACATAGCCACATAGCAAGATGGTCTCATGAAACTGAGAACCAGGTAACCAGCCATGTAGTGGGATCAAGAATAGAATAAACAGGATAATTAAGTTATGAAATAGTTGGGAATAGGCCTAAGCTTATGGCCTAAGTATTTATTCATTAGTATGATTAAGTCTCAGAGTCATTAATTCAGGAACACTGAGGCAGGGTGAAAAAGCCCTCAGTTATGATAATTAGTTCAAGAACACATAGTAACTTATAATTGATTCAAATCAATTTTGAATTATATTGTTCTTTTCACCACTAAAATATTTCCCAAATTGAACTTCATTGAGGAAAACTGTAATTATAAATTCTTATCCAGCCAACTAACATACATATCTTTTATCCTCAGTCCTAGATGTAAGTGAAGTGGAGAAACCATATAGGACAAGGCTCCATGGATTCCATCCTCAACATGGTCGTGAACAACTTGAACTCCAACATTTTGAAGTCTTGAAACATACATAATCCCATCATCTCTCAGGATATCATATTGACAGGTAAGAATATATGTTCGTGGCAAGTGCTGTAAGCGAGCATCATTGGCTATCAAGGGCAATGCTCTGTGGTCCATCAGCGCTGGCAGGGAGATACCTGATCTTCCAAGCACAGGTTCAGTGTACACATGGTTCTTTCTAAACTTGTCAGGGAGAAGAGTACTCCAGTTGACAAACTTGAACAGATGTCTGGACTCCAGAGGCATGTGCTGGTTTTTTCTCATTGCCTGTGGAAGTGCCTCATCATTGGTGAAAAACATACTCACAAGTTTTATGGCTATGTCCCTTGTCAGAACTACAGCATGCTCATTTTCTCGATGAGAGGGCAATAGAGTGTCAATCACCTGTAAGCCAGGATACAGAAGGGCCTGCAGCTTGAATTTATGCTTTACTTGTGGATCATTCTGCACCTGAAATATATGATGTCCAATGAGGCAAAGGCTCCAACATTCCAACAGATAAAATGTGTCTGACATAGTAACAAACCTAGAGTGCTTTTATAAAACATGGTCATGCCATAAGTGCCCATAATAGCCTTAATCACTATGAAATGCCCTGGCAATGAAATCTCATTTTTCAAATATTGGTTAATTATATTAGAAAAAAAATGATGGAAAGTTTAGGAGGGTACAGTGTCAGAAGGTAAAAGGGGGGGACATATATAAATACATTTAATCAAAAGTGAAGATTAGAAATAACACAATCTAAAAAAGGACAAAGGATTTTACATATATAAATATGTAGAAATTATTCTTGACAACTGGCCAAGGTACACCTGGTAAGAGACTGCACAGAATTCTTGCTCCTCATTTTCAGTTAGCACTTGAATTTTCAAATCTCCTTATTACTATCTGTCAATCATTACATGTGTCAGTCTACAACTTTACTAAGGCCACATTCCTTCTACACATCAGTTTTGTCCTCAACTGTATTCTGGTGTAAACTGTGAGTATGAAATTAGTGAATGTGGATTTCAGCTGTGTGTACATAGTGCCATGCATCAGGATGCTCTTACTTCTGTGACTGTGTATTTAGATTTCTTAGAGACCACTGTGAACTCAACTTTGACAAATGTTCCAGTCAGATATGTCTTCATGTGAATGGAAGAAGCAAAAACCATTGTGATTGTACAAATAGTGGATTCAGGGGACACACTGTGAGAACTTGATGCCTCTTTGCTGTTCAAAGCCTTGTCATAATAATGCACCATATGAAGACACTGTTGACAGCTGTATTCCGCATTCCTGGCCTACATACACAGGTGCCCTGTGTGAGATGGACATAAGTGAATGTAGTAGCAACCTCTCCCAGTTTTGAGGAAAATATACCAAGCTGTCCTCAGAAAATCTATATGAATACATTGCAGGCTTGCCTTCCTCCTTCAGGAGGAAGCCTCAGGCCCTGTTTGTATCTGTCAGTCTAGATTCACAGATAGGACCCTAGCATAACTGTCCTGTGAGATGTTCTATCCAGCAGCTAGCCAAAACGGATACAGAGACCCTAGTTGGAGCTCCAGAAGTCTTGTGAAAGAGTTGGTGGAAGAATTAAGGATGATGGAGGGATAAAGACTCCACAATAAGACCAATAGTGTCAACTAAATTAGACCCTCAGGGTTCCCAGAGAATGAACTGCCAACTAGACAGCATACTAGGGTTGGACATAGGTCCCACACACATATGTAGCAGTTGTGTGTGTGCAGCTTGGTGTTTGTGTGGGTCCACTCAACATCTAGAATAGAGGCTTATGCTGACTCTGTTGCTTGTCTGTGGATCCTGGTCTTCTAACTGGGCTATCTTGTCTAGCCTCAGTAGGAGAGGGTGTACCTAGTTTTGGAGTGACTTGAAGTGCCAGCTTAGGTTGGTTGCCTGAGAGGGATCTCCTTCATCTCAAAGGTGAAGTGAAAAGAAGGATAGGGAGAGGAGCCATGTAAGGGCGACTGGGAGGAGATAGGAGATTGTGATCAGCATGTAAAGTGAATGAATGAATAAATAAATAAATAAATAAACTAATTGTAAACTAAATTCAAAGGGAAGGTTGAATCATTTATGTACCCTAGCACTTTAATACTCTTGAGGAACTGAAGATACCCTACTAAAACATGAGGCCTAGTTTGATTTAGCTGGAAGTTTCAATATTCTCATGATGGTAACCACCAGAGTCCACAGACCCAGTGCAAGCATACTTAAAACACTATTTTTGTTTTCTTTGTTAGAGATTAAATAACAAGATTCTTTGTAATGTTTTAATGCCTGAGAAATATAACACCAGAGTGATTTCACGAATAAAATGAAGGTTGAAATAAAAATAGTACTGACATGAAGATATGTAGATATGTATATAAATACGTAGATAAATATAACAATAAATGTATAAGCCAAATTAGCCCTGTTCTGCTCAATTGATGTTTCCCTCAAGACCACTGTAATTCTGTGGGAATAAATTCTCCTTTCATGAATGACACCAGAGGAACAGACCCGACAGAACAAAGAGCTCCAACAGCTACTACTCACCACAGAGCCAAACACACTGTACCTGCTGTGTCACTGCTGCAGCCAGAGTTCCTCCAGAACTGTCTCCTGATATAGCAATTCTGGTAGGATCTACTCCATACTTTGTAAGAATTTTGTCCTGAAGAAAGAACTTGACTGCTGTGATACCATCTTCAAATTGTGCAGGAAACTGGTATTGAGGAGCTAGCCTGTAACTTTAACACAGACCAAGAAAGCGTGTAGATCAGAAGTGTACAACAACCAGCAATGTCTCAAACATCTAACACATGTACTCACTATGACACCAAGTCCTACTGTTTAATTTTTAAAAATTGAACCAAGGTTTTCCCCTAAGGCTTAATTAAGATAAAAGTTAATATAAAATTATTTAAAACATGTAATTAAGATAGTGGATGGTCTTGTGCCTGAAGGTATTGAACTGCTTCAAGCCTCTTAGTTTTATAAGGAAAATTCTTATCTCAAATGCATTTTATACTGGAGAGATTCTGTACTGTATCTTTCTTTATGTCCTTAATGTGACTGGCTATAAAAACATCATTTTTTCTTTTTGTTTTTCAAAATGCCAAAATTTACAAATATCTATATTTAGTGTTGAAAGTTCATGGTAGGAATCCTAAAATATAATATGAGCTTCCCCAAAACTTCTTAAAAAATAATTTAGGTATTGCTATGTACACAAGATGTTTATATCTATTATGTCAAACATAGTAAATTTAGAAGAATGTAAATCATAATGATTATACTAAATGTGGGGCAGGTCCTGTATCATTGCATTAAATATGATTCCAACTTAAATTTTCCCCAAATAAAAAAGAGACCGCTCCAATATCATAATCTAGTCATTAACATGTAAAGTTTTTCTGGGATGATAAGCATAATAGACATGTTAGAAGCTTCTTTCTTTAGATGGATATTCAATTTTATCCAAACTTCCATAGTTTAAAAAATATCATCATAGAAGATTAAAAATATTGGATTAGAAATTTTGAGTTAAGTTTTTGTTACTATGAACTAAGGAAAAGATGGACAAAAAAACTATTCATCTTGAATTTTGAATTTTGAATGGTGAATTTTGGAGTCAAACTCAGATTCCAAAATCTAGAGTATACTAATATGAGTGAGAATATGAGTAAGTAAATAATGAGCTATCCTAAAATACTCCAGGACACATGCTCCAAATGCCTTCAGAGTATAAAGTCACTTTTTGAGAGTATGTGTTCAGCATTTCAAATAGCCCAAAACTTTATGACCTAGAGCACTCTACACACTGATTTTAAAAGTGTGGGTCATGCCCCACAAAGATGTTGAGGAAATACAGATATTTGCATTATAATTTATAATAGTAGCAAAATTACAGTTATGAAGTAGCAATGAAAATAATTTTAAGATAATGGGTCACCATATGAGGAACTGCATTAAAGGGTCACAACATTAGGAAGGTGAGACTGTTCTAAATAATAATTATTTTGAAACTAAACATTTTATCTCAAGTGCAAATATGATCAAATATTTCAATTGTGTAATGATTAATTTCCTCCTTCCTGTCTGACTGTGTAATAAGGGACACAACTGGACCATATAGGTCTTAAGCAGTAAGATTTCACAAAGTAGTCAAATTAGGATCTAATTCAAAAATTTTTGTTTTGTTTTTTAAGGACAGTATTTAGGATATTGGACTCCTTCAGAGGTTAGTCTTTGCAACAATTGTGACAGGTAATACATAGTAAATTTTAAAATTCAAATTTTAGGTATGGATGTATTTTTTGGAAATTGAACTTATAGACAGTTAAGGCAAAAATCATACTAGTCAAAGAAAAATAACTCTTACTCTACTCCGACAACAACAGCATCAAGTTTGTTCGCAGTCCATCTGTTCAGGAAATCAAAAGCCCTCTGCTCTGAAATGAAAAGAGAAAAGGCAAAGTACTAATCATAATTTTAAAAGTGACATAAATAATGATGGATATCTATATGAGAAATGTGATTTCAGATTATCAAACAGGAGTCTTTATTTTCTGCTCATTTCCATGCAGAGGGCACTGAACCAATGCAACATCCTTGAATCTCTCTCTACAGATGAAGAGATGACTTTGCATATTGGTATTTTGAAGCTGAAAATTAAGCTCTCACATCTTAGCTTTAACTTCTCGCCTTCTATTAGCCACACAGTTGCCCTTCTTATATCCCTTTATGAACTGGTGCACTGTATTATCATTTCCTCCTTCATTCCAGAAGTTTTAGGCAGTAGAGGAAGTTAATTGCTCTTCCTACAGTCACCACAGCTTGGTCTATCATCCATGACTCTTCCATCAACAGATAAACATGAACACTCAATGTCTTCATTAAAAATAACCATTTTGCCATTCAACTACATCAGCGGTTCTCAACCCGTGGGTCACAATTCTTTTGGCAAACCTCTATCTCCAAAAATATTTACATTAGTATTTATAACAGTAACAAAATTATAGTTATGAAAGAGCAACAAAAATAGTTTTGTGGTTGTGGGTCACCACAACATAAGGACAGTTATTAAAGGGTTGCAGCATTAGAAAGGTTGAAAACTATTGGTCTATATGAACTCTTGGCATATTCTTTCAGTAGGGTCATGAATTCAGTAAAAAGGAATACAGTATATTTCTCTTTTTACATACAAATGTGTATGTTGTAGATATGTAAGTAGATGATATATAGATAGATATTGTATATGTAAGGTAACTTAATTGCTTAAAAGCTCTGCTTTTGTGTGCATATCTGGCACACAAGTCATTGACTCTCCTCCAACATACATAGATGGCCATTTTTGTCTACACACAGGCAGGCCACAGCATTCTCAAGTGCACACCTGGGCTGGTTACTTTCTTTACTAACTAAACACACCTAGGCATATCTGGGATGAGGGAATCTCACTTGAAAAAGAAACGGCTCCATAAGATTGGCCTATAGGCAAGGCTGTGGGGTTGGTTCTGATTAATGATTAGTATAGAGGGGAACCAGTCCACTGTGAGTGGTGGCATCCCTGGATAGATGATCCTCGGTTGCATAAGAAAGGCTGAGCAAGCTATGCATAACAAACCAGTAAACCAGCCCCCTTCTTAGCCTCTGCTTCAATTTCTGCTCCCATGGTTTCTGCCCTTACCTCTCTTTATGATAGACTGTATGATGTAACATGATATAGACCTTTTTGTCTCAGGTTTGTTTTTGTTATAGTGTTTATCATAGCAATAGGAGGCAAACTAACAATCCACCAATTACATTTTCCATCTTCCTAGATGCAATTTTATATGCTCTGTGATTTCTATTAACAATATAGTCATAGCAAAATCTTGTAAAGTTGCCAAACTTTAAAATTATAATCAAAGTCTAGATTTTCTGATTTCAATATTTTATGAATCTGCATGTCTTACAGACTCATGAAATATTTAAACTAAAAGGTATTTAGTTACTGAGTATATAACAATATAGAAAACAAAGAAGTTAAGTCGTTCGGTATTTTAGGTAAAATGATTCCATTTATGGTTAGAAATCTAGTTATTCATTTTTAAATAAAGGAAATGCCTAGTTAAAGACAGAATATCTAAGATATTAAGCCTACATTTTTCACATTTGATATCCTTTGTTATTATATTTTAGACTTGGATTTGTATTTACCACTGAATCAATTGAATTTCAATTGCCTTGCAGGCAAAGTCAAAATAAAGGGTTTTTCCCATTCGTATATTCATTGATATGATCTGTCTGGCCATGATTCTCAGTGGTCAGTGCCCAGTAAAAGATTGTATAGCACTTATAAAATGTATAGGAGTCAAACTCAAACAGGAAGACCTGCAGATACTGATGGAAAACAAGAACAACAAATGTTTATAAAGCATCTACTGGAAAATAAGGTGGGAATGATTTCATTTTTCTCCAAATTAACATTTATTGTTTAATTTAAAACTTTTTAATATTCCTTTTTTCCCTAACATTTCTTAAATTCTCCCTATCTCAGTACTCACCCAACTTCATCTCTTTTTTTAAAAAAAGAAAAAAATGCAAAATGAATATCAGAAGTGTAGGGAGCCAACTTTAAGCAGAAAGCGGCTAGAAAGCAGTTATCATTGCAGCCATCTGGAACCATTTACTCTGATAGAGACTTGGTTTTTCAGCAGCCTACAACAGCTGAGCACATTCTAACAAATGTCTTGTTTATCCCACATAGCTTGTTTTGCTGTTTAGTGACCCCAGCTGCATAGTGCATGTGGTAAAATGTTTTCACCTGTGTTCTCCTGCGTGTGCTTATAAATACCCAGGATTTCCTTGTAATAAGAGTCAGAATGAGAATCAATAGGAGTAAAGAGGAAAATATATATATACAGTCAATAGAGTTAAGAGATATATTAGTCAATACAGTTAAGAGGAATGAACAAGGGTGAATATGCACCAATAGAAAAAAAACAATAAAGGAGACTTGAGACTTGACTACAGAACCTCTGCCTTGTCTCCATTCTTCTCATCTCCTGACCCGTGGACCCGATCAGCAGCGCAGGCCGGGACATTTTGGTCCCCAAGCTAGCCAGAGATCGGTCCTCAACAGTTTGGCACCCAACATGGGGCAGCTCAGGGCTTTTACACAGAAGAAACAAGAAAAATTAAAAAACAATAAGTAACAATAAGAAAAAAACAAGATCAGAAAAAAAAAATCTTGTTTATCAAAGCAATTTTGGCATGTTCCAGGACAGAAGTGATCTGAGAAAACTAAATAAAGCCAATTGAAGTTTGAAAACACAGATTAACATAGCCAAGAAAACAACATATGCTCAAGTGAGAATGTGCACCTCATACACCTTGCCCCACCATCAATACACATCAACGAAGCATAAGCAAAAAAAGATGCTACTTTATCTCAACATGAAAGTATGAGTAGCACTTGGGAGCACAGTATAATGTGAAAAAAAATATTTTCAGAGACAGAATTGAGATCGAATGCAATCTACAGAAAACAAAAAGCTCAGCTCACTGTGGAGCTGAAATAAATCACAGAAAGGAGCACTGACTGAAGTTAAGAACATTAAACATAAAGCCAGGCAATAGACTGCAAAGGAATTTCAATGTGGTCTATGTAGTAATGTTAGTGCATAATTGAGAGAAAAAGAAACCATGTGCATAAAAAAGACTTTAAGATAACATGAATAACCATATATTGATAAAATCAAATATAGATCAAGAGCCACACAATACCTATCAAAGAAACCAGTATCAAGAGGGAAAATATTTCCTCTTCTGGGAGTACTTAAAAGGAGGGAGCCCTGCTATATTGGAAGTAAAACTGGCATAAAGAGAATCAGGTAAGAATCGCAGATTCAGAATGTGAGAACATGCAATTCCACATCTTCTCCATTTACTCTGAAATCATATAACGTTTGATTTTTAGAAGACTAGGAGAGTTTCACTGTTGTAGCAGGAAAGAAAGCTACACATTGACAGCATTTCCTGGCCCACAGCAGGGTATTAAGGAACAATAGCTTTTACTATGTTTAGGTATGGGCCTTGAATTCCTGATCTTTCTGGGACTTTTACCAAGAAGGGGTGTTGAATTTTGTCAAATGCTTTCTCTGTATCTAATGAGATGATCATGTAGATTTTTTTTCTTTAAGTTTGTTTACATAACGGATTACCTTGATGGATTTCTGTATATTGAACCATCCATGCATTCCTGGAATAAAGCCTACTTGGTTATGATGAACGATTGTTTTGATGTGTTCTTGGATTTGATTTGTAACTCAAGAGTTTTATTGAGTATTTTTGAATAGATATTCATAAGGAAGATTGGTCTGAAGTTCTCTTTTTTTGTTAGGTCTTTGTGTGACTTAGGTTTGAACATAATTGTGGCTTCATAGAAAAAAATGGGTAGTGTTCCTTCTGTTTCTATTTTGTGGAATAGTTTGAAGAGAACTGGTATCAGGTCTTCTTTGAAGGTGTGATAGAATTCTGCAATTAAAAACTATCTAGTCCTGGGCACTTTTTGGCAGGGAGACTTTCAATGACTGCTGCTATTTCTTTAGGGGTTTTGGGACTATTTAGTTGGTTTATCTCCTTCTGATTTAACTTTGGCCCATACCTAAACATAATAAAAGCAATATACAGCAAACCAGTAGCCAACAACAAATTAAATGGAGAGAAACTTGAAGCAATCCCACTAAAATCAGGGACTAGACAAGGCTGCCCACTCTCTGCCTATCTATTGAATATATCACCCAATCTTATCCAGAGCAATTAGACAACAAAAGGAAGTCAAAAGGATACAAATTGGAAACGAAAAAGTCAAAATATAAAAGAAGTAAATCAGGTAGAAATCTAAATCTTATGCTAGAACAAAGAAGTAATTTCAGGCAGAAATCTAATCTTAGGCTAGAACAAAGAAGTAGGCTTCAGACAGGAAAATGACTTTGGGCTAGGCCAGGGAAGTAGGCTCAGATATTTTGGTCATCCTGATAAGCCCTTAGAAAAAGTGAACATGGGAGTGTTCACAGGACTCTGTTTATTGCTTTGCTTGTTCTTTGACTATTTGTGTTTATTGTCTTGCTTGTTCCTTGACTATTTGCATCTATTGTACTGCTAGTTCCTCAACTTAGAACTGACCTTAATACTTGCATGTAATTAAAATGATATAAAAACAGATTGGAAAAAAATAATAATTAAAAAAAAAAGGAAAAAAAGACAAAAGAAAAAAATGACCAGTAGCAAAATACTGCTCTGAGAGTCCAGACAGTCAGCATCAACATCAATCAGAATCTAATCTGAGGCACCTTCTACCACGCTAACCAACCCAAAAGTAGAAGCCCATAATCTGTTTAGCCTAAACTCTAAGCCACCATATTTTAGAATCACTGTCCTTGAAACGGAAATAAATCCTTTTGTCACACTGTATGCTCTGGAATTAATCTTTAAAGAATCTTTTAAAGTATTGGGAAGGGAAAACAATGTGTGTGAGACTTTCCTACATCTAGCAAATATACAGGCTTCCTTAGGTACTATACAACTCACTGAGCCACTTTCTATAGCACAGTCTTAGTTCTTGTTCCTTGATTTACTATTTCTGAGTGTCTTCTTGTCATTCTGTCATGGTGCATTTATAAAGATGATCATTAACATCAACAGCATACTGTGGCATTGACTTTTAAGACCTTGGTCATGGCCATAAAACAGATTTTTTTTCCCCTAAGAACATAGATCTAAATTTCTCTCCTTAGCATGGGAAACCATCTAGCTTTTTATTTTGCTTTTTTTTACTTTACATTTTATAAAGGATAAAATAAACATGATGGAGGGTTCTTCTTTCCCTGCAGCCCTTGTATTTGTCTTGCAATTTATGATGAGTCACTACAAACACTCTGCACTCTATAAACACTCTATAAACTTTCAATAACTGAAAGAAAAAAAACAATGCAAAGTAGTTATGTTCTTTAAGATTTATGCTAAGCATGAGTCAGGCACTGATTCAAACCACCATTTTCAATATACTGAATTCTATTGCCAATCTTGAACTGCAAGGAAGCATACTCAATTTTCTCTACCATATGGAAATGGGGAAAGGGGATGGCATATGAAATGTAAATAAAATATCCAATAATAAACAAATCTCATACTTTTTTAAATTGTGGAATCAATTGACTATACAGATATTACTTGAGGTTGATAAATATTCATATATTATTTTAAAATTTTTACAATTTCATTAACTTGCTTGTTTTCATAGTTTATTTATGACTTTTCATATATTATTAACAGTCTACTATAGAATTTTCCAAAGATTTTTTCAAAGGTTTATTTTTTATGTTTTACATTTATCAGCTTTATATGTCCCTTATAATTATTACAGGAGACAAGCACAGAATCTCCACTTTACGAATGGGGCTTTTTTTTTTTTTACAGTTTTATTTTGTGTTTCCCCTTAGAATCAAGTTGAACAACTTTCCTCTAAGCTTTACCACTTTAGTAATAAATTACAAACTCTTGAATCAAGAGCACATACTTCTTCTTATAGACATCCTTTCAATGCTACAGCTGCTGAAAAAAAAAATCCTGAAGCCAAGGAGAAAATGTTGTAACAATTGGCTTATCCGTGTCATTTTTTTTTTTTTTTGGTTTATTGCACATGAAAGATAAATAAAATGCCACCTAAGAAAAGGACTTTCACTGGGACTCACTTGCTAGAACATTATCTAGCCTGCAGGAAGACCAGAGATTGACTCCCAATACTGCATAGACCAGATTTGAGACAAGTGCTTTTCATCATAGTACTCAGGAGAGTAAGCAAAATGTTATCACCTACTAAGTAGTACCTTCCTGAGAAAACTAAAATAGATGAGCTCCTATCTCCAAAACAAAAGTAAACAAATGTGGACCAATGTGAAGCAAACTCTGCAGTTAGCGCAAAACTCAGAGTTTTCCTCGAACATACTTGCATATATCATTGTATTGGATATCTAGCATGTATATGTCTATTATGCCCATATATGTATAGGTAAAGATACCAATACTTGCGTATTAAAACATTTAACTAGTTGTTCTATTTCTTTACATGATAAACTTACTAAAACTCCCGAAACAAAAACCTCCTCCATGAAAATAGATCACAGCTCGTCTTGGGGCTTCTGACTTTCTCTTGGGTAAGTACAAACGCACAGGAATGTCAACAAAGGTAGTATCAGTCACTGTGATGTGTTCATCAGAATGTGGTTCTGTGTAATCCAGACTGATTAACATGGAGACAAATTCTTCATATTTCATAACACCTATGTTTTCAAGACACAGAGCCTATAAAGAAACAAAATAAAAATAATTAAACGTCAGTTCTGTAATATCAAATATAAAGTAAAGATTACGTTTAGAATAGAAAAGGGGGGGGGGGACAGCAAAGAGAAGCCAAACAGAAATAAAGAATTTATAAAATTAAACCCAAATAATATTATGACCATCTTTTTTGATGACCTTTATGCCTTTGAAACCTCGGGTGTTTTAGATTAAATGTTATTTAGAAAAGCATCTTTACTTAAATTTGAAAGACATTTTGAATTTATTGCTGAATTGTTCCGGAGAGCCTCCCATGAAGATCTCCAGCTCGGTCCGGTGCGGGGGGTCCAGGCCAAGGGGATAGAGTGCGAGCAGGGAGTGGGAATCGCCTCTGCTGCATCTGTCTCTCTTCACTAAGCCCATCCAGGCTGTGCTGGTGAGAAGCCACCTCTAGCAAGGAGAGGGTCCCGAAGGCACTTAGGGAGAGCAGATCTCTTCCCAAGTGTTACAGCTCTTACAACAGAAACTCTCGGTCTCACACACCTTTACTTCTCCCAAATAGGGCTCTTTTTTACAGTTTCAGGGTGGGTCAGGGTCTGGCAGCAGATAATGCCTATTGGCTTGGTCTGGGAGCTTGGAGATACCTCATCTACATGTAGGAGAGCCTGAAGCACAGTTCCTTATGACTGATGGCCATCGACCTCTCTGTGGGAGGGGTTGTGGAGGGTTGAAGCTAAATGAAAGGAACCAGGACCCAGGCACAGAGCCAAGCACCTGCCATTGGATTAGGGTGGGAGGGGGGGTGTTCAAGGCCTGTGCTCAACCAGGCGCCCAGCTGCCTCTCACAGAGGCTCACCGCCCCACACTTAATTATAAATCTTTCAAAAATTCTGTGTCTTGTAATTCCTCTAATTTTGTATTTTATCCTATGGTCCTTCTACAATTACATTATTTATTTCAATTTTAAATATTATATGACCACATTATACATAATCTGAACTTGATTTTGTTTGATTTTTTAATTTGGCTTTTTCCCATTTCTCTAAAATCCTTCTTTGATTTGCAGAAATCTGACCAGCCTACCTAGAAACTGGACAATTTCATCAAGAAATATACCTTTAAACTTCCATAGCAAACAGTACTTTAAATAGCCTTTATTACTACATGTATTACAGGCTAATGTATGTATGGCTATTCTTTATATTTTGATGAGGGAAATGCACTGAGAAAATTACAGCTATACCTGTCAAATTGATTCACACACATGATCACTGTCCATGAGTTTGGAGCAGCATGCTTGCACCATATCCTCTGAGCTTGTATTATGCCTTATAGTTCAGTCTTATTTTATGGGATTCAGGACCACTCAACTGAGTAGATCTCTGTTTCTTGTTCTTTCTCTTGGGTTCTTTTTTCTCTGTTGATTTGTCTTATCCAACTTTGATGTGATTTTTTTTATCTTATTATATTTATTTTGTTATATATATATTTTTAAATGAATGAATGAATGAATTAAAGCCTACAAGCTATGGGAAATGTTATTGTCCGAACTACCACTTAAGCCTGCAGGCATGAGGAATAAGCTTTCTCCAATAGAATAACACTATGTATGTCAACTACTCCAGCACAAGGCTCATACTGAGGAGTAGTTGACCAACATATAACAGACTCCGTCTATTTAGTGTGCTTTTATTTGGTTACACTTTAGTGGGGGGGTTGTTCTGTTTCAGTTTTTTCTTTTTGGTTGTTATTCTATTTTGTTTTCTAGGTTTTTAGGGGTTTTGTTATTGTATTCAGTTTTGAGTTTGTTTCCTGGGAAAAAATATTTTGTGGATTGGGAGGAGGAAAAGATGTAGAAGGAAGTTGGAGGAAAAGATAATATTACTAAAATATGTTTGAATTTTAAAATTGTGTTTACAATAAAGTATAATAAAAACTAGAAAGCTATGGCTCAATGTCCACTGACATTATTATGTAAAAATCCATGCAATTATAATACCAGTAATAAAGTTATTGTGGAGTTCTAGTACAATATAGATAGATATTTTTAGTGTATGTTCAGGAGTGTAGTTAATGCTAACAGTCAATAAATATTGCCTTATTCTTCAAGTATTCTTTAATTATTCAATCTAGAAGTGCAAGTAAATTGTCTCAATAAGTAGACGTATCTATGTCCAACCATGGACATTTCTAAGATCCACCTTCTAGAAGAACTGACCCTTACAAGATGTCCTTTGACCACTACACATGCTTTGATATAAACCTTACCTCCAACATACACACACACTCACACACAAACTAGCTAATTAACTTTGAAATGTAACAAAAGTTCATAAGTATTTCCTAACTAATTAAATATAAAAAAAGATATGACCTGTTAATATGAGTGCATGAGATATCAATATATTCAGATATTTTTCATTCAATGAATTTGCTCTTGAAAATTTTTTTTAGGAAATGGCTTTATTTTGTTTATGTCAAAGTTTTCTGGATTTAAAATGATACTTACAGCATTTTAAGACTATGAAAATTAGCTATGTAGAGATTATCACATGTTCTTCTAGTATCTGATTGTTACTACACAGAACAATCCACACAAATATTAAATTAGTACCCTCACTTCTAGGTTAATGGGTACAATGCAGTCAAGGAAATTTCTCATGGTTATGTGTGGATATTTTACAAAACTCTTTTGAAACAACAAATGATTGTAAAATAATGCACTGATTTATTTTCAAGATTATATAATAAAGAACTCTGTTTTTTTTACTTTTATACAATAAAAAGCAAGAGTATTTATTGTCTTTGCAAACTAAATTGTAGTACTGAGTGCTAAAATTATCAAAGCTTTCCAAATTTGCTAGGATAAACTCTAATTACATTTTCATTTTGTCTATTATCATTGCAGAAGTACAGGATAATAGTTCATAATGTCAAATACACAAAGCATGCATTTTAATGATGTACACATGAATGGAAACATGTGAACCTCACAAAGTAACAGCATCATATTAGAGTGAGATGACTTATAGATAATGTTGTGATACTGATAAAAGTATGGATATTTCTTATTAAATACAGATGAAAAATCACAAGAGAACTGACATGGGCTGGCTCCTGTATTCATTCTTCAATCAAGAAATCAGATCATTTGAGAAAGAGAACTGTGGGGGAAAGAAAAAGAAACTCAAACTTTATAAAGAACTTTAGTTTTAGTTGTCATAGAACTTGAAAGACCCCCAAGGGGACTCTACCTCAAGTGCTCACCCTCCTTGATGCAATTGCATAAGGTAGTTTAATAGCAAGGGCCCTTGAGTTGAAACCCGTCCCACACAGGAGACAAGGGATTTCCACAGGAACCCCAGAGGCGTGGGCTATTTATGGGTAGGGGTAGGGAAAGGCGGGAAAGTTTGGCGAGGTTACACACGATTGGTTATTTCAAATATCAGCAACTTGCAGAGGCGGCAGGATGGCTAGTAATCCATGACTTCCCAGAAAGGGAGGGAGAGAGAAGTAAACACTGGATGGCCCATTACTCACTTGGGCTAGTTTGGACTTGTCTGGGGCATGTCTTTTTATTTTTCTTTTGGTCACCTTGCCCCTGGAGGGGGCATGTCTGTTTTAAGCTGTTTTCAAATTTTATTTTCACAAACTGTGCTTCTTTTAAACCTTGGACTGCTGTAACTTCTGATCATCTATTAATTCTGCTAGCTTAGATTTTCAGTCACCAACTGCTAGAACTGTCAAAGGATACCCACTTTCTGCTACATACCCACTTTGCACATAAAGAGCACAGTTAAATAGTGCAGTCTGGGGCTCAAATTTAAGCTGTTACTCTCTTTGTATACATTCTTCTGAATATACTTTCCTCTCATATAAAATATACATTTAAAAGACTAGAGAATGAGAGGAAATATATACATATACAAAGAAAGCATATATATTACAGCATCCAAAGTGCCAGTTTCTAACTATATAGGAACAATTATAAAAATATATCCACTCTGCATACTCTAAGATAACCCCAAAATTCCAGCAGTTTAAAATTGGAGACAGACAACAAAAGCTATGGAAATAAGAAAATTCCTAATTTGTTATCAAGCAAGTACTGTTAATAATAACTCATATCTTTATACTAGATAAAAACATAGTTATGAAACCAGTAATCATATTAACAATATTATTTAAAAAGTGATATTTCTTTCAAAATTATAATATCAATAGTATTATCAAAATATTAAAAAATATTCATTCCTAGTCATAGAAAAATTATACTCTTCTTACCATAAGGGAACAAGTTTTAGCAACTGCATCCAAGGCCATTACTTTCCAGGTTTCTTCAATGTTGTCAGGCATGGGTGTATAAATATAAGATAAAAAGCTAACACAGAAAAGCCCCAAACAGAGAGCTTTGAATCCCATGGTATCCTACACTCTTCCCACGGCAGAGATTAAAATATTTCCATAAATACTGAATAGAAAGCCACAGAATGAATACAAACTGGGAACCCTCTCAATAGCACAACTATTCCGACGGGGTGACACTGATTCTTATTTCAAACAGTGAAGTGTCATTTCTACCTTGTTTGGCAAATACAAAGACTCAGAAGTAGATGTTGAAATTCATCAGGTGAGGTACCTTATTATTAACATACTATTTAAATTTCCTGCAGTGTTTCTTCATTCTATGGTATTAACATCAACATGAAATAGTTTTAGAAAATCAGGACCCAAGTGAAAGCACTGGATAATTTTTGAAGTAATCTTTTGTAGTTGCAATATTTTCTAACAGGTTTATAGTAAGTTATTTGATATCCAGTCAAAATATATGTTAATATCATTACTAAGCAATATTATCCAATGTTAACAAACCATGCCTGGTGTGAATCAAGTTTTAGAATGAAAGAAAGGGTGGAGACTTGTTCAAGTTCTATCATGCACCAAACTATAACTTTAAACCTGGACCAGAATTACCAGAAAGTTCAGAACAAGTATTTTAGCAAACATTCTGGCTTTTAGAAAGTTGCATTATATGATGATTGAAACGCATGAGTCAACATGGCTTAGATTAGCTGCTTGGTGTTAGTAAAATATTGTTCCTGGGTGTGCCTGTAAGGGTGTTTCCAGAAGAGAATGATGTTTGTGTTGGTAGTGAAGCTCACAGATGTGGTTGGATATTATCAGAGGCACTGTGAGTAGAAGAAAAATGAAAAAAAAAACCTGTTATTTCCCCTCTTCTTGAGCAAACCTTTTTATAATTTTAATTGTACTAATGTTAATCTGCTTCTATCTTCTGTCTTTGTTCTGGGCTTGTCATCCATGTATTTCAAAATGTGTCCACTCAGCTCATGGTTTTAAGTGCCCTCACACTGAAATTTACAACCTCCTTCTGCAGTTGTTTTTGAGCCTGGTGTAATTCCTAATGATTCTTAGGTCCCTATGATTAATTATTTATTTCATTTGAATTAAGGAGTCTCACCCAATATCAGAAAACCTGCCTAGATACTCCCATAAACTTCAAGAAAGAATTGTTTTCGTATTTACCTCCTCCTCCTCTTTTCTTACCCATTGTCCAATTAAAATCCATGTACTTGATGATACTCTATTACTGTTGTCCCTGTGACATATATCCTTCATTTAGCAAATTTCATAAGAACTCTGTCTTTCTACCATTTGATATGAGTGCTTCTAGGTTTTGGTCTGTAAGAGTTAAAGACTTTCATCAGAGCCCCTGTTATTTAGACTGCAAGACTTTAAACTTGTCTTATATTGTGAGAATAAATTGAAAAAAAAATGAAATTTTAGGTCTCAACATGAAACATTTTTAGGTTCAGAGTTTCAATTTACACTCAAGTGTTAGCTGCCCCTGGGGTGCATCCCAGGGACTTGAACTAACATTTCAAAAGATCAGAGAACCCAAGATAGAGGCAATAAAACACCTGAGTAAACAGTCACTTAAATTGGGAGTGAGATACAGATGTAAAAAGGGAGACTGGGAAGGAAACCAAGCTTGAGAATAAATATTAAAATCAGCCTTTATAGTTATTGATTAAGAGGTAAAACTGCCTTTATGAGCCTTGTGAATATTGGTATATAAATGGCCCCAACTCTGTTTCAGGACTCTCTTTTGTCTGCATACAAGAGAGTCCTGGTGCACCAGTATATCAATAAACCTCATGTTATTACAACAAGTCCTGCCTGTGGGTTCTCTGGGGGAGTACTTCCCTTGGTTTTGGATACTTAGAGTCCAACAATATCTGTAGCATTTTTAGTTCTCCAACTTCTAAACAGAAGATGGTAAAACTTTCCTTCTATAATACCATTAACCAGTTCAAATATTTTATATAGAGTTCATGTGTAGAGGGATGTTTATAGAACATTTCATGTATGTATATGATCCTTCCCCATCTGAGTCAGAGTCAAGATACTTCAGAGATGCTATAAAATGGGGATTCTTTTTTCCTCATGTATCACAATTTATTGAACATTACATATATAAAGCTAATTTGTAGTGATAGTATTTATTAAACTCAGAAAATTCTTTAGTGCTAACTTTTATTTCTTCTATTAGAACCTTACCCTTTGTCTTTAGATAGCAATTTAAGCCTCCTTATCTACTTTATCTTACCTTAAGCCTCCTTATCTACCTTTTTGATAAAAATGTAATATCTAATCTCTCATCTCTAAAGTCTACATTGATAATTAATTTTAAAAGAACTCATTTTTAAAAATAGGATTTAATTTCTTTAATGAGATGATTTACTTAATAAGATCCACTAAGTCGTAACAGTAAATTTCAAGACCCATATTACTTAAATTACCAGTTTGCTCACTTTATTATTTATCTTGCAATCTTTTAATTGCCTAAGCATAACTTTAGATAGTCTATTATTTAAAGAAGAAAACTACTAAAAGCAATATTCAGTACTATAATACACACATAACAGTAACTGTCCTGTAAGAATGTGGTCTTATGCTCTAGGAATTAAATATAAACCAATTTATGTCCATCTTTTCAAATAAGTTATAGAAAGATGAACTATATCCCTGTAATACCTGAAGATTTAGTGCTTTTCACATATAGTGCTTCAATAAAAATTTTTCTATAAGCTAATGGACAACCTCTGGTAAATTAGTTGGTAAATGCCTAATGGAATGAGTGGTGAATCACTCACAGCTAACAGCAGTATTGGAATTCAGATTTTAAGATAACAGGCAGCCTTTAACACAAAGCAAAAGAAAACACATCTAAGGTCAAAGAAATGGCTTTCACATGATTGTTCAAAATTTCACACACAAATAATAAGAGAGGAGCTGTGGGGGAAAAGAGGGATAATGTTTGCAAACAGGTGACTTTGGTGAGGCTATAAAACACATTTTAACAGTTCAAGTCACAGTGTTTATTTTTGTTTTCTCTTAATATTTATCAATGTTGTATTAACTAGTTGACACTTGTGGCATCTTGGAAACCTCCTCTCCATTTCTTTTCTAACCAGGACAATTTCATACATGTTCTGTCAAATAATACTCTTCCAGTTTTTTCTGTGATAAACCCATGTTTCCCAGGATAATATAATATTATAGGCTTCTCCTTTTAGTGTGTGTGTGTGTGTGTGTGTGTGTGTGTGTGTGTGTGTACACTCTAGATATAGTGTATGTCTCTTCTTTTTTTGTATAATTTGGTTTAGCCTCAACTGCCAGAAATAACCCAGCTGAAAGAATACACATGGCTTTCAGAGATTGCTAGGCCTTTCTTATCAGGATGAGTCTCTTTCATTTTCATTTTCTCTACTTTCACACTCCTCCAAGTGTGTACTGTGTAGCTCAATTCCTCTGTTGATTCAGTGATCCTTCCAATGAAGTTTATTGGTTACCTCTTCAGTCTAGTGAAGTATCAATTTATACCACTGTCCCAATAACATGAAGCTGAATTTACTCAGGTATGGACCTTGTTCTTAGAAAAAGAACATACAGAAAGACAATCTTTTGTGATTAAATGACAAGGAAGGACAGAAAACAGATAATGACCATGGACCATGAAAACAAGAAAGTGCAAAGCTAATTGTTTTTCTAGTTTAACTCTGTCATGGACTCTTTTTCAATTTTGCATGGTAGATAACTGTATAAAAATATATTTGATAGTGAACCATAAAACACAAAGTTAATGTCCGTAGCATCAGAATGGCTACTCTGATTGTATAGAAGTTCATTGATTTATAAAGACTTTCCAGTAGTTTCACTTTGTGATGTTTTCTTACTTATAAGTTCTTTGCAATAATGTTTTAATAAATTAAAAGCTGAGACCCGGTAAAATGTTTCTTCCATGGATAGATATGCTTTCCTGGAGGTTTGATGACCTGTGGGCAGCTCTCAAATCCCATAAGGTGGCAGTAAAAAAAAAATGACTTCCAAGACCTGTTCTCTGACCTCCACACACATATATACAGTAAGCACATACACACATGTATAGATACACACACCCATATGAAATATATAGATAAATGCATACAAGTATTACAAAATTAAAATTCTATCACACATATTCTTTATAAAATAATAAATGTGTTTCTGATCAAGCCTCTTGGTTCTCCTTGATAATTCATAAATATAAAGAGGAAAGAACATGGGAAATTGCCAAAGACATATCTAATAGCAAGCCCTAGAAACTACACAAGTCAAACAAATGTTGTTTACCTGGTAAATTAGAAAGGGTAGATTTCCCACTGTTTAAAACATTTAGAATATGACTTTTTAATTAATTTTTAATTTACTCTATATCTAAACCACAAGTTCCCCTCCTTCCTCTTCTCCCAGTCCCTCTCTCTCACCTCCCCTTCCCTCATACACCCTCCCTTTCTTTTTAGAGAAGGGGTGGCCTCTCACAGATATCAACTCACCTTAGCATATCAAGTCGCAGTGTGACTACGTGCATTTAGTTTTATTGAGGCTAGACAAGGCAGTCCAGTCAGGGGAAAGGAATCCAAAGACAGGCAACAGTGTCAGAAACCAACTCTGTTTTAGTTATTAAGTGTTCCACACGAAGACTATCTGTTACATATGTGTAGGGGGCTTAGATCCATTCCGTGCATGCTCCTATGCTGGTGGTTCAATTTCAAACCCCTATGGGCCCGGGTTAGTTGATTCTGTAGGTTTTCTTGTAGTGTCCTTAACCCCTCTGGCTCTTTCATTTTTTCTCTCTCCCTCTTCAGAAAGATTCCCTGAATACCACCTAATGTTTAGCTGTGGGTCCCTACATCTCTTCTCATCAGCTCCAGTGTGAAGCCTCCAAGAAGACAGTTTTGCTAGGTTCCTGTCTCTAAGCATAGCAGAATATCATAAATAGTGTCAGGGATTGGCTTTCTCTCATGGTATATATCTCTTTCAAATTGGGCCAATCATTGGTTGGCCATTCAATCAATTTCTGCTTCACCATGTAGGCAGGACAAATTGTGAGTCGAAGGTTTTGTGGGTGGGTTGGTGTTCCCATCCCTCCTTTGGAAGTCTCACCTGGTTACAGGAGGTGGTCATTTTAGGTTCCATATTCTCTATTGCTAAGTATCTTAGTGAGGGTCACCCTCAGAGGTTCCTGGGAGTTTCCTTTGCCCTATGTTTCCAGTTCATCCGAGAGATGCCTCCATCTGATTTCTATTTCTCTCTTCCGGTTCTCTCTCCCTCCATCCTCTCCACACTTGATCCTTCCTGTTTTCCTCACCACACTCTTTTCTACCAAGTACTTTCCCTCTAGCCACCCTAAAAGTCTACTTTGTTTCCTCTTTTCAGTGAGATTTAAGCACTGTTCCTCAGTTCCTCCTTGTTATCAAGCTTCTTTGGACCTATGGATTATAGCCTAGTTAATCTGTACTTTAGGACTAATAACCACTTTTAAGTGAGTATATACCATGTGTGTCTTCCTAGGTCTGGGTTACGTTACTCAGAATGATCTTTTCCAGTTCCATCCATTTGCATGAAACCTTCATGATGTCTTTGTTTTTAATAGAGTAGTACTATTCCATTTTGTAAATATTACATCTTCTTTTTCCATTCTTCAGGTGAGGGAGATCTAGATTGTTTCTAGTTTCTGGCTGTTACAAATAAAGCTGCTGTAAACATAGTTGAGCTGTGTCCTTGTGGTATGATGGAGCATCTTTCGGGTATATGCGCAAAAGTGTTATATTTGGTTCTTGAGGTCAAACTATTTGCAATTTTCTGGGAAACTGTCAAACTGGTTTCCAAAAAGAATTGTACAAGTTTGCACTCCCACCAAAAATAGACTAGTGTACCAATAGCTCCAAATTCTCATCAGCATCAGTTGTCACTTCAGTTTCTGATCTTAGCCATTCAGAACTGAAGGGGAGACACTTGGTCCTGTGGAGGCTTCTTGCCCCAGTAAAGAAGGATGCTAGAGAGGTGAGGTGGGAATGAGTAGTGGGTGGGGGAGCACCCTTTTAGAGGCAAAGTGGAGGGAGGAGGGGTTTACAGAGGGGTTACCAAGAAGGGAGACAACATTTAAAATGTAAATAAATAAATTAAATAAATAAATAAATTATAATGTAAAATATACTCTCAGGCACGATCGTGTCACAACACTTGATTATTAAGATTCACTGTGAAATTATTTTCCAAACAATAAGGAAATATTATATCCACTGGCCAACATTAGGTCAATACTGTCTGCCACCCCTGCCTCAGGTAACCACTATGCCATTTTCTTCTATGAAACCAACTTTTTTTTCCTGCCATTTTTTTTTTTAATTCTGGGTCATGGGATTTAGGGACTTGCTCATGTATTCAGCATTAAGCTTTCTCTGAACCTTAAGAAAGAAGCTAGTTGATTCTTGTTAGTTGGTTTTCTTGTGTTGTTCCTATTTCCTTCAGGGCCATAATCCTTCCCCCAACTCTTCACAAGAGTCTCCAAGCTCCATCCAATGTTTTGTTGTGGGTCTCTGTATTTGTCTGATGATGGAGCCTCCAGAGGACAGCTATGCTAAACTCCTATCTGCAAGCAAAATAAATGGTACAAAGGATATATGATACAGAGTATAATTAATATTTCAGGTACAGATGCTTGCTCCCTGCATATCTGTTAGATAAGATAAATTTGGAGTTATAAATTTTGTGGGTAGTTGGTGTCCCTATTGTTTCCCTGCAGGTGCTGCATGTGGCCTCATGTTCAATAACTCCATTGTTGTGTGAGTCAGAGCTAAGGTCACCCCCACTGATACTTGGATGCCACCCCATTCCAGGTCTTTGCCAAATCTTTGAGATATGCTCTCATTCACCACTGTCAGTTGAAGATTTCCATCCATTTTCACCACAATCTCACCAGGACTTTGATATTTTCAATATTCTAAATTCTCCCATGATGAAGAAATAATGCTTTCACTTGCATTTCTCCTGACTGATGATATTCAACAGATTTCTTTCTATGTCAGTTGGCAATTGTGCCTTTTCTATGAGAAAAGTCTATTCTAGACATTTACTCCATTGCAAAATCAAATTATGTATTTTATTTTCTAGAGTTGTTTATATTTTGTATATTTTGGGCACTAACTGTATCTGAAATAAGCTCTCCGTGCACTGATTCTAGACTTGTGCAACTCCCTTGAGACTGAAAGCCTATTCATAATACCAGCTGCATGAAACAGATAAGTCACAAGGGAGTCAGTTCTCTTACCTCAGGAAAGCCTGTAAGAATCAAGTTACAACTTTACATGCTCACTTGCAGTGCAAGTGAAGGTCTCCATAAAACAACCTTCCATTTATCATTCTCTGACAAACAGTATGTTCTGGGCCAAAGCATTGAAGGACCTGACAGTTATAAAGAAAGCCACAAAAAAGCTGGCCCTGCTTCAACCAGCTACTCACATCTCAAAATGTTCAAGCAAAGGACATTTTGAAGTTATGTATGAGAATTTCAAGCAAGCAAGATGAAGACAGCTGTGGTTGTAGCACAGTGACTGACTGCCTGGTTTCCATGAAGTGGTAGAGTCAATTTGTAGGATCATAATAGATAAATGTATAAGTATGTACATACACACATACATACATACATACATACATACACACACATACATACATACACACACACATACATACATACA
>JANHMN010000001.1:88320829-88340283 GCA_030674055.1 Rhabdomys pumilio
GGAAAGTTAATGACATTTTACAAGCTACAACTACGTTAAGTATTTTGACAATAACTATTCCATGTATGTTAGCAGGTATTTAATTTTTACCTTAATCATATACACCTGTGCTTATATATTTTTTTAATGTTTAGTCAAGAGACTCAATTCTTAAATTCAAAGAACAATTTACAGCAGTTTCAACAGAGCAATGATTAATTCCTTACCTTATGTTAAGCACTGTGCATGTGTGTATATGTGGGTGTGTGTACACAGTATATAATTATACAGAGAAGCCCTGTCTCAAAGAAACAAATATAAATATATATAAAATATAAAATCAAATGTAAGTACATAAGAATATAATTCTATAATAAATTATATGTAATTATACATTTTATTTTATATATTTATTTATTCTAAGACACATTATATATAAACTTATATATAATATAATTCTATATATAATTCATATTCTCACATATATTTATGCATATTACATATCATTATATATTATATTTTATAAATTTATAATATGTATTATAATGTATAATTATTTATATTCTTTTTATATTATAATATTTAATTATAAATAATGATTTGTTACTATTAAATTAATTTATTAATTGTTAATATATATGATGAGAGAGAGAGAGAGAGAGAGAAAGGTTATGTAGCTCTGCCTGACCTGGACTTTCCTTTGTAGTTCAGTCTTATCTTGAACTCAAAGCTTGCCTGTCTCTGCCTCCTGAGTGCTGAGATTAAAGATGTGAGCCATCACCACTCAGCTAAATACTGTGTATATTATGCCTAAAAGATTATTCAGTTAAGTACAAAGTAGTCTCTTTTTATTCAAAATTCTAGGTTTTATTTTCTTTCTTTTTTATTTCAGATACTTTCTGAGTCATCACAATATGTTACTATTTATCCTTCTGTCTAATTTAACTAGCCCACCCATCACCCTTTCTTCTTTCTAAATGACTTGCTGAAACTTTGTGAACTCAGAGGTACACAGTGCAGCTCCCTATGACAGGGTCCCATTTTTAACCTCTATTTGATTATGTTTGTTTTCAACCTCCCAGTTTAGAATATTGACATTCTTTTCTTATGGTACATTGGAGAATATTGTATAAGCAACAGCCAAGGTCTTGTTGCAAGTTCTGCTTCCAGAGGGACCTCAAGCTTGGATACAGGGTTCAGTTGCTGCAGTCTTAGTAATTTCTCTGTTATCTGTCACTGTGCAATGGAGTCTAATAGAATAGTGGATCATGTTAATGAGCAGAAGACCAGGCATTTGTGCTTTAATCATGTTGCCAAGTAAAGGCCACAATAGCTTTCAGAAGTTAAGCATTTTCTAGTGTCTATGTACAGTGTTACACGATGTTTCTCCATACTTTCTTATCCACTCATCCAAAAATAATGTTTATACAGTAAGACTGAATATTAAAAGTGTTGGATTCCCAATAAACTCTTTGCACTTAATAAATAAAATAGTTTTCTTATGTTTATTTACAACACAAATCATATATCTTATGTATTCTAGTACATCTACTTGTATTTTCCTATTAGGGGGCCATGACCTACTTCATAGCCTTGTTGTTCACTGGTGACTCCACCAAACAACACATTAAAATGATGCAAGAACATCTGTTGAGTATTTTAGGTTATAGAAGATGGCATTTCATTGGGCTTTTATAATAGTTTGATAAAGAGTTTTTCTTAAAATAAATTAGTCTTGAAGAAAGAGACATATTACTGGTTAGATAATAAGACTGAAGTGAAGAAAAATTAAAATAGTAAAATTAAATAAATACAAACTCTGAGACTGGATCTACTTTATAAGAAGAAGCCAGTCTATGTAATAAAAAGTATATAAAATACTCATTTTGTTCTACAAAAGTATTTGTGGGATTTTGAATCATCTATTGGATTGAGATATCCTTTCAAAATATTACCTACTTGACAGTGATTATTCAGCTATACTCAACAAGAATTCTAATATGAGGTGACTTAATTTTATTACAGTAAAAATTATTCTAAACATGACTTTGTCTAATGTTCTCTATGACAATCTACATGTTTACCACATTGTCATGGTTACTCATCAATATCAACTGGCCTAGATTTAGGATCTTGTAGATGATGTAGATTGAAGCACATTTCTAGAAGTGACTATGATGGTATTTCAGAGGAAATGAAAGGGTAAATAGTCATATTGAATATGGAGGTACCTCTATATCAGTTGAGACTTCAGAAAAAGAAAAGAGGAATATTAGAAATGAAGGTGAGTACCAGAAATCATATCCCCAGACTTCCTGACTTGCGAGGTAGGAGCAAGCAGTCTCACACTCCTAGTGACACAGCTATAACCAACTACCACTGTCATGCCTTTGCTGCTATGATGTACTTGATGTTCCAGGAGCCATTATAAGTTCTTCCCTGTATTTACTTCTTGTTAATTGTTTAGTTTCAGAGGAGAAAAGGTACTAATACATTCTTTACCTATAATTATACAAAAATATTGAAAAATTCTTTATAGATTTTCTACTTAAATTTAGTAAGTATGAACAACAACAAGAAGAACCCTGTATTGAAATGAATAGAGCAACTCAAAGCAATTGGTAAACATTTACCTAACATTGTCAGGGTAAGCCAGGGTTATCATTACAGTTTTCTAATACTTAGTTCTTCAGTTGCTGGGTGGGAGGCTCATAAGGTCAAGGACTGCACAATCTACAGGCCAGTTCATGGAACCTAAACAAAATCCTGTTTTGAAAGAATAACTTTAAAAGAGAAAGTTGGTAGAGCATTTGTCTGGCAAACACAAAGTCATTGGTTCAATGCCCTGAGCCTGTCTCCATTCCCCTAAAAATGTAGGATTTTATACACTGTCCTTAATATTAGAAAATAAAGCCACATCTAAAGTAATATCATGCAAATGAATAATCATACTTGTTTAATTTATATTTCAGATATAACAGTATAAAAGTAATTCAAACACAGCTTGATTTTTTTCTTTGTATTAGGATTAAAATGTATATAACACATACAACATACCAGTTGAGTCACCGTTGCTGCCAAGGTACCCCCAGAACTGTCTCCCATAATGCAGATGCGAGAGGGATCCACTCTGTATTTTGTAAGAATATTTTCCTGGAGAAAGAACTTGGTCACATGAACACAGTCTTCAAGGGCAGCTGGGAATGGATGCTTAGGAGCAAGCCTGTAGCTTTAGAGGTAAATCAAGCAAATCCACAACAAAACAAAACCCTGGTTAAAGTTATGTGAGGAAACATCTCGCTCTCACCAACAGATACACTGATATGTTGGCCCTACTTTGAATTCTAAATCTCACCAATTAACTAGAGCTCACTGGTAATGTCTGTCTTAAAGTGAGGTGTAGATTTTAGTTAAAGGTTTCAGGTATTGGTTGTAAGTCTATTTCTGCACTATGGAATTAGTGAGATAAACAGTAATTTTGCAGTCTTAATTCTGAGTATTTCAGTAGTACAGTGGTTAGATATTAAGCACTAAGGTAATATGTATTTGCTCATATTTTAGTATACTATTGTAAATGTTGGCAAAAGTTTGTTGTGAATATTAATACTTATTATTTCGATAATATCTTGAAACGTTCAAGTTATTAAAATATTTTTACCTAATAGGGTTAGAACCAAGAACAACTCTAACTTCACACAGTGTTTAGAAAAAAGATCAAACAAAATTTAATATCGCAAGCATATGACGAGTATACCTTTTTGTAGATAAGTGAGAATTTTCATTTTACTTGAAGACAAAATGAGATGCTTGAGATCCTGTTTATATTACAAGAGATGTCATAACCCTAATAAAACATGTGCTTATTATTCTGACCTCATACTAGTATCTAAAATGGCAGGAATCAAAATAATACTGATGACTTTGAGAGCAAATTGACATTAAAATTATAAGTAAAAAATAATATAAACAAAAATTCATAGAATATGCGAATTCATCGGTTGGGTGACAGCTCTGAATAGACTAAGTTATGTTGTGAGTGCATGGACTGTGGTAAGAAATATCATTTTCTCTTACTCTATTCCAACAACAACAGCATCAAGCTTGTTTGCTGTCCGTCGGTTTAGATCATCATAGGCTGATATCTCTGAAATGAAAGGAATAAGGATAAAATGGTGCCCTGTGAATAGCAAACCATGGAAACCCAGAAACAATCATGAATGTGCTAGAAATATGAATGTGATTGGAGGGCTGATTGACTGATTGACTGATCAGTTAACTGGAACTCAGTACCCAAACTCAGTATTTTATTGTCACAGGCAGCATTCTGTCAAAGTTCCAGAAAAAGATATCAACTCATTACCCACATACTCCGTGAAACTCTTGGGAGAAGTTTTAGAATCTCTGAAATTAAGTTGAAGATAACATTGCAGACAGCATTATAATTTTCACAAATTTAGAGATTCACCATAATTATTATTTATTGAAGGAAGCTTTCAATGACAGGACATCAACTTAAGTGTAAGACAGGGTGTACTATTTAGTGCAGTTAGACCTAATGAGGTTTTTTGCCAGAGGCTTATATACTTATGTAAGTTCAGGCAAGTTAGTAAAATTTTAAGTAAACTTTAGGTTACCTTTCTGTATATAAGTGAGAATTTTAATTTTTATTAAAATCAGATAAAAATGTGCTCTTACACTTATAATTCCTTACAAAAATTAACTGTAGAAAAATAATTAACAAACTAAACTTAAAGGAGGTAGAAAAAGAAAATACTTTCATAAAAATTTTAACAGAGATTAATGCCAATTATTCTCTTAATTAGCAATATATACTCATTTAATTGAAAAGCATAAATTGACAGCCATCATGTTAAACATAAAAATAATAATTACCAGAAAATGAACAAGAGAAAATGATATGTGACTTTAGTAAAATGTATAACAATTTATTGAGAATTCACAGCACTTGGAGAAACATAAATGGATAGGTAAATATGTTAGAGGGAGCAGAGGCAGAAAGCTGACAAGGTAACAAGAAAGGAATATAGGTGTCTACATTTCAAAATTTGACATAGGATTTATCAACAAATAGATGTTGTTTCTTGTAGATTTATTACCAATCAGTATGGCCATATTTTCACATCATGGTAGGTTGAAAAAGAAGGTAATAGAAATGAGGAAATGGTGATGAGCCACCAGAGAAAAAAGAATAGGAATAAATGTAAATGATAGTCTACACAGTGTGGGTAGGGACAAGAGGATGCTCAGAATTTTTGCCCAGAACATGTCATAAAGCGTAACAGGCTGAAAGACTATAAAAAAGGGCATGGTAGTCTTTATTTTTCCCTTTACTCCTTGAGAAAGTTATGTGATTGTGACTTTCAAGGAATTCATAGGACACACTAATGCCCAGGTATGCAGACCAGTCTGCAGCTGAATTGATTGAACTTAAGTCCAGTAACAAGGTAGGAGCTGTGAAACAGGCCATATCAATAGGATGGGTGTGGGGACTAGACTGAAAACAGATAAAGAGTAGAGTACAGTTAATTTATTTCAGCATGGTGTTCGCTTTTCTCTTGTTTTAACGTTGCAGTTCCAAATGAAGAAAGAAAGGAAGAAAATGGAAGGGCACAGAAATTTTTTTCATACAAGCTGTCAGAGTAGAAAAAGAGCAGAGGTTTCTTTAAGATTACACTGCTCTAAGAAAGAATCAAAAGGCAAGAAAGAGACAAACAAGGAAACAAGTCTCAGGAAACAAAGAATGATTAGGAAATAATTTTAACAACTGGGGACTGACAGAAGTCAAGACAGAAAACACAGTGCATATTTAGGAATCAAAAAGGGGTTACAATTGCATGTAGAAGAAGTATAAATCAAGTGATGGTTTGGAAGAAAATATAATTCCTAGGAAAGTAGAGACTAGTCTTGACCAAAAAATAAACATGTCTTATCCTAGGAAGTAAATATAGAGTACTGAAAATTAGAATAAGTAATATGTCAGTAAGTTTCAGACCATTAAGGAAAGAGGAGAACTGGGAGACACCAAACATGCACTTATATCCATAAGGAGCAGGTAAAGTTTGAAACAGGATGGCAATTTAAAAACGTCACTGGAGCAAAACAAATGGCCTAAATCCTCCTGAGAGGTGGCAATTTCAAGCAACACTGAGAGCATGCATGGCCTCTTAGTAGGAGCCTTAATCTTCTGGGTTCTGCTCAGAGGTCCTTTTCTTTCTTCCCTTTCGAACTGTGGGACTTTCAACACACACACACACACACACACACACACACACACACGATATTTTATTTATTTACATTTTAAATGTTATCCCCCTTCCTGCGTTTCCCCTCCACAAACCTTCTGTCCCATCCCTCCTCTCCCCTACTTCTATGAGGGAGCATCCCCACCACACAACCCACTCCAGCCTCACCTCACTAGCTCTCCCCTACACTGGGGCATTGAGCCTATGGGGTCTTCCCTCCCATTGATGCAAGATAAGGCAATTCTCTGCTACATATTTATCTGGAGCCATGGATCCCTCCATGTGTACTCTTTGGTTGGTGGTTTAGTCCATGGGAGCTCTGGGGGGTCTGCTTGGTTGATTTTGTTGTTCTTCCTATGAAGGTGAGAATCCCTTCAGCTGCTTTAGTTCTTCCCCTAACTTCTCCATTGGGTAGAACATAGTATGAAGGAAAGGAAAAGCCATGCAGAGACTGCCTGACCTAGGTAAAGATTCATCCTATCTGCAGACACCAAACCCAGGCAGTATTGCTGATGCCCAGAAGTGCTTGCTGACAGGAGCCTGTTATGGCATTCCCCTGAAAAGCTCTGCCAGAGCCTGACCAATACAGGTGCAGTTGCTTGCAGTCAACCTTTGGATTGAAAATATTTCTTAATTTATTTGTTTCTTCACCACTAAACATGAAGATAATACCTATCTGAAACATGCTCACTCAATTGGATGCCCAGCTTTCCACAGTAGCCTTTTTGCTTATCTTTAAATGTTCAGAGATTATGAAGATAAAATACTGGACATTATAATTAAGCAGTAGGTTCACTGAGGATAAGAGTGCTATCACCTGTTTGTTATATCTGTCAAGTGCAATATCCCAAACTTTTCTGTGTAGTGAAGCCGTAAGTCATCAAAAGTCTGAAATGGCATGTGTCTATATTTCTGTCTCTTTGTCTCTCTGTCTTGGCTACTACATACACTCACTTCCAGGCAAGAATTCACTACTCAGCTTTCTATCATTTTATAAGTTTAGTACAAAGTTATGCTTTGTTTTCTACTCCTCAGTATTGTTATATCACATTCTCCAACTTGAACAAATTTTAGCTACAGTATGGCAGCAACTATTATTTCATATCTAACAATTAAAATACCTGGTTCACATCATAATAGATGTTTATTTAATTTATGTGACTAGGTTATATTACTCTAAATTCCAAGTTTATTATTTGTATTTTCAAGGTTAAGATATCAATATGTTAATTTAAGACTCTAATTTCCTACAAAGTCATCTTGTTTCTACTTCGTCGTTCTACTACCAAATTACATATTAAAAAGAATGTGAATGTTGAATCATACGTTACATTGTAACTCTGTGAAGATGCACATATTACTCAAGTCAACATCGTACTGACAAATGTCTGTTAACTCATTGGTAGACAGCAATTATTGCAATATGAATATATCAATAGCGCACACATATAAAAATATTCTTACTGTAACTTCCCAAGACAAAGGCACCACCATGAATGAAAATTACAGCTGGTCTCTTTCTTTCAGACTTCCTCTTTGGCAAGTACAGACGAACAGGGATGTCACTGAAGTCTGTGTCAATCACTGTAATGTTTTCATCTGAAACTGGTTTTGTAAAGTGAACTGATGTGAAAATTACTAGTGCGTCTTCATATTTCATGAGACCTATGGTATCACATAATGTGGCCTATAAAAATAAGACAAAATTTTAAACATGGTGCATTTTTATTTTAATAACAACAATATAAAACTGAGATATTAATAAAATAAAAAGTATGATAATACTCTAGATATTTATATCCTAATTTTATTTTGGAAGTCTCTCAATGTTATGGGTATTTTAAAAAATTCTTTCAAAATGTCATATGAATTGTACAGTAATGCAATTATTTTCTCAAGGCTATATTATAAAGAACTGTAGTTTTTGCTTTTATGTGATAAAAATCAAAAGTTTTATTGTCTTTGCAGTATAAATTGTGATTCTGCGCTAAAATGATCAATGTTTTTTATATTTTCCAGCATGAACTTTCATTACAACTTCACGTCTTCTATTACATTTTAAAAGCACAGGATAATAACTCACAAGTCAAATATATACAGTATGTGCTTTAATGATATATACATGATGATTGGGACCATGCGAAGCTAAGAAAGTAAAGCATCGTATTAAAGTGAGATGTTCTGAAAGACAATGTTATGACTTTGATGAAAACATGGATTTCTCATGCTGGAGTTTAAATGCATGTGAAGTAATCAAAAGACAACTGACATGGGCTGGCTCCTGTATTCACTCTTCAATCAAGGAATGAGAACATTTGAGAAAGAGAACTGTGGGAGAAAGACTGAAACTCAGAGATCATCAGTTGGGGAATGCTGTGTCATAGAACTGTGCCTCTTTCTTTTACACCTTGGACTGCTGTCACTTCTGATCAGCTACTGGTTTTGCAGCCTTAGATTTTCACACTCCATCTGCTAGAGCTGTCAAAGAACATTTCTACACTATGCACACATGAGTACAGTTGAATCATTCAGCTTGGGGCTCAAATTTCACCTGTTACTCTCTTTGTACAGTCCTCTGAATATCTTTTTTCTCACACATGAACTATACAGTTAGAAGATAGTGGAGAATGAAGGAAATCTATGTATATGAAAAGAAAGCATATATATTATAACATCAAAAGTTACAGTTTCTGACTACACAGGAACAATTATAACAATTATATCCACACTGTATATTCTAACATAACCCCAGAATTTCAGCAGTTTAGAATTGGAGACAGAAAATAGAAGCTATGGAGATAATTAAAAAGTTCTGATTTAATACCAAACAAGTACTGTTAATAATAATTCATATCTTTATACTATAATATAATTATACAACCAGGTTTTTTCTTAGAATGAAAGTGAAAATCAAGTAAAAAACATTCTTTAAAAGTTAATACTTCTCTCAAAATTATTATGCTAATTGTCATAATATTCAAATTTTTTCTATTTTAATCATTGAAAATACTAATTTTATTCTTACCACAAGGTTACAAGTTTTAGCAATTGCATCCAAGGCCATTACTTTCCAAGTTTCTTCAATGTTTTCAGGCATGGGTGTATAAATATAAGATAAAAAGCTAACACAAAGCAGCCCCAAACAGAGAGCTTTGAATCTCATGGTATCCCAGACTTTTCCCTGGGCAGAGATTAAAATATTTCCAAGAACACTGAATGAAAAGCCACAGATGAGTGCACGCCGGGAACCCTCTCAGTTAATACAACTATTCTCGCAATGTGAAGCTGATTCTTAATTCAAACATTACAGTGCCAGTTTTGACTTGTTTAGCCATAGACTCTGAAATAGATGTTGAAATTCATCAGGTGAGGTACTTAATACTAACATGTAATTTAAATTCCCTGCAACTGCAGTATTTCTTCACATTATGTTAATGTGATATTAACATAAGCATGAAATATTTTCAGGAAATCAGGGCCCAAATGCAAGCAACAGACTCTTCTTGAAGTAATCTCTTGTAGTTGCAATATTTTCTAACAGGTTTATAGAAAGTTACTTGATATCCACTCGAAATATATGCTAATATTGTCATGAAATATTATTACCTATGTTATCAAACGATGCCTGGAGTGGGAGAAGTTTGAGAATGAAAGAAAGAGAGTATGGGGACTTGTTAAAGGTCAGTCATCCACTGAGCTAAAACTTTAAACATGGATCAGAATTAACAGAAAGTTCGGGACAAGTATTTTAGCAAACATACTGGCTTTTAGAAGATAACATGATATCAAGAATCAAATCATGAGTCAACATGGCTTAGATTAGCTGCTTTGTGTTAGTAAAATATTGTTCCTGGGTGTGCCTGTAAGAGTGTTTCCAGAAGAGAATGATGTTTGTGTTGGTACGTAGATGTGGTTGGAAATCATCAGATGCACTGAAAGTATGAGAAGAAAAAATGAAAAGAAAGAATCGTTTCACACTTTTTTCTCTCTTCTTGAGCAAACCTTGTTATAAGTCTAATCATATTAATGTTAATCTGCTTCCACCTTCTGTCCTTGTCCTGGAATTGTCATCTTTAATCCATGTATTTGAGACTCTGTACACTCAATTCTTGTTTTAAGACCCCTCACCCCAAAGTTCCCAACTTCCTTATGTGGTTGTTTTTGAGCCTGGTGAACTCCCCAAAAATTCCTAAGTCACTATGATTAATTATTTATTCCCTTGGGATTAAGGAGTCTCATCCAATCTCTCAGGAAACCCTTAAACTTCAGCAATGGATTCCTTCCATATGAACTTGTGTATCATTTATCTTGAAGGCACTCTTAGCTAGTTAACGAATGTATTAATGTATTGGTGGATTACCTTAGAGTAAGAAGTTAGGTCTGTTTTCTAGCTGTCACACTACAGTTACCTTAGTTGTCAATGTAGTCAGAAATCTGGGAATAAAGTATAATTTAAGAATCATGTATTAATTAAAATGACAGTATAGTCCACTACCTAAACAGTTTCCAGGTCCCTGTGGTCTCAGTAGTAACTTGGGCAGAGTCAGTCCAGCTGTAAAACTCAGAAGATGAAGGACTTTTTAGAATGTACAGTAAATACCTGTAAAATGAGAAATGACCCACCTTGACTTAGGCAATATGAGACATTTGATTCTCAGGGCATCCTGTTTTGTCCATAGTGTAGACACTTGCCCTGGCAATGGGCAAGGCAATGGAGTGGTGTTTCCCGGTGTTTCTCATATCACAATTCATGTAGTCTTTTGTCAATGTATTCATATCTTCTTGGAGACCTTGCAGCACGACTGTTAGTCTTTGGGAGTATGTCTGTCATATGCTTAAACTTTATTACATTTAACAATGTATGATGTGACAAGATGAAGAGCAATATCTATTGAGCATACAACCTGTGTTTGTTTAATTTCAGGTTGTGAGACAAGCAATATTTGTTTAATTACTCCTTTGAGAATGTATCTAGCACATAAAGCACACTATAGCTTCATGGCAGTAGGAAAAAAAAAACACAAGGCTAAGACATATATTTAAGGAAGTGATCTTTAACCTTTTACTGTTTAAAAAAAATCATTATTTACAAAGGCAGGATAAAACAAAAACCTTATCTTAATTGTTAAGTGACTTTGACAGGTTGTATAAGCAGAGGAAAACACATGAGGCAACAAACAGCAGAGCTTTGTCTAGTGTAGTTTAGAGTTGATGTAGACCAGAATGGGAAGAAATCAGAGGGCTGACAGTGGTGATGTAACAGCACAAGGACAGAAAGCCAGTGTGTCTGGGCAGGTTCAGGCCCGTCTGTGCCATGGACTGAGCAGGATCCACATGCCTGAGTGGGCAGGCATGCAGGCGCATTTCACAGCCAGTTTCACAGAGTGTCTTCAGTGGGGAGGAGCCCTATCTATATATTCTACACACACACACACTCACACACACACACACGCATACGCACACGCACACGCACACGCACGCACACACACACACACACACACGCACACGCACACGCACGCACACACACACGCACACACACACAAACGCGCGCGCGCGCACGTGTGTTGTTTTGAGTGGCTAAGGGTTTAATTTTGCCATGTGTTTGAGAAGGCAGCTATGTAGCAGCTTTGCAGGAATCTTGGAACAAGGTTGTCCTATTTTCAAGAAAGGCAGAAGAAAGAGAAATGTTGGGTCCTGATTGCTCTGTCCCTAACAACTCTCTTTAGGTTCCCTGGAGGCACCTCCAATCCTCAAGCTATCATTTAGTGACAGCTGGAACAGTCTATTCTGTGTGAGGAGAGGCCAGAACAAGCAGTGGATTTTCTCATCTGCCATTGGTTTCAATCGTCCTCCATTTTCCAGTCTCCTCCTTTGGTTTGTCTTAGGTCATTTCATTCTCATAACCTCCCCTGCAGGAATTCAGCCCTGTTTTCCCATAGCTCCATTTGCATTCAAGATATTTGAGGCTGCTACCCTTAAAACATTAGATAAGTCATCTGATTTATCAATATAGAGGTTGTAGATCCCAAAGAGGAGAGATGTAAAGTCACACCTGGTATGGCAGAGGCTATCTAATTGAGAAGAAAAGTTGCTATAGACCAGAGAACCATAAAGATAGAAGGGTCTCTGGCACAACTGGTGGATAGTTATGAGAACATTATTTTCCATTAATATAACAATATCCTCAAACACCCAGAGATTCCTTCTGTCAGGTCAAGCTAAGGGAGTTGGTGTCTGAAATAGAAATTTAGAATCCATTTTAGAGCTGAAACTAAGCGCTAAAACTTGCCTCTAAGTTATGGGAATTATGAACCAGGGAAAGGGAAAAGGAAAATCAAAACCCATAGCTCTTAGAACATACAATCTGACTCCAGAAATTCAATACTTGACCCCATTTTATTCTACTAACTGTGTACGAGTGGGTGGTTTCTACTATACCTAATGTGTTTCTCTGTGTGTCTAAAGGTTTTCCTGAAACTGCTTTCTTCATTGGTAACATTTGTCAGAAAATGCTAAGTTTTGGGGAAATACAGAGTTCTGCAATAAGTTCAGAATCTTCACAGAGCATGAAAAGAGTCCAGCTGCCTCTCAACCCATTCCAGGATCTGCTCTAGTGTGCAAAACTTAGCCATGATTTGTTTTCTAGAGCTAAGGATAGAAACCAGGGCCTCTTGTATGTCAAACAAGCTCTTGCCCTCTGAATCCCAACTCTGCCATACAGTCAGTGTTTATGCCATTTCATTCTATGCTCCTCTAACAGTTTGGGGAACCCATAGGTCAATGACTCGTAAAGACAGCAGAGAACATTGCATACACAACATGGACATGAAAATGCCTAAGTTAAGGAATGTGTATAGTGTGTTGATGGGCATTTTAAAGATAAGAGAGTACATTAGATAGCCAGCAAAGAAGATGTTGTTCCTAACAGCCCAGAACCTTATCTCACAGATCAGATATCACATACCTTAAGCAGTTCATGGTAAGTTGAGCTGCAGGGTAAGTGAGGACTCTGTTGGTAAAGTTTTAAGGCAAGACACTCATACCTCTCATATTCAAGCCTCTTATGGAAAGTGAGGACAAGCCTGCAGTAGACATGTGAGTTCCAACTAAACAGTTAAGTCACTCCTGCCCTGGGATAGCAGCACCCAGTGAACTTTTCTATATAGGAAACTTCCCCTCTGCCTCACTCAAAGCCATCTGCCTTTGAACTTCAGGCACTCCTCAAAGCAAGTTTGGAATGACTTTCATGTCTCCATTTGAGGAAACTTCAGGGTAGATTCAAGTATTTCCTCCTTGATAGAATGGCTCAAGAAACAGAGAGGAAGCTTAGATCTCTTCATTTATACTAGCAAACCTACCATGGAATACCTATGCTTAACTGTGTCATGGTGCAAAGGCACAAGAGCTAAGCTTGAATTTAGTGAAAAAACACAGAGGGGACTTTTCCAATGGGTCTTTGCTGTGCATACTGAACAAGGAATCTGCTTTTTCCTACCTTTCTTCCTAGATGATAATTGGTACTTTGGGATCCCAGTTGCAGTGCTGCTTGGCTAAAAAGTGACTGTAAATCCCCATTTGGTTCTTCAGAATTGCTCTTGACTTAATTTTATGATAAAAGCCCATCATCCCATCAGCTCCAGTCTCCTAATCTCTTTACTCCTAGTATAGATGATATATTTACTAATGCTTGGGATGAGTGAGGTCCACTGGAAGTACCAGACTACTCTAGCCATTTCTGATTCCTTCTCAGCAATTTTCAGTTAGGTATACCAATCCAGAGTAGAGTTCTTCTGAAATTCTAACTGAAACTCCAATACTGTAACAAGGGTCCATGTGGTTTCTAGGAAATTGCCAAAACCCATTCCATGTAAAGAACAAAGAATTGAACATCTAGGAGTGACATAACACCAAGCCACAGAGAAAAAGAAGTAATGGATTTACTTCAAACACTCCTCTTAGTCTCTGTAAGTGGAGAGTCTGACAACAAGGCTCTGGTTGTTTCTGGGACTCTGGGTACTCACCTTTCTTCTGTTGGTTATGTTTAAATACCCTCTTCTGGTCTTTCTACAAGTATCTTACTCAAATCTCATCTGGAACAAAAAGCTGTCAACTGGGGAACCTGCATCCCCTTTCTATGTCTTCCTATGTCCTTCTAATTCTCCCTCAATTTGTGATTAATACTTAATGAAGACAAGCAATTTTCATCAAGTCTAGTTTGATATCTTGAACACTATTCTTCCTCTTTCACAAATAAAACAAGCAGAGTGATTTTACTTGTGATGTATAGCTTCACAAACAACAGCAAGGAAACCGTTTAGCCAACTTTTCCTGATGTTCTTGCCACAGCTTAGTGTCTTGATGGCAAGGAAAAGGCTCTTATGGTGAAATCTAAGATACCAATGAAGTAATCATATTCAAGATGAACAAAAAATCTCTAGTTGCAGAACAACATTAATGAAAATATATCTGGAGATGAAGATTAGATTATCAACTAAATTCACAAGACAAAATTAATTTTTATTACACAGTTTATTCAATATTAAGAAAAAAAGCACCAAACATGTCAAACAACTATACACAAGGAGCATAATCACTAGGACATCAGAAAATTGAACATAAATTTTAGTGCTCCCAGGTGGAAATGAAGGTATTTATGAGCTGATTTGTGCTTGCAGGAGTATGTGTTCTATCATCACAGGGAAGCAAAAATGTCTGGAGATCATCAACTTACATAACTCTCTGAATATACAGTCTCTGTGTGCACAGTGGTTCATTATAAAAACTCAAAAGAATACTATAAATAATTCTACCTACAATTGGTAGGTGGCTGTGTACCATCATGGAATAAGTGGCATTGTCCCACAATAAGTGCAATCAACATAGATTTTCATCAAGTTTGATGTTACAAAAGTGTAAGAAACGCACAAATGTTCAACCTTTAGAAACAGTTCATGATCAAGTAAACTTCCTCCAATATACAAAGTGTTCTTATAAAAAATCAGAATATAAATTTCAAGAGGAGTGAATGAAAAGAACAGCTAACTTAATTCACCTTGAGCAGATTACAGTAGTGGACAGAGATCACATGATTGGAAAGACCACTGCTCAGTCCATACAAATGTCATAACAATTGTACCTTATTGCAATTCTCCTCATTCATAATTTCTTTCCTTTATTCTTCTTTTTATTCATTTTTTGAAACAATGTGTCACTAAAGAGCAGTAGCTGTCCTACAACTAACTACATAAACCAACCTCTTCTTGAACTCACAGAGATGTGTCTAGTAGACTACCTCTCTGCCACTGGGCTTCTAGAGAGTAATGTGTCATCCCATCCAGTCATCATGATGCTATTCCATTTTTATTGGAAGTTATTTTTTTCATGCAATACATTCCAAATTTAGCTCATCACTGCCATGAATCTCAAAAATGTGGGCATGTAACCAAACACATGTTTTTCCATCCTTCTGTCATTTTTAAATACTAAAAGTACATTTTTACCACAAATGGTAATTAATACAGATAATGAAGCAAGTCTCCTCATTTTAAAAATATTTCCAAGATTGAATAAGCGAAGTTACTTTCTCAAACATATCCTGCAACCTTTAGTCAAATTGAAATATATTTTTATTCACAAGTCAGTTAATTTTGTGTCCACTTATCATATAATAGTACAAAATATAACTGGTCACATTTCTTTATTGATTACCTATATACATGCTTCATTGTATTATAGATTTTCTTCTAACCAATTAATATACTTATCTCTTATTTCCACTCCTAAATTTAAAAACACTGGAGCGCTGGTAAATGATAGGGCTCCATGTATTCCTTTCTCTATATGTTCATGAGTAACTTTCACCCCAACATTTCTAAGCCGTGAGATGTAAATAAGACTATCATCTCTTAAGAGATCATGTTCACAAGTGACAATGTATGTCAATGGCAAACTCTGTAACTGGGAGTCATTGACTAGTAAAGGGGACAACTTGCTATCTGCAAGTACTGGATAGGAAACATTCAATTTTCCAAGAACTGGTTCAGTGTAAACATGGTTCTTTTTATATTTCTCAGGAAGGAAGTGACTCCAGTTAACAAACTTGAACAGGTGTCTTGACTCTGTAGGCATATGCTCATTTCTCAGTGCAGCCTGGGGTAGAGCTTTGTCTTCAGTCACATATAGGCTCACCAACTTAATTATTATCTTCCTGGTCAGAATCGGACCATGCTGATACTCTTGATGAGAAGGTAGCAAAGTATCAAGTGACTGTAGGCCAGGATACATCAATGCTTGGGCTTTAATTTTGTCTTTGAAGTTTGGATCATTCTGTAGCTAGAAATATAATAAAATATAATGACTCAATAGCTTTCAAATGGAAGGACTTGCAATTTCATTTTAGTAGGCTTAATTAAATAAATTCCTCTGAAACTCTAGTAAATTTTCTGATCACATTCAGTATTAGAGACATGAGAGTGCCATTCCACTCTTATCTATATAGAAACAGTATACACAATATTGCTCACACATGTATTCACATATGACAGCCACAATGTAAGAGGATCAGTGTCGTCTTAGGGTGACAAGATTTTTATTTATGATACTGGATTTTTTCATGTTTGTTTTTAGAAATTCAGTTATTGTGTTTGTGTGTGTGTGTGTGTGAGTGTGTGTGTGTGTGTGTGTGTGTGTGTGTGTGTGTTTTAGTAAAATCTAGTTGAACATCTCAGGGTTGTTCTGGAACATAGTGTCCCCTTGTTTCAGTCTCTCAGATGCTGTAATAATAACCATGTATTATCATATTCAATTTCCTAAAAGAATTTTTGACCTGAATAACATAATGAGCGAAATCTACAAATATAATGAGATACAGTTGCCAATACTTACACATAGAGTCTAAAGGAACTTGGCATACTCTAGAAAGCATTTAACATTTATCTAACTTGTGTGGTGTGATAGACAACACAGAGAGTAATATATGAAGATCAGAAGATCAGAAAAGGATGTGGAATGTTGCATATAAAGTCTGTTTCTTATCAGAAATAAGAGGAGTCGTGAGTCTGCAGCTACATTCGGTTGTTCCTGTGCACTCCGCTTGGTGAACCTGAACTTCACCTGTGAGCATGAGAACCTCAGCAGCAGCAGCTTCTCCAGCAGCTCTGAAACAGCGACTGTATCTGCTGCCAGTCCTTGGGAAATTCCACGCTATGAAAAGTGCTCTCAAGGCCATGATGTCATAAATGCAAAGGACTTACTCAAAATGACAAAATTCCATAAAATCTCATTAGCTTATCACAAGGCTAACCATCTGACCAACTCCAAATTGCAGCACAATAGAAGGTGAGGTCCTCCAAGTTCAAGAAGGAAAAAAAAATCCTTAAGAATTTTTCCCATGGTCCTTAGTCTTCACAATAGCTTTGGAATGGGAATTTTAAAATAAACTGCAGCATTTCCGATTAGCAGGAAATCCATTGGCAAATATGACTTAAAACTGAGGCAAACCCATGTGATAGCTCCTTCACGTGGAGCAGAAGTGCTGTCTACAAGTGAGTTAGCACATATAATTATATTTGAGAAACAACAAGGATAAACTTTAATTTAGCCTTTTTATTTTATAGTGAGATACAGAAGAAAAATGAGAAATTATTAAGAGCAGCCACTGTGATGTTAGCTTAGTCAACAAAATATTAGCTGACCTGAATTCAGAGGGCCAAATAAACAAAACAAAAAACTGGGTATGCAGAATATACCTATTACCTCAGCACTGTGTGATTAAGGTTGACACAAGGGGATTCCTAGGCAACCAATGTAAATTACTCAGTGTTCTCTATGAGAGACCCAGTTACAAAACTCAGAGAAAGATGGAGACACCCAGTGTCAGCTTCTGGCTTGTATATTCATGAACACACACTTGAAAATGCACAGGCTTGTGCAAACACATGTGTGTATATCCAGGCAAACTTCTGAACCCTGAAAGGCAGACATTAAATGAAGACGATGACATTTTTAAAAAGAGAAAACAGAGAACAATTGTTCTCAATAGTAGTTAAACTTTGTTGGAAATATACATCTTTACCACTAAGTAATCATTTTTTAAACTTTATTATTAAAAGCCTTTTAAACAAAGACATCATAAATATTATTAATAGCTATATTTTATTATAAACTCCAAAAAAAGTAGCTCCCAGTGCACTAAAGCACTTTCAGAATATACTGTGCCAAATTTCCTATAAAGATACTGGTGACCAGGGTAAAGGTCCTTTTGCACTGAAGAAGACAATTGCTAAAGAATTGGCAGTGTCAACATTTATCCAGGACACTGAACACCTGATGAGGAACAACAATGGATGTCTTAACCTTGGCAAGTCAGATGGGTCACAGGGTCTAACCTGTCCCAAAACATCTGTCCCTCGAGGCACAGAAAGGAGACTTGGTGGCCACAAGTCTCGGCTTCTCACAGTCTTCACATGTGACAGCCTTTTGTGACACCAACCTGGACTTTGTGGCAAAGGCCTCATGCTTACAACAGAATCAGCAAATGTTTTTCCACTCTGTACAATCTTTGAGAGCTTCTGTTCTATTACCCTGATACCACAACCTTGCCTGGAAAAACAGTACATCTATAAGGCTGACTCCTGTCTTCCCAACTAGAAAAAAATGTGATCTTGTAAAAAGGTCAACAATAAATATGGTGCGTTAAATTGCTTGGCTTAGTTCTAGATGCTTCTTGTAGGCATACTAACAGAATTTCAGTAGCCACTACAATAAGATGTAAAGACAGTTTGGGTAGCAGTAAAGCAAAGGTGACACTGGGTGAACAGAGCAGAGCAGAAAGACATGATGTCAATAGGAGCAGTGTGTACCTCAGCATCTCAGCACAACAGGAGAGAGTCCCTGGGGTGACTCTATGTAGTGGATTTTAGTTCAGCCCTCAAGGACATGGTCCTAATCCCCTTATCATCTTTACCTATATGTTTTTTATAATCTTAGTACCTCAAAAACTTTACTACCTTTATATATTATCAATTTATTATATACGTGTGAGTCCACGTGTGTCCAGCACCTTACTTGCTGAACCAAATTTTCAGTCTCAAAAACTTCAATTTGTGGTATTTTGAATCTAATATCCCTAAACATTTCAACCTGCTTTTTGCTAGTTTATCATGCAGTGCTCTCAGCTATCTCAGTACAACTCAAAGAACAAATTAACTTTCC
>JANHMN010000001.1:88340683-88368183 GCA_030674055.1 Rhabdomys pumilio
TGGATAGGAAACATTCAATTTTCCAAGAACTGGTTCAGTGTAAACATAGTTCTTTTTATATTTCTCAGGAAGGAAGTGACTCCAGTTAACAAACTTGAACAGGTGTCTTGACTCTGTAGGCATATGCTCATTTCTCAGTGCAGCCTGGGGTAGAACTTTGTCTTCAGTCACATATAGGCACACCAACTTAATTACCCTCTCCCTGGTCATAATCGGACCATGCTGATACTCTTGATGAGAAGGTAGCAAAGTATCAAGTGACTGTAGGCCAGGATACATCAATGCTTGGGCTTTAATTTTATCTTTGAAGTTTGGATCATTCTGTAGCTAGAAATATAATGAAGTTAATGAATCAATAGCTTTCGATAAAGGGACTTGCAATTTCATTTTAGTAAGCAGAATTAAATAAATTCATCTGAATCTCTAGTGAATTTTCTCATGACATTTATTATTACTTTAGAGACATGAGAGTGCTATTCCACTCTCATCCATATGCTCTTTTATTCACACATATATTCACATGATAACTAACCAGGAACATCAGTAGCATCTTAGTGAGGATGACAAGATTTTTATTTGTGATATTGAATTTTGTTTTTAACATTTGGTTGTTTTTAGAAATTCAGCTATTGTGGGATTTTTTTTTTCTTGTTGAACGTCTCAGAGTTGTTCTGGAACATAGTGTCCCCTTGTTTCAGTCTCCCAGATGCTATAATAATAACCATGTATTACCATATCAAGTTTCACTAGAAGAATTTTTGACCTGAGTAATATAATGAGCGAAATCTGCGAATATGTTGAAATACAATTGCCAATACTTACATATAAAGTTTAATGGAACTTAGCATACTTAAACAAAAATTTAACATTTATCTAAGTAGTATTGTGTGATAGACAGTACACAGAGTAGTATATGAAAATCAGAATATCAGTAAAGGATATGAAGCCTCTGTTTCTTATTAGAAATAAGAGGAATCATGAGTCTGCAGCTACATTCGTTTCTTCTTGTACAGTCCACAGCAGTGAACCTGAATTTCACCTGGAGCATGAGCAGCAGCCTCTACAGCAGTTCTGCATCAGTGACCATATCTACTGCCAATCCTCAGGAAATTCCAAGCTATGAAAAATGCTATCATGGTCATGACCTCATAAAGGTCATGTCTCATAAAGACAGAATTTGCTCTATAGGTAAAGTCTAAGAGAATTCATTTTTAAAAGATTTCTGCTATTAAAATGTTTTTCCTGTTATTATTAAGCATATATAACAATCAGTAGGTATTAGCTGACCCCCTTTTTAAAAAAATGGATATTTTATTTATTTACAATACTGATATCATCCCCTTGCCCCATTTTCCCTCCCTAGAACCCCCATCCCATCACCCCTCCTCCTTTATGCTTTTATACCATTTTGATTACATACATGTATTAAGGTCAGTTCTAAGTTGAGGTACTAGCAATACAATAGATATGCATAGTCAAGGAACAAGAAATATAATAAATCAAATAGTCAAAGAAAAAGCAAGGCATTAAACTCAATTACATGAATACTACAGTAATCACTGTTTCTAAGGACTTATTAGAATGAGCAAAACATCTGAGCTTACTTCTCTGTCCTAGCCTAAGGTCATTTTCATGTCTGAAGCCTACTTCCTTGTTCTAGCCTAAAATTTAGATTTCTGTGTGAAATTAATTTTTTGTTCTAACCTAAGATTTAGGTTCCTGCCTGAGATTACTTCTTTGTTGTAGCCTAAGATTTAGATTCCTACCTGAAATTACTTCTTTGTTCTAGCCTAATGTCAGATTCCTGCCTGAAGCCTACTTCCTTGTCCTTGACCAACGTCATTGTTATTAAAGGAGACCAGTTATTCAGACTCAATCATGGACTGGTCTAGAAATCAATCCAATATTGGAAATAACAGTCTTCATTTGGAAGTCTGGTTCTGGACATTTTCAGAAACATATATTGAAATTAGCTGTAGTTCTCTATGATGTTATGGTAGCAAGAGATAAAGTTGAGGCAGGATCTGGATTTCAAACAGGTATTAGCACAGATGTTAAGGCTCTTTTAACTGTCAAGTTAAAATTACTTTTGTTTCTTCTACAGTATTTAATATAAGTTACATTGATTGTACACCTTCTAATTGTGTTTGTGTTTTGAAATCCAGCATGTCAATTATGGAGGTCTATCAACCAGCTTTTGTTTTAGTGCCCTGGGTATCATAGAACCTTGGTATTTTAAAAATAGCTTGCAAGTACTGGAAGAAATGAGTCAGGCTTTAAGCAGAAGCAAGAGGGTAGTGGGCTTAATTATTGCTGGTATAACAGCTTTAATTACATTAATTGCTAGCACCACTGCTTCTGCAATTGCAGTGACACAAGAAGTTATGACAACTACTTTTGTTAATCATTTAGCAAAAAATGTTACTGATGTGTGAAATATACCAGAGGATTTAGATAGGCATTTGGAGGAATGAATTGATGTTCTTTATCCTACATAAATTACTGGAAGGAGGTTTAGAATTTAAGGGTAAGGAGCCATCTTGAGTGTTATGCCGAATACCATTAGATTCATATTAGTTCTACAACTTACAGTGGTAGTAATTATAATTAGGAAGAAGTTTAATGTTATGTGCAGTGTATTTGGCATAATTCTAACACCTCTCTGGATGTTTTAAAGATACATAGGGAGCTATGAACTTCAAGAATGCTGCTCTGCTGAGCATTGATGCAGTAGATACTGCAGATAAAACTACCCATGGCCTGAGGTCAGTATTTCTATTTTGGACAAGCTTCAAAAAATAGCATATATAGCTTGATCATGCTAACCCTTTTTGTCCTGGGAATACTTTTATTCCTGTCTATTGTGTTAAAGCTTTTCTTCAACAACATCAACATGTTGGCAGCCAAGTACATGGCTTGAACCTTAAAATGGACCTGCAGGCAGAGTTATTAAATTAACAGACTGGCAAGCCAAGGATGGGTAAGATTCTGCACAGAGTCTTACCAACCTAAGACATAAGTGCATTGCTTTTGATAATGCATATTCCATGACAGGTAAGGAAGCCATTCTTGTCAGAATGACCTAAGACAAGCTCAGTCCTGTTAATGAAATAAAAAACGGGGGGAAGCAGAGAGCCTTTGCTGCTGCTTGGGAAGAATCTAACATGGGTCAAAAACAAGGAAATTGGCTGCTCTGCAGTAATATGACATTAGCCTACCCTTTTTTGGCAGAACTCTGAAAATCTACGAAGATGTACTGTCTTGTAGTGATGCTGTATAGACAAATAGATGGCCTCTTAATTCCTAATGATGATCCTATAAGAATTCCTCAAATCATATCAATGATTATTAAGCTTGTTTATAGTGGAACTGCTACTACATCCTTTTCTGGAAGACAAAATTGCAGTGAGAACTCTGTCAGTATCCCATATGTCACCAGTTATTTGCTTCTAGTTACTAACCAGACTTTCTACTACTCAAAGCACATTCCAAGAGGTTGTAAAACAATTAACCAGAGGTTAGAAAATGGGAACTAACAATTTATTATAGGTGCTAGGACAGAAGATAAAATATTGACTGGGTTTATCTATACAAAATTTCACTAATAACTTAGTTATGGTTTTTAACTTTCAGTGAACCTGTGGAGCTGTGACATGTGATGGATGTTTAGTGAGATAATTACTCCTGATAGATATGCATGTTAACATTCTCTGTTGTAAACTTCTATTTCAATTTGTGATTTGATTTTTGTGTGAACTTGTGATGAAATTTTTAACATGTGATCATGTCTACTGAAAGATGTTTAAGTGCTGAGGAAAAAGAGAAGAGTCAGAAAAACTGAGCTGAAAGCATTTTTTGGACACAACACTTAGACAAAGAGGAGAAGCAAGAAAAAATTTTTCTCTTATCCTCTTTTTTCATTCATTTAGTCTTTCCTCCTTTTTTTTTCAAGTTGACTTTCTTTTTTTTTATTGGATATTTTATTTACATTTCAGATGCCAATCCCTTTCCCCATTTCCCTTCCCCAGAAAACCCCTATCCCATGCCCCCCCCCTTTTCCATTTGGCTTTTATACAATTTTTTAAATGTTAATCAAGGGCTTTGTAAGTATGGTAATGCTCAATCAGAAGTGTAACCTAATACCCAACCTAGCTATGTAAACTATCTTTGACTAGTGGAGACACGTGAACTTCTGCTCCATTCCCCCTCTCTCTTTCTCTCTCTTTTTCTCTCTCATTACCGAGCTTCTCATCTACTTCATCTTCTCCTCTCCTTACTCCATCTTTTCCTCTCAGTGCTCCTTTCCCCTTAACTCCTCCTACATATTACCCTTCCTGTTAAAATAAAGCTTTTCTCTCAGAATACAATTAGAGCATAATTATTCCTATTTGTACCAGTGAGGTACAAGATAGTCTTAATACACAGTCCATCCTTTTGTTGACTAGCCCGAACCTCTGCCATCTCTCTTAACTAGAACACTTAGTTTTGAACCTGGCTTTTTCTTGGCTTTAATTTCCTCCTTTTTTAAAAGATAGCTTTCATAGGAAACTCTTTACTTAGAAATAAATTCTATAATCACTTTTTAAAATGTCAGTTTTTCTTCCTCTGACTTCAGACTTCAGGGTGAGAGTTAGAGCTGCTGATATACAACAAAGGCCACATTACAATTCCCCCATCCCACACTATCCCAAACCCTTCACCCCTGCTGTCAGGTTACAGCTGTTAATCACCTAAACCAGCAGTCATTTACCCTCAGAAAGAGCAAGAGAGTTTTTAGGACTTTTTAGAACCTGTCATCAGTTTTTCAGTATAGTTAGAAAGCTAGAAATTCCAGAGACCCTCAGACTTTAAAGCCACACCAGAGGCATACTCTGTGTCCCACCACTACCCTCTCAGGACCAGGAGGTTCCTGGCACCTAAACATTTCCTCATGCTTTTTGATAGTTTAGCATGCAGTGCTCTTAGCTATCTTAGTTCAATTATTATTAGTTCAATTCATAGAACAAATTTGCTTTTTCTCAATCAGCTGAAGAAACAAAATGTAGAAAGTTAATGATTTTTATAAGCTACAACCCCAAGATTAGTATTCTGTCAATAACTATTTCATGCATTTTAGTAGGTATTTAGTTTTTACCATAATCATTATATACTGGTGCATGTATATTTTATGCCTAGTCAAGAGACTCAAATCCTAAACTCAAAGAAAAATTTGCAGCAGACCTATAGACCAGTGATCATTCCTTACCTTATGTTAAACAGTGTGTATGTGTGTGTGTGTGTGTGTGTGTGTGTGTGTGTACAGTATTTACTTGCACAGAGAAAGCATCTTAAAAAACAAATATAAATATATATAAAATATAATACAAAATATAAGTACATAAGAATATAATTATATAATATATTATATATAATTATGTATTTTATTTAATATTTAAATAGCTATATATTTAATATATAATTATATGTTGTCATGTTATAATTATGTGCAGTATGTTAATTTTATTATTTGATTTTTTATTTTTTAATCATTTTTTACAGTCTAGTCTTATGCCCCTCCTGGTCTCCCCACTGAATGTTCATCATCCCATACCTCCTCCCCATTTGTCCTTTGTCCAACTACAACCCACCAGACCTCCCCACTCCCTGGGGCCTCAAATCTCTCGAGGATTAGGTGCATCTTCTCTCAGGAAGGCCAGTTCAGGTAGTCCTCAGCTGTAGATGTGTTGGGGCCTCAAATCAGCTGGTGCATGCTGCCTGGTTGGTAGTACAATGTCTGAGAGATCTCAGGGGTCCTGAGGGCCAGCAGAAAGAATGGAAACAGGCAACCTTGGAGGTATGAGGTATATACTCCTCTAGAATATACCAGAGACCTGGGAGGTGATAGACTCTCAGGACTCAAATGGAGGCACCTTAAATAAAATGCTCCAAAGTGTTGAGAGGGAACTTGTAGAGGGACAGGACATCGAGTGAGAGATGCAGTTGCCATCCACAGTCAAAAACTTTGATTCAAAATTGTTTCTTAGTGAAAGAATTACAGGGACAAAAGTGGAGAAGAGCCTGAAGGAAATGAGGTCCAATGACAGGCCCAAGTTGGGACCCAGTTCACAGGGAGGCCCCAGGCCTGACACTGTTACTGATACTATGATGTGCTTACAGACAGGAGCCTAGTATGACTGCCCTCTGAGAGGCCCAACAAGCACCTGAAAAAGTCAGATGCAGATACTTACACCCATCCAATGGACAGAAGCCTGGGACTGCTGGGGTTGAATTACAAAAAAGCTGGAAGAAGCTGAGGAGGAAGGCAACCCCATAGGAAGTCCAGCAATCTCAACTGTTATTTTTATTTTATAATAATAAATAAAAATGTGTTACTATTAAATTCATTTATTAATTGTTAACATATATATATATATATATATATATATATATATATATATATATATTTAGAGAGAGAAAGAGAGAGATATTCTGTATGTATTTCAGGCTGTCCTGGACTTTGGTCTATAGTTCAGTCTTGAACTCAAAGTTTGCCTGTCTCTGCCTCCTGAGTGCTGAGATTAAAATTGTGAGTCATCGTCGCCCAACTTAATACTATGTATATTATGCCTAAAAGATTATTCAGTTAAGTACAAGGTAGTCTCTTTTTATTCAAGCACTAGGGGTTTTTTTCTATTTTTTTTTTTTAATCTCTGACACTTTCTGAGTCATCACAATATGTTACTATGTATCCTTCTACCTAATTTAACTAGCCCATTCATCCCACTTTCTAAATGCCTTGCTGTAACCTTGTGAACTTAGCAGTACACAGTGCCGCTCCTTGCTCCTTAGTAAAGTGTCCCATTTTTAATCTCTAACCCATTATATTAGTTTTCAACCACTCAGTTTATAATATTGTCATTCTTTCTTTATGGCACATTAGAGAGTATTATATAAACAAAACAGCCAAGGTCTTGTTGCAAGTTCTGCTTCCAGAGGGACCTCAGGCTTGGTTACAAGTTCAGCTACTGTAGTCTTAGTAATTTCTCTGTTTTCTGTCACTGTGCAATGGAGTTTAAAAGGATAGTGGATCACACTGATGAGCAGAGGAACAGGCATGTGTGTTTCAATCATGTTGACAAGTAAAACCCACAATAGATTTCAGGAGTTAAACAGTCTCATATGAAAGATGACGGAAAACTTGAAAATTAGATGTATAATTGTTGAAAGAGCATGTAAACAGTGTCTTGAAGCCCCAGCACATAGGAAGCTCAGTATGTGTATCAACAAATAATAATTAAGAATGAGAAAGGAAAATATTCACTAAAACACACTAGGAAAGTCAACATAATAAATAGATACACTAGAGTACTTCATAGCATGTGCATTTTACTTATGCAGCAAAATATTATAATTTATGGTTAATGAAAGACATACCTTTATGTATAATAAGATCATTGTCAATATGATTATGAAATGAAGTATAAATTCATACTTCATACTTATTTTACATAAGTAAGACGTATATATATATATATATACATGTATGTGTGTATGTGTGTGTGTTTTTAGTGTCTATGAACAGTGCTAAACAATGTTTCTTCATACTTTAACATCTTTGTTTTCCACTAGTCAAAGAATTCACTTTATACAGTAGGAACGAATATGAAAGGAATTGAATTCCCAAGAAACTCATAATAAATGAAATAGTTTTGCTATGTTTATTTACAACACAAAACACAAAACTTATGTATTCTAGTACATCTACTTTTGTTTTCCTATTACAGGGCCATGACCTACTCCAGAGCCCTTTTGTACACTGACGATCCCACCAAACAAAACATTAAAATGACTGTAGACATTTTTTGACTAGTTTTAGGTTATACAAGATGACATTTCATTGGGCTTTTATAATGGTTAAAAGGATAGTTTTCTTAAAATAAATTAGTCTTGAAGAAAGAAACATATTACTGGTTGGAAAGTAAGATTAAAGTAAAGAAAAATTAAACTATTCAGTAAAAAAAATCAATGAATACAAACTTTGAGACTGCATCTACTTTATAAGAAAAAGTCAATCTCTATAATGAAAAGGGCACAGAATATTCATTTTGTTCTACAAAAGCATTTGTGAGATTTTGAATCATCTATAGGATTGAGGTTGCCTTTCAAAATATTACCTATTTGATAGTGATTATTTAACTATACTCAACAAGAATTCTAACATGAGTTGACTTAATTTTATCAGAGTAGGAATTATTTTAAGCATGATTTGTTGTCTAACGTTCTCTATGACAATCTACATGTTTACCACATTGTCATGGTTACTCATCAATATCAACTGGCCTAGATTTAAGATCTTGTAGGTGATGGAGATTGAAGCACATCTCTGGAAGTGTCTATAATGATATTTCAGAGGGAATTAAGGAATAAAGATTCACTCTAAATATGAAGGTACCTTCATATCAGTTGAGGTTTAAGAAGAACAAAAGAGGAGTAATCAGAAATGAAAATAGGTATCAGAAATCATATCCCCAGACTTCCTGACTTGCGAGGTAGGAGCAAGCAGTCTCACACTCCTAGTGACACAGCTATAACCAACTCCCACTGTCATGCCTTTGCTGCTATGATGTACTTGATGTTCCAGGAGCCATTATAAGTTCTTCCCTGTATTTACTTCTTGTTAATTGTTCAGTTTCAGAGGAGAAAAGGTACTAATACATTCTTCACCTATAATTATGCAAAACTATTGAAAAATTCTTTATAGATTTTCTACTTAAATTTAGTAAGTATGAACAACAACAACAAGAACCCTGTATTGAAATGAATAAAGCAATTCAAAGCAATTGGTAAACGTTTACCTGACATTGTCAGGGTAAGCCAGGGTTATCATTACAGTTTTCTAATACTTGGTTCTTGAGTTGCTGGGTGGGAGGCTCACAAGGTCAAGGACTGCACAATCTACAGACCCATTCATGGAACCTAAACAAAAGCCAGTTTTGAAAGAATAACTTTAAAAGAGAAGGTTGGTAGAGCATTTGTCTGACAAGCACACAGCCATTGGTTCAATGCCCTGAGCCTGTCTCCATTCCCCTAAAAATGTAGGATTTTTATACACTGTCCTTAATATTAGAAAATAAAGCCACATCTAAAGTAATATCATGCAAAATGGATAATCATACTTGTTTAATTTATATTTCAGATATAACAGTATAAAAGTAATTCAAACACAGCTTGATTTTTTTCTTTGTATTAGGATTAAAATGTATATAACACATACAACATACCAGTTGAGTCACTGTTGCTGCCAAGGTACCCCCAGAACTGTCTCCCATAATGCAGATGCGAGAGGGATCCACTCTGTATTTTGCAAGAATATTTTCCTGGAGAAAGAACTTGGTCACATGAACACAGTCTTCAAGGGCAGCTGGGAATGGATGCTTAGGAGCAAGCCTGTAGCTTTAGAGGTAAATCAAGCAAATCCACAACAAAACCATTGTTAAAGTCATGCAAGGAAATATCTCACTCTCACCAACAGATACACTGATATGTTGGCCCTACTTTAAATCCTAAGTCTCACCAATTAACTAGTGCTCACTGGTAATGTCTGTCTTAAAGTGAGGTGTAGATTCTAGTTAAGGGTTTCAGGTATTGGTTGTAAGTCTATTTCTGCACTATGGAATTAATGAGCTATACAGCAATTTTTCATTCCTATTAATTAGAATTTCAGGAGTACAGTGGACAGATATGAAGTCCTACAGCAATAAATATTTGCTAATATTTTTATACATTATTGTAAATGTTGGTAAAAGTTTATTGAGAATATTAAGACTTTTTATTTTGATAATGCCTTGAAATGTTCAAGTTATTGAAATATTTTTACCTAATTGAATTCCACCAAGAACAATGCTAACTCTACACAGTGTTTAGAAACAGGTCCAATGAAATCTAATATCTCTAGAATAGAATAAGTATACCTTTCTGTACATACGTGAAAATTTTAATTTTACTTGCAGGTAAAATGAGATGCTTAAAAATCCTGGATTTCATATTCTAAGAGATGTCAGAACTGTGATAACAAATATACTTATTATTTTATTCTGGCCTCACACTTGTATCTAAAATAGCAGGAATCAAATAAATACTGATGACTTTGGGCATGAATTGACATTAAAATTATGAGAAAAAAATGATATAAGCAAAACCTCATAAATATGTGTATTTGTTGGTTGCTGACACCTCTGAATAGACCAAGTTATGTTGTGAGTGCATGGACTATGGCAAGAAGTATCATCTTTCCCTTACTCTATTCCCACAACAACAGCATCAATCTTGTTTGCTGTCCGTCTGTTCAGATCATCATAGGCTGACATCTCTGAAATGAAAGAAATAGATATAAAATGGTTCACTGTAAACAGCAAACAATACAAACATAGAAAGAGTCATGAATATGCTAGAGATGTGGAATGTGATTGTTGGTGTGATTGACAGACTGATTGAATGATTTCTTGATTGGAACTCAGTAATCACTTTTATTGTCACAGGCAACATTCTGCCAATGCTCAAGAAAAAGATTGTCTCCAATGCAATGCCAACATACTCTATAAAACTCTTGGGAGAAGTATTAGAAAATCTGAAATTGAGTTTAAGATAACATAGCAAGCAGCATTATAATTTTCACAAATTTAGATATTCACCATAGTTATTATTTATTGAGGAAAGTTTTCAGTGATGGGATAGCAACATAAGTATAAAACAAGGTATACTATCTAGTGCAATTAGAAATAATAAGCTTTTCTTTTGCCAGAGGCTTATGTATTTATATAAGTTCATGCAATTTAATAAATTTACAAGCAACTTTAGGTTATGTTTCTGTATATAAGTGAGAATTTTCATTTTTACTAAAATCAAATAAGAATGTGTTCTTGCATTTATAATTCCTTACAAAAGTTAACTGTAGATAAATAGTTAATAAAGTTAAAAGATGTAGAAAAAGAAAACACTTTCCTAAAATTTTTAATAGAACTTAATGTCAATTATTCATTTAATTAACAATATATACTTATGAAGCATAAATTGGCATCCATCATGTTAAACATAAAAATAATAATTGCCAGGAAATGAACAAGAAAAAAATGAAATGTAGTTTTAGTAAAATGTACAACAATTTACTGAGAATTCACAGAGCTTGGAAAAACATATATAGCTAAATATGTTAGAGGGAGCAGAAGCAGAATGTGGACCAGGTAACAAAATGGAATACAGGTGTCTACACTTCAAAGGTTAAAGGATTCATCAACAAATAGATGCTATTTCTTAGAGGTTTATTAATAACCAGTGTGGCCATATTTTTACATCATGGTAGGTTGAAAAAGAAGGTAATAGAATTGACAAAATGGTCATGAGCCACTTGAGAGGAAATAATAGGAATAAATCTAAATCATAATCTACATAGTATGGGTAGGAACAAAAGAATGCTCAGAATTTTTGCCCAGAACATGTCATAAGGTATAGGAGGCTGAAAGACTGTACAAGAGAACATGGTAGTCACTATGAAGGCAAGTTTGTTTTTCTTGTGTTCTTGGGAGTTGTATTTATTTTTCCCTTTACTCCTTGAGAAAGTGATGAGATTGTATGTGCTAAGGAATTCACATGACACACTAATGACCAGGTATGCAGAGCAGTCTGCAGCTGAGTTGATTGAACTTAAGTCCAGCAACAAGGTTAGAGATGTGAAACAGGCCATATCAATAGGATGGGCATGGGGACTAGACTGAAAACAGATAAAGAGTAAAGTAGAGGAAAAGGCGCAACCCACAACTAAAGAAAAGCAGAGTTTTCTTTCAGATTACCCTGTGCCAAGAAAGAATCAAAAGGCAAGAAAGAGACAAAAAAGGAAACAAGCCTCAGAAAATAAAGAATGATAAGGAAATAATTAAAACAACCTGGGGCTGAGAGAGGTCAAGGCAGAAAGGACAGTGCATATTTAGGAATCAAAATGGAGTTACAAATGCATGTAGAAGAAACATAAATCAGGTGATGATGTGGAAGAAAATATAATTCCTAGGAAAGTAGAGACTCATCTTGACCAAAATGTAAACATATCTTATTCCAGGATATATGTAGTGAGTAATGGAAAAGAGATCAATAAGATGCCAGCACATCTCAGACAGTGTAGAGATGTAAGGAGAGAAGTGGACTGATAGGTACCAAACATGTACTGATATTCCAGAAGAGTGGGTAAGGTTGAAAACAGAAAGACAATTTTAAAAAGTCACAGGAACAAAAAAGAGGGCCTAGTTGCTTCTGAGAAGTGGCATTTTCCAGCTACACTTAGAGCATACAAGGTCTGCTTAGCAGGAGCCTTAATCCTCTAGATTCTGCTCGGAACCCCTTTGCTTCCTCCCTTTTCTAACTGTAGATCTTTGACACATTTCATAATCTATTTCTTTCCTCACCACTTATTTTAAATTGTGAAGATAATACCCATCTGAAACTTACTCACTTAGTTGGCTGCCCTGCTTTCCACAGTAGCCTTTTTGCTTATCTTTAAATGTTCAGAGATTATGAAGATAAAATACTGGACATTATAATTAAGCAGTGGGTTCACTGAGGATAGGAGTGCCATCACCTGTTTGTTATATCTGTCAAGTGCAATATCCCAAACTTTTCTGTGTAGTGAAGCCGTAAGTCATCAAAAGTCTGAAATGGCATGTGTCTATGTTTCTGTCTCTTTGTCTCTCTGTCTTAGCTACTACATACACTCACTTCCAGGCAAGAACTCACTACTCAGCTTTCTATCATTTTATAAGTTTAGTACAAAGTTATGCTTTGTTTTCTACTCCTCAGTATTGTTATATCACACTCTCCAACTTGAACAAATTTTAACTACAGTATGGCAGCAACCTATTGCACATATTCCTCAAGTCAACATTGTGCTGACAAATGTCTGTCAACTCATTGGTAGGCAGCAATTGTTTCAATTTATATATTCAATATGAATATATCAATACCACACATATAAGTTATTTCATATCTAACAATTAATTCCTGGTTCACATCATAATAAATATTTATTTAACTTATGTGATTAGGTAATTTTACTCTAAATTCCAAGTTTATTATTTGTACTTTCAAGGTTAAGATATCAATATGTTAATTTAAGACTCTAATTTCCTACAAAGCCATCTTGTTTCTACTTGGTTGTTCTACTACCAAATTACGTATGAAAAAATAATGTGAACTATTACCCATACATTGCAATGTAACTCTGCCAAGATGCACATATTACTCAAGTCAACATCGTACTGACAAATGTCTGTTAACTCATTGGTAGACAGCAATTACTGCAATATGAATATATCAATAGCACACATATAAAAATATACTTACTGTAACTTCCCAAGACAAAGGCACCACCATGGATGAAAATTACAGCAGGTCTCTTTCTTTCAGACTTTTTATTTGGCAAGTACAGACGAACAGGGATGTCACTAAAGTTTGTATCAATCACTGTAATGTTTTCATCTGAAACTGGTTTTGTAAAGTAAACTACTGATAAAGTTGATAGTAGGTCTGCGTATGTCAGAAGACCTATATTTTCAGATATTGTGCCCTATAAAAACAAGACAAAAATTTAAATATTATTTATCTTAATTTTAATAACAACAATGTAAATGATGGAATGATAATAAAATAATATGATAAATCTAGAGTTTTATATCCTAACTTTATTTTAGTAGCACGAAAATCTCAATGCGGATGTTTGCATGAAGCCTTCACAAAATTTTGTCTGTCAACAACTCATCATGAATAAGAGATGGGTCAATAATCTCCCTTTACTTCCTGTGAAAGTATTGGTATCCATTTGTTAATTAGAAAGGAGTAGTATTTTTTCCCCGTAGCTGTTAATGTGTTACCTTTGGTATAGTAAATAATCTCCTTCCAATGCTTAAGCAAGAAACTAATTAAAATCATTGGATTGGATTGCACAATAGAATGAAGTCATTAAATCCTACTTGTTGAGAAACTGGATTCTAGAAGACAAAGGAAGATGTGGGGGAAGTGTATTTATCAGATAAATGCGTAAAGCTGTCAAACAAAAAGTAAGTACATGCTTGAAAATACCAATCTGTTACATACCTGGAAACCTCATTTGTATTTGCTAACTTTTATAGGGCTGGAAGGTGCTATGCATACTTCCAGAGGAGGACAATAATCACCAATTTTACCCAACGTGAATCATGAGAACTACAATAGCCACTGGGCTGGCAAGACTTACCCATTGTTGCAATAGAAATTTCAATAAATGAGTACTTTCTTACTGGATTTAAGTCCAATTCACAAGACAAAATCATACCTGGTACCTCTGTTGGGTCTATACCAGGTCCTATGCCATAAAAGAAGAGCCTACTACTGCCTCTCTAATAATAGCATTAAACATATTTTTAGTGACTTATTGTAATAGCCATAGATTAATGCATCTCTCAATCCTCATCAGAGATAACTTCTGTTTGTAGTAGACTGTGATTAACTCAACGATGAAATGTGGACTCAACTCTAAATGAATCATCTATACTGCCAAAGCTCAGAGATCATTGCAGAAGAGAAGACTGAAAGACTATATAAGCTAGAGATATTGAATGAATTGAAGAAAGAGTGTCCTTCAGACACAACATGATGTAAACCTCAGTGATTGTGACATTACGCACAAGAACTGTGCAAGTCCAAACCAAGCCAATGCCTCTCACAGAGAAGGAAGATGCTTAAGAAAATGCCACCCCTAGCCAAGAATCAGCTGACAATTTATAGCCAGTGGGAGAGGGAGAGTCAGTGTTTTTTAACGTGTCCTCTGGTACATCCAGTGGATGGTCACAACCTGAAAATTATGTGTGTCTCATCCATAGCTCTGCAACAGAACACCTGGTACAGCTTCCCTTTCACTCCAATCATGAATTCCTGCAAGATACACCTGGTGGAAGAGAATTGGCCCTTATATAATATACTGAGACCTCTACTTATTCCTTGGTATGAAACTTCCTTCCAGCACACACCACACACACACACACACACACACACACACACACACACACACAAACATAAACTAATCAATTCGTTAATTGATTAAATTTAAATGTAATAAAGAGTTCTTGAGTATTTTCTAACTACTTAAATATAAACAAATAGATGACCTGTTAATATGGGTGCTTAAGCTATCAATATATTCAATTTTGCATTCAATGAATTAGCTCTTGAAAATTAGAATTTTTGCAAATGGCTTTCTTTCTTTTATGACAATATTTTCTGGTTTTAAATTGATAATCATTTTAACACTATAGCAAAACCTATTGACACAAAGACTATCACATGTTCTTCTACTATACCTAATCTTTAATACATATAACAATCCAGACAAATATTTAAAATTAATATCCTCACCTGTAGGTTAATTGATACAATGCAGAGTCAAGGAAGTTTCTCAAAATTATGTGTGGATACTTTGCAAAACTCTTTCTAAACACCATATGATTGCACAATAATGCACTCATTTTTTTCATGACTATATTATAAAGAATGTTAGTTTTTATTTTCATATGTGAAAAATCAAAAGATTTATTATCTTTGCAATCTTAAATTGTAGAATTCAGTGCTAAAATTATCAAAGATTGCCAAATTTTCCAGGATAACTTTAATTACACACTTATTTTGCCTATTATGAATTTAAAGCACAGGATAACTCATAATGTCAAATATACAAAGTGTGTATTTTAATGATATATGCATGGTGGTTGGGGACACATGAAGGTAAGAAAATCACAGCATTATGTTAGAGTGGAAAGTTTTAATAGATAATGTTGTGATTTTGATAAAAGTATGGATATTTCTCACCCGGGGTTCAAATACATGTGAAATGATCAAAAGACAACTGATATGGGCTGGCTCCTGTATTCATTCTTCAATCAAGGAATCAGAACATTTGAAAAAGAGAATTGTAGAAGAAAAACATAGAGATTCAGAGATCATCAGTTGGAGAATGCTGCGTCTTATAACTGTGCCTCTTTGTTGAACTTCTGTCACTTCTGATCAGCTACTGATTCTGCTGCCTTACTCTTCACCCTCTGTTACAGCTGCTGAAGGGCATTTCTACAAGGTGCCCACATTGCACATAAAAGAGGAGAGTCGAATCATGCAGCATGCAGCTCAGATTTAAGCTGTTTCTCTCTCCGCATGTGCTTCTCTGAATATGTTTTCCTCTATGTAAACAAAACAGTTAGAAGACAGTAGAGAGTGAGAGGAAATATGTGTATATGCAAAGAAAGCATATATATTACATGATCAAAAGTGCCAGTTCCTAACTATACAGGAACAAAGATAGCAATTATAGCTACACTGTATATTCTAATATAACCCCAGAATTTCAGCAGTTTAAGATTGGAGACAGACAACAGAAGCTATGGAGATCATAAAACAGTCCTGATTTAATATCAAACAAGTACTATTAATAGTAATTCATATCCTTATACTATGAGATAATTATGAGACCAGTTTTTTCTTAGAACACAAGTAAAAATTGAGTTAACAATATTCTTTTAAAAGTAATGCTTCTTTCAAAATTATAATATCAATAGTATTTCCAAAATATTCAAAAGTGTCCTGTCTTAATCATTTAAAAAAATATATTTTTCTTACCATAATGTTACAAGTTTTAGCCACTGCATCCTGGGCTGTTACTTTCCAAGTTTCTTCAATGTTGTCAGGCATGAGTGTATAAATATAAGATTAAAGGGTAACACAAAGCAGTCCAAAACAGAGAGCTTTGAATCCCATGGTATCCCAGGCTTTTCCCTGGGCAGAGATTAAAATATTTCCAAGAACACTGAATGAAAAACCACAGGTGAGTGAACGTCAGAAACCCTCTCAGTTAATACAACTATTCTCGCGAAGTGAAGCTGATTCTTAACTCAAACATTACAGTGCTGGTTGTAACTTGTTTAGTCATAGACTCTGAAGTAGATGGTGAAATTCATCAGGTCAGGTAGCTATTATTAACATGTAATTAAAATTCTCTACAGTGTGTCTTCATTCTGTGGTATTAATGTCAGCATGAATTAGTCTTACGAAATCAGGGCCCAAATGCAAGCACTGGATAATTCTTGAAGAAATCTTTGGTTGCAATATTTTCTAACAGGTTTATAGAAAGTTACTTGATATCCACTTGAAATATATGATAATATCATCACTAAGTTATATCACCTATGTTAACAAATCATTCCTGGAGTAGGCCAAGTTTTAGAATGAAAGGGTGCCTGGAGACTTGTTCAAGTTTAATCATGCACTAAGCTAAGTCTATAAACCGAGACCAGAATTACCAGAAAGTTCAGAACAAGTATTTTAGCAAACATACTACTGGCTTTTAGAAGATAACATGAATCAAATTCATGAATTAACTTGGCTTAGATCAGCTGCTTTGTGTTAGTAAAATATTGTTCCTGGGTGTGCCTGTAAGGGTGTTTCCAGAAGAGAATGATGTTTGTGTTGGTAGGTAGGCTCACAGATGTGGTTGGATATCATCAGAAGCACTGAAAGTATGAGTAGAAGAAAAATGAAAAGAAAGCATCATTTCACACTTTTTTCTCTCTTCTTGAGCAATCTTGTTATGTCTAATCATATTAATGTTAATCTGCTTCCACATTCTGTCCTTGTCCTGGAATTGTTATCTTTAATCCATGTATTTGAGACTGTGTACACTCAGTTCTTTTTTTAAGTCCCCTCACCCCAAAATTCTCAACCTCCTTATGCAGTTCTTTCTGAGTCTGGTGAACTTCCCAAAAATTCCCCAGTCCCTATGATTAATTATTTATTCCCTTGGGATTAAGCAGTTTCACCCAATCTCAGGAAACCTGCACAGAAATACCCTTAAACTTCAGCAATGGATTCTTTCCATATGTCCCTCCCTCTCTCTTTTTCTTTTTCCCCTGTAAAATATATTGTTCTTCTTTTCCTAGGGACCACAAGTAAATAACCTTGGTTTAATTATTTTTCATTTAGCAAATCACATAAGAATGCTATCTTTCCTATCTTAGGATGTCAGAGCTTCTGGGTTTTGTCTGTAAAGGTTAGAAACTTATACCAGAGCCCCTATCTCTTGAGTCCTCAGGAGTTTAAGCTGAATGACATCAGTGATATCTCATGTTCTCCTTCTTATAAATACAAGACTGTGGAACCATGCTTCTATAATAGCATCAACTAGTTCAGATATTTTGTATAGATTGCATACATATGGAAATCTGCATATTACTTTTTATATATCTATATGGTCCTTCCCCATTCAAGTCAAAGTGAACATACTTCGGAGATGCAATAAACTGGGGGTTTTCTTTCTGATGAGTGAGAACTAACTGATTAGTACATATATAAAACTAATGTTTAGTGGTAGTCACTCAACTCAGAACATCTATTAGTGCTAATTTTGTAGTTCATTTATTAGAAGGTGACAGCTTCTCTTCTGCAGTATTTTTGCCCTCCACACCTGATAGCAATTTAGGCCACCAAGAGCTACTTTTCGATAAGCATGCAATGTTTAAACCCTCTTCTCTAACTTCAATGGTGGGTAATCAATTTTTCAAGTCATTTATTTATTCACTCACTTTACATCCTGATCACAGTCCCCTCCCCTACTTCTGGTTGCTTCTCACAGTCTTTTCTTCCATCCTTCTCCTCTTCTTTTATGAGAATAGAGGAGACACCACCGCCCTTGCAAGGTATAACCCACCCTAGCACATCAAGTCACTGCAGAAACAGGCTCATCTTCTTGTACTAAGGCCAGACAAGGCATACCAGTTAGGGAAACAGGATTTCCCAGTCAGGCAACACAGCCCCATCTAATGTTTGGCAGTTGGTCTCTAATGTTTGGTCATTTACTGGGTGGAACCTCTCAGATGACAGTTATGCTAGGCTCCTGTCTGTAAGTATAACAGAGTATCATTAATAGTGTCAGATATTGGTTCTTGGCTATAGGAAGGATCTCAATTTAAGCCAATCATTGGTTGGCCATTCCCTCTATTTTTGTTCCATCTTTGTCTCTGCACATCTTGTAGGCAGAGCACATTCTGTATCAAAGATTTTTATGGGAGGGTTGGTACTCTTAACTTTCCTCTTAGAGTCCTGCCTGGCTGCAGGCAGAAGCCTATTCAGGCTCCATATCCCATACTGCTAGGAATCTCAGCTAGAGTCACCTCAATAGACTCCCTGGAGCCTTCCTCATCCCAGGTCTCTGGCAAGTCCTAGAGATGCACACAGCCCAACCTACAGGAGACTTCCATTGCTCTCCCTACACCAGATCTTTCTTCCATCTGTGTTGCACTCCCCAAACACTCTCCCATCTACTCCACTCCATCCTCCATCCATCTAACTTCTATTTCTATTTTATGTCCCCTATTGAGTGAAGTTCAAACATTCTCTTTTGGGCCCTCCTTGGTTAGTTGACTTCTTTGAGTTTATGGATAGTAGAGTGGCTATCCTGTACTTTATGGCTAATATTCACTTATAAATGTGAACACACAATACATGTCATTTTGGGGCTGGGTTACCTCACTCAGGATATTTCAGTTCCATCCATTTGCCTAAAAAGTCATCCTGTTCTTGTTTTTAATAGCTGAATAGTATGCCATTGTGTAAATGAACCACATTTTCTTTATCCATTTTTAAGATGAGGAACATTTGTTGTAGTTTACAGTTTCTGGCTATTACAAATAAAGCTGCTATGTACATAGTCAAGCAAGTGTCCTTGTGGTATGGTGGAGCATCTTTTGTGTATATACCCAGGAATGTTATAACTGGGTCTTGAAGTAGAACTGTTGCCAATTTTTTGAGAAACCACTAGTTTAATTTCCAGCGAGGTAATACAAGTTTGCACTCCCACCAACAATGGAAAAGTGTTCACCTTGCTCCACATCTGCCCACATTTTGATATCACTTGTGTTTTTCATCTTATCTTTTCTGATGGGTGTAAGCCAGATTCTCAGAATTAATCTCTGGTCCAGGAATTAAATTTAATCCCTTTGTATGTCCATCTTTTCAAATAAAAGGAACAACTTTCAATCCTTGTACCACCAGAGGACTCAGTACTTTTCAGATGTAGAAATACAAAATTTTTTTTTATGAATTAATAGATGACCTCTTCAGTTGATCAATTAATGCCTACATGTGTGAGTAGGTAATCACTCATAGCCAGTCACCAATAGCAATGGAGATACTCAGATACTAAGATAAGGTGTAGCCACTGGCATAAGGAAAAGGAGAACAGACTGCAAATTTACATACAAATGAGCAGTAAGGAAGGAGCTATTTAAGAAAAGAAGGACAACATTTGCATAACCAACAGGTGACTTTGGCGAGGCTATGGAACACATTCTCACAGCTCAGGACACAGAGTGTTTATCTTTGTTTTCTCTTAAGAGTTATCAGTGTTGTGTTAGTTGATGGACACCTTTGGCATCTTGGAAGTCTCTGTCCCCTAACCAGAGGACTTTCAGACATGTTCTGGTAAAAAATACTTTCTCAGTTTTATCTATGATAAAAAAAAAAAAAAAACTATGCTTCCAAGGAGGATAGTGTATGTTTCCAACCAACTGCAAAATGTACTCCCCCATCCCTGCACTTTTTTTTTTATAATTTAGTTTATCCTCAACTGCTAGAAATGACCTAACTGAAACAATACACATGCCTTCTAGGATTGCTAGGCTGTCCTTCTCAGGATGAGTCCCTTTAATTTTTCTCTAGTCACACATTTCTTCTCTGTGTAATGTGTAGCTCAATCCTCTCCTGTACCATCCAGTGAGCCTTCCAATGAAATTCATTGGTTACCTCTTCACTCTGCTGAAGTGTTGATATATACCACTGTCCTAGTAACAAGACGCTGAATTTGCATCTTGTTATCTGAAGAGGTGGATACAGAAAGATAGTCTGCTGTGGTTTGTGTGTATCTTTGCTCCAAAGATTTCTTATGTTTGGGGCTTGGTTGTTGAGTTGTTGAGAGGCAGTGAAACTTTTAAAACTACTTTTAAATTTTTTGATAGAATATATTTACGTCATTTTCTCCTTCTCTTTCCAAAATTCATGGACTTCTTTATCAATTGTTGTTACCTGGATATATACACATATATTGTATATACAATCTGTTCAGTCTGTAAAATACTACTTGTATATATGTTTTCTAGGCTGATAACCAACGGTTGTGCTCTTCCCTGGGGAATACTTCTCCCACTCTCAACACTGCTTAGTCGCCTGTAATGCCAAGGCCTCATGAAAACATTATAGTGAAGCAGACAGAAAATATGTTGGAGCTTAAGGATCAGGTAGTGTGTCCTAGAAGAGGTAAAGCCTGGCCTAAGGTATTGGTCCACTGGGAACATCACTTTTGTAGGAGGTATGTAGTTTTCCTGGGTCTCATGTTAAGATTGCATAACAGTGAATCATTCTCCAAGAGTAGAAATGGCCACTTCCTGACCTCTCACTCCATGTACTTCCATGCATTCTTCCCCAGGCACTCTCTAATCATGAAGGCACTTGCCACGATTTGACAAAGTCAAAGTGATGATTAATAGTATCTGAACCAATGGGACAACCATATCTCAAACTTTCAGCATTCAAAACTGCTATCTCCATAAACTATACTTCCTTTATGAAGAGCTCCTGCTTCCTCTCTCTCTCTTTACTCCCCTCCCCCTCTCTCCACATGCTCATGGCCAGCCTCTACTCCTCTACCCTCTCTTTGCCTTTCTCTGTCTCTACTCGCTCAACTCCCCTCCACATGCCCTGAATAAACTCCCAATATATAATATATTCTATACTATACTGTCATGTGGCTGGTCCCTTGTGGGGCCGCATAAGGATAGTTTGATTCTTGGCTGAGCACAGGCCTCGAACCCCGACCCCAATGGGGCAACCACACGTGTTCCGCCACGCCCCTCCAGAACCCAGGGTCCTGACACACAGTCTAGGACCCATCTACACAGTTTTTCAGTCACATAGGACAATGCAGCCCCTCCCAGAGAGGCTTGCTTCACCATCCACAGGTAGAGGGTGTGATTACAGGCCTCAGCCCTAGAGAGATTTCCCTACCAATGAGTTACCTAAAGGCCAGAGGGCAAAGCTAATTAAATATTCCTTCCCATTTCCCCCCCTCACCCCTCCCCCCCGTCCCTCTCCCTCCCTATTGAAGTCAGGCCCTCCCTGACTTAAGGCGGGGGAGGGGGGGGTCCACATCCAGATTCAACTATCATCCGCTATGAAAATAAAGCTGTTTTAGAATCATGGACTTCCTCGTGTTATTGGGGACCGCTGTGGGAAAATGTGGAGAAGGTCTCAACTATTGAGCCATCGCATCTAATCTTCTGTGGAGAGCTTCTCTCCTTTTCTACATCGGAGGGTTGCATCTTCAAACAAGCAGCTGTTCCAAGCCAAGTGACCAAAGAATCCAATTCTGCGGGCAGCACTTGCATGCTCACATTCAATCCCCTCCCCCAGCGGCACCTGGGAGCCCCGAATGGAGACATTGGCCACTTGAGAACCCTTGGCCCCCTTCTCCTTCCTCCCCACTGTGGAACCTCAGGCTGAGTTCACTCCCCACCTGGGCATGAGCCCTGCAGCATCTGTCTGGAGCAGTGTGAGACAACACAGTCTAACTTCCCGCACAATGCTTCTGCTTCTCTACAGAGGACTGCCTCCCTGAGTCAGAAGACACACGGGAACTACAACTCGACACAACAGCAATCTGTTAATGCGAATGCCTGCACATGCGAGCCACCATTTTTTCCCCACAGTTCCTCAGGGGGAAGGGATGCCTCAGCATGGGCCCACAGCGGTACCTCCTTCCCCCACACCTGACTGCATATCCACCAAACATATTTTTTCTCTCTTTATGAAGGCTCAGCCTGAATACTTAATTATGTAGAGGAAAATATTTTATATGCTCATGCATACAAATATTTCTACTAAAACTTCCTATATAGTGAATGTTTACAACCTGAAAAATATACATGTTGAAATCCTCTGTGTGATGTCTGCATGAGAGATAGGGCCTTTAAGAGCTGATTAGGTCCTGGATGTGGATTAATTATGAATAAAATTTATTCCTTTATAAACGGGACCCCAGGAGCAGATGAGGGAGTGTTGGGCCACATTTCGGCCCTGGTTTGGGCCTTGTGGACAAACTCAAGCCTGGCTTGAGTTTTGAGACCTATTGCAGTCACTTCTGTATTGGGGTGACTCAGCAAAACCTGTTTGGCCCTGCCTCTGTCCTACCGTTGCTAATGTAGAACTTTGCCATTGGCCCTGTCAGGCACCCCATACTCTCTGTCACCCTTCCCTGCCCTCTATCTCATCTCATCCCAGCAAAAATCCTCTTTTCTATGCTCTGAGTTTATATAAGTGAGAGGCTGATGCGATAAAGTTGAGTTCCTGCTTCAACAAGACTCCCAGCCTGGTGTGTTTCTTTTGGGCCATTGGCACTCATCATTCTGCTCAGCCCCAGAGAAACCTGGTGGGACCAAGACCTCTCTCCTCTCACCTGGACCTGCTGGCAAGGAGCCGACAAACTGGTGCCCTGTGTGAGGAACTTCTCTCCCCTCCTCCTGACAGAAGAACTCTGGCAGGCCAATCGGTCTGTGGGTGAGTGTCCATAAGTCCATGTCTAACCCTGATCTCACCTTAGAATCACTATATCCTTCTATAAATCCCTTTGGGGAGGCTCCTTGGTTAAGCCTCCTCCTCCAAAGCCAGTTGCTCTTGATCCTCCAAGTAATCCATTCCATGTTCCTCTTCCTTCTACACCCTCTGCTCTACTGCCTTATTCCATCAGAGAAACCACTCACCTCTGCCCCATTAACCTTAACCCTGGGGGCACTCCCTACCATTGAAGCTCTGAAGAGTTGCTTTCCACACACATGAAAAAGAAGGAAAAGGCCAAGGAGCCTCCTTCTGCCCCAGAGACCTCTGAACCAGTAGCGAAACCAAAACATAGTCCTTTAAATATTTTAAATATTATACTTTAAATATTGTAAGTTTTTCAAAAGAAAATCCTCAGTTGTACTCGTTTCAAAGACATTGGACCTCCTCCATCTCCTATAGCTGGATACAAGTCAAATGGAGGGACCTACTGACAGGAGGCTGGAGAGGACCAGACCTGCTCCTGACAGCAGGGAGGGGATTCAACTGCATATTCCCTCAAAGTGAAGAAAGACAAATCTGGATACTGCTCAGAGATATAAAGTATGTGCCTCAACAAGGGGAGGCTGACAATGATATTTCCAGAGAGTCCACTTTCCCTGAGAAACCCCCCTATGTTTCTCCCACAGGAGACCAAGATGATGAAGAAAATGACCCTGCTGCTGACACAAATGCTGCTCCCTATCTTGACTGAGGGAGGACTCAGGAACCCCTGAAGAGCATGAGAGGTCTTTAAAAACAGTCAGGTGATCTTTGTGACTGTAAAGGAGGTGACAAGAGCTCCAAGACAACCTGTTGTGGATTGGATTTCATGGCCTATTACCCTATTTCCTCTCCTTTCTTGGCCCCTTCCTTCTCCTTATCTTGACTGTCAGGCCACATGTGCTCAATAAACTCATTCAATTTATCCATCAGAGGCTAGAGGCAGTCCGGCTCCACTAAGTTGAGGTGCATTACCAAAGACTTGTCTCTTCCAAGCTAGGCTCTACATATCCCTCTGCCTATGAGCAACCCTCAGCTCTCCACCTGACCAACAATGGGTAAGATCTCAGATGTGCTGAGACAACATAAGACAGGTCATGGAGCAGCCCCCCCCCCACCCCCACTTAGAACCAAAGTAACACATGGTATCTAAAGATGGTTAAGATCCCCACTGGGGGACAACCTAAGACAGGAGCCATGTAACCTGCTCATTACAAAAACAAAAAGGAGAGATGTTGGACCCCATTTCAGCCCTGGTTTGGGCCTTGTGGACAAACCCAAGGCTGGCTCAAGTTTTGAGAGCTATCTCAGTCACTATGCTCTGAGCTTATGTAAGTGAGAGGCTGATGCAAAAAAAGTTGATTTTCTGCTTCAACAAGACTCCCGGCCAGGTGTGTTTCTTTTGGGCCATCAACATTCACCATCCTGCTCAGCCCCAGAGAGACCTGGTGGGACCAGGACCTCTCCCTCTCACCTGGACCTGCTGGCAAGGAGCCAACAAGGGAGTTCAATTTAAAAAAAAAAAGTGCTTGTTGTATGTGATAGTTTGAATAGGTTTGCCAGTCATAGACTCATGTGTTTGAATTCTTGACCCATGGGAAGTGGCACTATTAGGAGGTATGGCTTTCTTGGAGCAGATAGGGCCCTGTTGGAGAAAGTGTGTCACTGTGGAGGTGGGCTTTGAGGACTTTATGCTCAAGCTCTGCCTAGAGTGAAATTTGAGTCTCCTCATTGCTGCCTGCAGATGAAGATGTGGAACTCTCAGGTCCTCCAGCATCATGTCTGCCAATATGGTGCCATGCTTCCTGTCATGATGATAATGGACTAAACCTCTGAAACTCTAAATCAGTCTCAACTGTTTTCATTTGTGAGAATTGATATGCCTATGGTGTCTCTTCATAGCAATATAACCCTAACAAAGACACTGTAAAAAGAAAGAAGACCTAAGTTTGACCTCCAGTATCAGTATAAAAAGCTGTGCATGGTGGCAGCATTTATAATCCTACACAGGAGGATTGGTGGGGAGCTCACTGGCCAACCAATCAGTAAATTATAGGCTACATTAGAGATGCTGTCTCTAAAATAAGTTAGACAATGTTGGCATTTTGTCTAGGCTGTGCCCCACAATTACCTGGCAATAGCCAAGTATGCCTAACTCACTATAAAAGAGGCAGCTTCCCTCCTCCTCCTCTTCCTCCTCCTCCTCTTCCTCCTCCTCCTTTTTTCTCCTCCTTCTCCTTCTCCTTCTCCTTCTCCTTCTCCTTCTCCTTCTCCTTCTCCTTCTCCTTCTTCTTCCTCTTCTTCTTCTCCTTCTTCTCCTTCTTCTCCTTCTTCTCCTTCTTCTCCTTCTTCTCCTTCTTCTCCTCCTTCTCCTTCTCCTTTTCCTTCTCCTTCTCCTTCTCCTTCCTCTTCCTCTTCCTCTTCCTCCTCTTCCTCTTCCTCCTCTTCCTCTTCTTCTTCCTCTTCTTCTTCCTCTTCTTCTTCCTCTTCTTCTTCTCGATCTCAATCTCTCTCTATCTTTCTCTCTCCTTCCCTTCCTTCCTTCCTTCCTCCCTCCCTCCCTCCCTCCATCCCTCTCTCTGCCCCCTCCCTCCCCTTTCTCTGTCTCTACTGCCTTAACTCCCCTCCTCATGCTCTGAAAACCTCTATTATATACTATACCATCATGTGGCTGGTCTCTCAGTGGGAAAGGTTACCTTATCATGAGTGACTACCTATATCTCATTTCTCAACTAGTATTGTGGCTCCAAGCCTATTTATAGGATGAAAACTTATTACTTATAAATTTGTGTGATTCATTTTATTACTCTTTTTTTTGAATTTATAACTTAAAGTTCTTAAAATGCAGCTAATTACTCTTGCCCAGGACAAAAGAAAGAAAAGAGCAATACTTTAGTACATTGGACTTAATAATGGCTTCACACATTGGAGATCAAAAACACAGGCAGCAACAGGAAACAGGTGGCATTACATCACAATGTAGAAGTTACATTCAGCACAGGAAATTGCAGCATGAAAAGGCAACCCTTAAGAAAATTATATACCTGGTAAGTGGGCATGTTGTAACAGTCTCATACATACTCAAAGTGCTAAAGGAACATCTTGGGAGGGGGAAAGAAGAATGGAGAATGGAGAACAGAGCTGTGAGATTCTGTCTTATGAACATGGCATTCTACTGCATGGGTGATCACACAGCAACATGACATCAATCCAGCTAGAACTCCAGCCCAAATCAGGATAAGGGCTTAGGAATTCTCACCCCAAGGTAAGGAGCTGTTGACAGTTGGTGTCTGGGGGGAAGAGGGGTTTTTCTTTGAGGATAAGGGCATTGCTAAGTTCTAATGCTACAGCAAAAGGCTTGTGCAGAATACACAAGAAATTTCTACAATTCAGAATCAATACAAATACAACAAATGGCTTGTGCAGAATACACAAGAAATTTCTACAATTCAGAGTCAATACAAATACAACAAATGGCTTGTGCAGAATACACAAGAAATTTCTACAATTCAGCATCAATACAAATAACTAGACTTAAAAAAATGGACAAATAAGGTGAATGGAAAAATTCTCCAAAGTTGATGTCAAATGACAAAAAGTATGTGAAATAAATTTAATATAATTAATTATAAAAGGAATGCAGGACAAAATCAAAATATGATAGCTCTTCACACTCCTTAGAATGGTCATTATTGATAAACTGGTAAATGAATTGCTACAAATGCATAAAAATTGGAACTTCTGTGCATAATGATGAATGAATAATTTTCCTGCATTAAGGTAGACTCAGAAGCAGATTATTTGCCTGACATATGTAA
>JANHMN010000001.1:88369482-88429491 GCA_030674055.1 Rhabdomys pumilio
TTTGTTTTTCGAGACAGGGTTTCTCTGTATAGCCTTGGCTGTCCTGGCACTCACTCTGTAGACCAGGCTGGCCTCGAACTCAGAAATCCGCCTGCTTCTGCCTCCCAAGTGCTGGGATTAAAGGTGTACACCACCACCGCCCGGCACAAGTTCTATAGTCTTGCTCATCTCCCACTGAGTGTTTTGAGATAGATAGGCTATAAAGGAGGCGAAATTGGCTGTTCATCCTGATCTTAGTTTTCTGCTTGTTTCTTACAATCTCCATCAACCTTGAGGGACACTCCTAAAATTGGAAAACTTGAAAATGAGCCACTCCTAATAGCTGAATAGTATTCCATTGTGTAACTGAACCACATTTTCTGTATCCATTCTTCTGTCAATAGAATATTACCCAGCTATTAAGAATGACGACATCCTGAGTTTTACAGGCAAATGGATGGAACTAGAAAATGAGTGAGGTAACTCAGACCCAAAAGGACATGCATGGTATGTACTCACTAATATGTGGATATTAGCCAATAAATAAATAAGTAAGTAAGTAAATAAATAAATAAATAAATAAGTACAGAATGCCCAAGATACAGTCTACAGAACTCAAAAAGGTCAACAAGCTGAAGGGTCCAAGTGAGGATGCCTCAGTTGGGAGAAGAAAGCCATCACAACTGGGGAGGGAGGGAGGAACCTAGGAGTGAAAGTGGACAAGGGTAGGGGGGAGAAGGAAACCTGATCTGGTATTGGGTGAGGGAAAAGGACTAAAGCCCTGAGAGCTAGCAGAAAGAATGGAAACAAGCAACAGTAGGGAGGTAGGAGGTTAGGGGGATCCTCTAGAAAGCACCAGACACCTGAGAGATAAGAGACTCTCAGGACTCAAAGGGAGGGACCTTAGATGAAATGCCTGACAGTGAGGAGAGGGAACATATAGATCTCCTACTGTCCACCTCTAACAGAAAGACAGGGCACCAAATGAGGGAGGGGGTTACTATCCCTCAGTCAAAACTCTGACCCATAACTGTTCCTGTTTGAAAGAACTGCAGGGATGAAAATGGAGAGGAGCCTGAGGAAAACAAGGTCTAGAAACAGATGCAAAGTGTGATTCAGCTCAAGGGGAGGTCCCAAGACCTGACACTATTACTGAGGCTATGGAGCACTCACAAAAAGGAACCTATCATGACTGCCCTCTGAAAGACCAACAAACAGCTGAAAGAGTCAGATGCAGATATTTGCACCCAACCAAAAGACAGAAGCTGCTGACTCCTGTGGTTGAATTAGGAAAAAGCTGAAAGAAGCTGAGGAGGAGGGTGACCCTGTAGGAGGACCAGCAGTCTCAATTAATCTGGACCCTGGAGATCTCTCAAACACTGGACCACCAAAAAGGCAGCATATACCAGCTGATATGAGCCCCTCCCCTACCCCCAACACATCTACAGCAGAGGACTGCTGCGTCTGTGTTCAATCAGAGATGATGCACCTAACCCTCAATAGACTGGTGGCCCCAGGGAGTTTAGAGGCCAGGTGGAGTAGAGGGTGGGGGTTGGGGCCAGACTCTTGGAGACAGGGGGTGGGTTGGAGGTATGGGATGAGGGTGGAAAGGGTGGGGAACAAAATCTGGAGTGTAATTAATTAATTAATTAGTTAATTTAAAAAGATAAAGAAAAAAGAAAGAAAGAAAATGAACCACACTAGAATGTACAAGTTGAGGATTCTCTCGACCAAAGAGCATGCGCTAGCCACAGGCTGCAAAGCTGCTTTTAGCCAGCAGAGGCTCCTAGTATTCAAAGAAAAATAAGTTTAGATGGTAACAGTAGCTCTTTAGGACATCTGGTCCTAACAGTTTAGGCTCAGCACCAACCTAAACAGTAGAGACCACTACAGCTTTGCCTGAAAATTTCCTCTAATTGCTAAAATCTGAGGATAGAAGCCTAACAAAGAAATTGTAACCACATTTTTTTTTGTAAATTTATTTTTCACCTTTTTCCTTGTAGCATACTTTTAGTACTTAAACCCCATCATTGTTGGAAATAGGTTGTTTCTATTTTTTCTTATATTTATCTATTTTTGTCTGTGCATCATTTTTTTATTGTGTATTTATTTCTCTCTTGCTTCTTCTTACCCTCTTTCTAGCACAGGTGACCTTTCTTTCTGATTTCAGACACTAGGACAAGTGACTGGGGCACATATTTTTTAAAGCAAACCTGGCCTTCAGGTTTTCTCACCATCCCTCAGTCCCTACCTGGCATACTCTGCCACCAACCCTGAAGTTTACAGCCAGGATCTAGGCTGCCTTTCTCCCAGAGTTCCTCCCTATATAATACAGGCATCTTGGTCTATCTATATGTCTTTCTTTTTTTCTCTTTCTCTTCTACCTCTGTGTGTGTACCACCTCATCCTTCCTCCACGGCTACTCTTCCGGACTCAATCCTTGCAGTCAGTGAACTCACCCAAGAACAGCTTCCCAATACTCCTGACTTTAATCTAATCTAATCTGGCTTGAGTTTTCTCATTTCACTGGTGCCAGAGACGTAACCTATCACTCTTTTCTTTGTTTTTTTATTTAACAAGGTTGTCCTTTCTCTCTTGTCTTTCCTTACCCCTTTCATTTAATTAACGTATTGTTTTTATCTCATTGATTGTAAGTTCATAAATTAAATTATTTTGCCATTTAATATCCAACATTCATTGATGGTATATTAGTTACGCAGTAGAAAAAATCAGAAAAGACCAATTATTAGTTTTAATTAATTTTTACTATTTCACTATTATTTGGGGAAAAGTGATGTGGAGAACTAGATGAAACCATGGGTCATTGTTCTTAATAATTTGACCACAAAACGTCACTCCTACCAATTATGACATATGCCTTTAAAAAACAAAAAGCTGGCTACAGAGCAGGCTTCTGTAAAATCTCATTCATTACTCACCCCACTTTATGGTTTAGAGTATATAGTGGGAATGCCAAGTGGATCTGACACCAAAGGCTTTCAGATACTTTCCTGGATTCAGTCCACTGTTGATATACCATCTCTTCACACTATTAGTGTTGGGGCACTTTTTCCAGAGGAATGCCTGCAACAGTTTTGTTGGTTTTGTTTACTCAATTTTAAGCCTGCTTCTATTGGCTTATTTGATTGAATGTTATTCCTGTTAGAGCAGTTTGAATTTTCCTCTCTGAGTGGCACTGAGAATTGATCCTTCAAGAATTTGCTCACTTAAAAGCTCACTAAATGAAAGATACATCTAACCTGACAGAATTTTCAATCAACACAGAGACTTGAGAAACACTAAAAGCAAGATGTGTCTCCCGTATAAGATAATTTTCTACAATCAGTAAAGTCAAAGACACTAAGCATCATTAAAAGAATAAGAGAAATTCTGGAGTCTAGTTATAAACGTGAACAATGACTTCAAAATGTGTACAAACCAAAAAAATGCATGAAGAAGTCAACTGAAGATCAAAACAAGAAAGCAGGCTATATAGCTGAAAAACTCAGCAACAGATTAAACTTCTGAATAGCAGGAACAAAGAAAACAAAAATAGCAGTAACTAGGCCAGGTGGTGCTCTCCTTTAATCTCACTACTGGGAGCTGAGGCATAATCATCTGGAATTCAAAGACAGCCTGAGCTATACAGCAAGTTTAAGGGTATCCTGGATTACATGAAGCCCATTTCTCCTAAAAATAGATATATTGAAATTAAAATTTAATAAACTCAACAAAAATAATTCAAAATAAATCATACATAGACATGTTTTACAAAAATAATGAATATCAAGAATAAAAAAAAACAAGTTTGAGGAAATGCTATATTCTGATATTGATAGAAGAAAAGTAATAAACAATCATTAACATAAATATTGAGAGCTATAGGATAAGATCAATTAAATGTCTTGTTTTCTGAGACCTTAAGATATATCACTTAGCACATATAGCTATAAATTTTTGTCTTAAAACAGATTTTGTCCTGGGAAAAGGATCTGATATTTGGTTCTCATTTTCATTAATTTATAAGAATTTGGTCTGTGATGCAGTTTAAGTTAGAAGAGTCTCTGTGATGTTTTTTTGTTTAAATGAAAAACAAAAAATGCCAAACTAAAAATAAGACACAAAAAAAAAAATGTAATGAAACTAAGAGCAGAAATTATTTAAAGAAAAATTTAAAAGAAAGTACAAAGAAACAACAAATAAAATACTTGGTTTAAGAATACCGTTGAGTCCTAAAACTTTGTTGATAAGAACATAATATAGCCCTGCCTTCTGAGCCTCTAGGCCAAGCCAAGCTGCCTTGAGCAGGCTGTCATCCCAGAGGGAACTCCATTCTCCTGCTGCCTCTCATTCACCTTCATCAGACTCCTGAACAATGAGGTAAGCTTCCCTTCCCCCACACATCTTCCATGATGCTGAGTCCTCTGGGCCAAGCCAAGCTGCCCTGAACAACCTGCCATCCCAAGGTTATCTCCACACTCTGACCACCTCTCCTCCATCTCCAACAGACTCCTGAACCATACAGCAAGCTTCCTTTCCTCCACCCAGTTTCCCTGCTCTATTGCCCCCTGTGTCAGGCTAAGTTGCTCTGAGCAGCCTGCCTTCCCAAGGGAACATCCATTCTACTGCTTCCTCTCTGCCCACCTTCATCAAATGGGAGGCTCCTGAACCATAAGGAACTACAGGTCCAGAATCATACAACCCAAGGATAACCATCAGAGGGCTGCCACACCAGGATCATTGAGTTTCACCACCCTCCCAATATTTACTACAAAAAGATCATCCATGTAGCCCGCCAATCCCGATCCGGCATTACAAGATGGCGCTGGTTTACTGTTGCACCACTTGCAAACAAGTCTACTGCGCACACGTCAGCAGATTCTGACACAAACCCCTCCCGAGTGGGTATATGCAAATGAGGTATTGGTGCCAGCCAATCCCTGCACGGCAACCACTCCCTGGGCGGGGGCTTATGCAAATAGGATTTATGCTAATTAGGTCCAGGTAGAACGACCAATCAGAGAAGATATGCAAATGAGGTCGTGGGCGACCAATCAGAGAAGGCATGCAAATTAGGTCCGACAGGGCAACCAATCAGGGAAAGCCACGCCCCCTCTCCCCTCTATATAAGCAGCCCTCTCTGGCTGCTCTGGGTCCCGGCTTCACGATGGGGCGCTCCTGCAATAAAGCGTGTTGAGAAGATCCCGGTCGTCGCATTCTTCTTCCCCGTCGAGCGAGCGTAGATCGTCGTGTCTTTCTTCCTGGTCGAGCAGACGTAGGCGTCTTCCTTCCTGGTCAAGTGAACGCAGATCATCGAGCATCCTTCAGGGTTGAGCGGTCGCTACACATCCAAGGACCAAAACCATCTATATGGCTAAAGGCCCTCAAAAGAACAAAATCAACAAGAGCCAGGGCAATATGACACCTCTAAAGCACAGCTACCCCACTACAGCAAACCCTGGATATCCTAACATGACTGAAACACAAGAAAATGACCTCTAATCCAATCTTATAAAGATGATAGTGGCTTTTAAAGAGGAAATGAGTACATTTCTTAAAGAAAAATAAGAAAATACGATCAAACATATAGATGTCCTTAAAGGGGAAATGAATTAATTTCTTAAAGTCAGACAGGAAAGCACAATGAAACAGGTGAAGGAAATAAATAAAACTGTGTAAGACCTAAAAGTGGAGATAGAAGCAATAAAGAAAACATAAACTAAGGAAATCCTGAGGATGGAAAACTCAGGGAGGAGAACAATAGATGCAAACATCATCAACAGAATGCAGCAGATCAAAGAGAGAGTCTTGAGTGTAGATGACACAATAGAAGAAATCGATACATCAGTCAAAGAAAATATTAAAGCTAAAAATTTCCTGACACAAAACAACCAGAAAATCTGGGATACCATGAACAGATATAACCTAAGAATAATAGGACTAGAAGAAGGTGAAGAATCCTAGCTCCAAGGACCAGAAAATATTCTCAACAAAAATCATAGAAGAAAAATTTCCCAACCTAATGAAAGAGAAACTTATAGAACACCAACAAGACTGGACCAGAAAAAAAATTCTCCAAGCACATAATAATCAAAGCACAAAATCTACAGAACAAAGAAAGAATATTAAAAGTTACAGGAGCATGTTGTCCTCTGAGAGGCTCCACTCAGATACAGACATCCACACCCAAATAGTAGATGGAGCTTGGAGACTCTTATGGAAGAATAAGAGGAAGGATTGTGGGCCCTTAAGGGGATAGGAATTTCATAGGAAGACCATCAGAGTCAACTAACCTGGATCCTTGGGGTTCTCAGAGTCTGAACCATCAACCAAAGAACACACATGATCTGAACCTGAGCCTCCCTGCTCATATGTGGCAGATGTACAGCTTGGTTTTTGTATGGGTCCTGAACAACTGTAAAGGAGGCTATTCCAAAAGCTGTTGTTTATAATTGGGATATGTTCAATTAGCTGGGCTAATACTAGCTGGGCTGCCTTGTGGGAATCAATAAGAGAGGATGCTCCTAGCCTTACGGAGACTGGAAGTGCCATAGTGGAGGTGAATACCCAGGGGTCCTCATTCATTCAGAGGAGAAGTGGAGGTGGAATAGAGGAAGGGTTGTAGGAAGGGATGACTTGGAGAGGAGCAGTGAGCAGGATGTAAAGTGAATACATAAAGAACATGATATAACCAGTGGTTGTGGTTTCTGAAGAGATTATGGCCTCTAACTTCAGGACAAGTCTCACACTCTCTCTGGCCTGAGAAAAAAATGAATCTCAAAATCAGACCTGATATTATTTGTCATCTCATTGCAACACTAGGTGTCCACCTGACTTTCTTTGATGATGGCTTTATTATGCTATTTACCAATAACTGTGTATACTTCTGATATACAAGATTGTGTTTTTAAATATGTACACATTATTTAATATTTATTTCAAGATGCTAAAAATGTAAAAATATAGTCTAAAGAATGTTTGTCTCATAACACTTGATTATTAAGGAGACTCACTGTGAAATTATTCCCCCAATTTTACAGAAATATTATATCCATTGACCAGCATTTTTTATGAGAACCCACAGGTAACTACTGCCAGAAAAGCAGGGAGCTTAACTGCAGATTTTCACCTCTCCTTTCATTCATCCAAGTTCAATCCCTCAGTCTCATCCCCAGCTCTGCAGCAGAACACATACTGTAACCTCTTCTCCATTCCTGCCTTCATTTCCAGTGGATCACAGATTTTTCCCTTTAAACTTCCTTCCCTTCTCAATTCATTTCTTAGTTCCAGATTCCAGCATCAACAGCCCCTCTCTAGTACACCACAGGCCACACTGTGAAGGGAAGCAGATACACCAATAACCCATAGCCATCTCTCCATTTGTCCAAGTCCCATCCCAAAATCTCAACCCAAATCTTTAGCAGAACTTCTGCTGTGCCTTCTCCTCACTATCCCTCCCCATTTGTAGGGGACCAAGGAAGTAGACTATGGTGAAACACTCTGCTTTCCTTCTTTTTTTGAAAACCCTCAACTGTCCCCAACCTATTTCCATTCCTAAGCCTAAAGATGAAATACATAGAGACACATTTTGGCAGAAACTTTTGGTGCCCAAACTTATAGAGACCTCAAAGTTTTCCAAATAGGCCACACACACACCATACTGTTCTAAGAACAAAAGAAGAATCGCAAACTAAAGAGCAAAACACCCACAAATAAGGGCAAGGTCAGTATCAGCACCTAGGTTTATAATTTTCCCAATCTCAGATGCCAAAATGCCAACATAAAAACATAAGCAAAACTTCTAGGACAATATGTCTCCATTAGAGCCCTACATCCTTCGCACATAGTCCCTAAATATTCTGACACAGCTGTAACACACACACACACACACACACACACACACACACACACACACACAAAGTAACCACATTCTATTAGATTAGTATAGATTATATTATAGATTATATTAGACTATAAACACACACATGGGAAGTAATCATACTCACTTCAAAAGTAAAAAATAATCAAACTCAGGACTAAGATCAATAAAATAGAAACAAAAAGAACAATTCAAAGAATAAACAAAACCAAAAGGTAGCTCTCTGAGAAAATCAATGAAATAGACAAACCCTTAGCTGAATTAACTAATGAACACAGAGAGAATATCTAAATTAAACAAACAAACAAACAAACAAAGAAACGACAAGGGCGACATGACAATGGACAACAAGGAAATCTAGAAAATCATAAGAACATATTTTTCAAAATATGTATGCCATCAAATTGGAAAATGTAAAAGAAATAGATAATTTTCTGATAAGGAACCACTCACCAGTAGCCCAGAGTGACATAGAACTATGAATTAAAAGTCTCCCAATTAAAAGAAAAAAAAAAAAAGATGCTCAGGGCCAGATAGTTTTAGTCCAGAATTCTGTTAGATTTCCAAAGAAGAGTTAACACCAATACTCCTCAAAGTATTCCACAAAATAAAATAGAAGAAATATTGCCCAATTTATTTTATGAGACCAGTTACACTAATATACAAATTGCATAAACAGCCATCAAAAAGACAATTACAGACTAATTTCCCGTATTACCATAGATACAAAAATATTCAACAAAATTAAAAAAAATACTAGAAAAAGTACTTGCAAAAAACCAACAACAAAAGATTTGCAAAACAAATCCAAGACACATCAAAAAGATTGCCTACCATGATTAAGTTTCATCTAAGAGATGCAGAGATGGTTTAATATATGAAAATTAATAAATGTAATTCAGCATATAAACAAACTAAAAGAAAACCATATGATCATTCCGTTTAGATGCAGACAAGGCTTTTGAAAAAATACAATGCCTCTTTATAATAAAAGTCCTGGAGAAATTAGCGATATAAGGGACAAACCTAAACATAATAAAGGCAATTTACAACAAGTAAACTATAGCCAATGTCAGATTAAATGCAGAGAAACTCAAAGCAGTCCACTAAAATCAGAAACAGCACGAGGTTGTTCTATCTATCTATCTATCTATCTATCTATCTATCTATCTATCATCTATACAATATAGTACTAGAAGTCTTTGATAGAGCAATAAAACAACTGAAGGAGATCAAGGGGATACAAATTGGAAAGAAAAACATCAAAAACTTCAAAGTATTGTTATTTTGAAAACTACAATATTATACATAAATGATTCTAAGAATTCCACTGGATTACTACAACTGGTAAAAACTTTCCAGCAAAGTGACTGGATACAAAATTCACTTGCAAAAAATCAGTAGTCCTTCCATATGCAAGTGATGGACTGAGAAAAAAAATCAAGGAAATAAAACCTTTCACAGTAGCCTCAAATAATGTAAAATACGATGCAGTTACTCTTTCTAAGCAAGTTGAGTACTTCTATGATATTATACAGTAGAAATTCAAATGTCTAAAAAATACTGAAATGTACAATATCCTTACTTGTGAGAGAAATCCAAATGAAAACTACATTGAAATTTCATTTGTCAGAATAGCTAAGATAAACAAGTGACAATTCATTCTGGTAAGAAATCTGAGCAAAAGAAGCACACATACATTGCTGGTGGGAATATAAACTTGTACAGACAGAATGGAAATCAGTGTGGTAGTTCTTCAGGAGGATGGGAATTGAGTTACTCCAAGATTCAGCTATTGCACTTTTGGGCATATAGCCAAAGAATATTTCATCCTATCATAGAGCCCCTGTTCAACCATGTCCACTGGTGGTTCTCTTTATAATATCTGGAAATTTAAAATAACCTAGATACCCCTTAACAGAAGAATAGATAAAGAAACTGTGGTACATTTATACAATGGAGTAATATTCAGCTTAAAAAATGACATCATGAATTTTGCAGGCAAATGAATAGAACTCAAAAAATAACATCTTGAATGAGGTAACCCACACTCAGAAAGAAGACTATAGTATGTACTCACTTATTTGTGCATACTCACTTTTAAGTAATGATAACCAAGCTACAATCCAATTCATAAAACAACAGAGGATATGTTTAAAATAAGGGATTAAAGGAAATAAATAGATCTCATTATGAAAGAGAAATAAAATAGGTAACTATGGATGGATGAGGGTCTGGGATGGGAGGATCAAGTGACAGAGACAACTAAAATTATATTCCATTTGAAGGTAAGTGCAGAAATCTAATACAGTAGAAACTTACGCAAATATATACATAGATGAAGGTGACCTAAATGAAATTGCCAAATAATGGAAGAGACAGTACAGACTGATTGTCTCTTGTCATCAAACAAAACATCAAGTACTGAATTTAGATTGCATCAAGTTGAATTGTTGGCCAAAGTGGCCTCATGGGAAACCTCAGACAACTCATCCTGTTGCCCAGACTGTAAGTCCCTGCAGGCAAGGAGACAGGCACAAAGAGAGGAGAGAGAGAGAGAGAGAGAGAGAGAGAGAGAGAGAGAGAGAGAGAGTTCACCATGCTTCTGAGGGAGAAAAGGTGACCAGCCATATGAGATGCTGGATGAAGTGGTCACAGGCCTCTTCTATAGGTGAGTGGTTTTAGTGTTAGCTGGGACTAGATGTAACTGAGCAACTAAAGTTGAAAATAAGTAGAGAGGTGCTGAGCTAAGAGTATTGACAAGGGCATGCTCCTCCAGGCTGGAAATAAATAGCACCCAGCAAATGTGCCAAAAAGGCAACTTGAAATTGAACAACTGTGTGTGAGTGTGCTTTTATCTGTGGATTTAAGGGAATCTGGAGGGGGGGAGCTGGTATAGTGAGATCTGTTGCCAGAGTTTAGGCGGGGAAGCACAAGCTACACACAGCAGAAATCAAGGGGATACAAACTGGAAAGGAAAAATTCAAGCTATTGGTAGTCACAGATGATATGATAGTATATATAAATGACCCTACATATTCTATCAGAGAATTCCTACAGCTGATAAACACCTTAAGTAAAGTGATTGAATACAAAATGTAAAAACAAACAAACAGCATCATCAACAACAAACCAGTAGCCCTTCTTTATACAAAGGATAAACAGACTGAAAAAAAGAAGCAGGGAAATAACACCCTTCACAATAGCCACAAAATAATATAAAATATAGTGTAACTAACCAAGTAAATAAATATCTGTATGATAAGAACTGAAGTCTTATCTTTGAAGAAAGGAACTGAAGATATCAGATGATGAAATTATCTCCCATTCTCGTGGATCAGCCGGATTAACATAGTAAAAATGGCTGTGTTGCAAAAACAATCTACATATTCAATGCAATTCTCATCAAAATCCCAACACAATCTTTATGAAGCTTGAAAGAACAATTCTCAACTTTGTATGAGAAAATAGAAAAACCAAGGATAGCTAAAGCAATCCTGTAAAAGAAATAAACTTCTGAAGGTATCAGCATTACTGACTTCAAGCTGTATTACAGAGCAATAGTAGTAACAACTGTGTAGTATTGGTACAAAAGCTGACAAGTTAATCAACGGAATCTAATCAAAGACTCAGAAATAAACTCATACACTTATGGACACAAAGAAACCAAAACCATACAATGGAATAAAGAAAGCATCTTTGACAAGTTGTGCTAATCTGATTGTATGTCTGCATGTAGAAGAGTGCAAATCCATCCATATTTATCACCCTGCACAAAACCCAAGTTCAAGTATATCAAAGACCTCAACATAAATCTGGCTGCACTAAATCTATTAAAAGAGAAAGTAAGGAATAGACTTAAACACACTGGTAAACAAATTCCTCAACAGAACACCCTTAGCTCAGGCACGAAGCTGAACAGTTGATAAATGGGACCCCATGAAGTTGAAAAGCTTCTGAAATACAGATCTAAGGAGAGAATTCTCAACTGAGAATCTCTAGTGGCTGAGAAACTCTTAAAGAAATGTTCAAGATTCTTAATCATCATGAAAGTACAAATCTAAAAGGCACTGATATATTACCTGATACCTCTCAGAATGGCTAAGATTAAAAAAAAAGAAAGAAAGAAAGAAAGAAAACAAAACAAAACCAAAAACAAAACACCCGCAAGTGACAGCACAGGCTGGCAAAAAATGTGGAGCTGGGGGAATGCTCTTCCCTTGCTGGTGGGAGTACAAAATTGTACAACTACTCCAGAAATCAATCTGGTGGTATCAATCAGAGAATTGGGACTAGTTCTACCCCAATCCAGCTATACCTCTCCTAGACATTTACCCAAAAGATGTTCTACCATACCACAAAGACACGTGTTCCACTATGTTCACAGCAGCTTTATTTATAATAGCTGGAAACTGGAAACAACCCTGATGTCCTTTAAAAAAAAAAAGTTGTCCTTTACACAATGGAATAGTATCCAGCTATTAAAATCTAAGGACATCATAAATTTTGCAGGTATATGGATGGAACTAGAAAATATCATCCTGACTTTGGTAACACAGACTCAAAAGAACATGAATGAAATGTCCTTACTTATAAGTGTATATTATCTATAAAATACAGGATACCCATGTTACAATCCACAAACCCAGCAAAGCTAAATAACAAGGAGGGCCCACATGAGGTTGCTTGAATCTCATTTAGGGAAATAAAATAATAATCAGAGGCAGATGGAGAGAGGAAACTGGGTAAGATAGGGGATAGAAAGGAAAACAGGGGTGGGGATCAGGTGTCCAGAGAACCAGGGAGAGAGGGTCATGAGAAAGAATGGAAATTAATGGCTAGTGGGAGGAGTGGGGCTAGGCTGGATGTCTTGTGGAAGAGTTGGAGGAAGGCTTGGAGTACCCAGAAGGGATAGGAACTCCATTGAACAGTGAACAGAATCAATTAACATGGATCCTTGGTGGTCTAAAAGAGACTGAATAACCAACCATAAAGCATACATAGCCTGGCCCTAGGATACCCCATACATACGCAGCAGATATGCAACTTGGTCTTCAAGCAAGTCCATCAACAACTGGAGCAGGGATTGTCTCTAAATCTGTAGCCTGCCCATGGACCCTGTTCCCCTAACTGGGCTGCCTCTTCTGGCCTCAGTGGGAGAGAGTGTGCCAGGTCCTGCAATGCTTAATATGCCAGGATAAATTGAACACAGCAGGGGCCTCCCCCTTCTCAAAGGAGAAGAGGACAGGGCTAGGGGACAGGGCAGGGCTGAGCAACAGGGACCTGGGAGGAGAAAGGTAGCTGAGATCCAGATGTAAAGTGAATAAATAAATTTATGGGGAAATTTTTTAAAAATTAAAATTTAAAAACTAAAATTCATGTGCTTTTGCCAATCTTATTCTGTGTGTAATTTGAAAGAATTACTGCTGAGTATGTTTTTATGTTATTTGGTCAAATATATTAATTACTATTTCATAAAATGGGTTTAAAAATGCATCTTTACGGAAACTATCTGAGCTATTATAACTCAGTCTTGGCAATGACAAAATGTATTTCTATTGAAATCCAGTGGAAGTCTCTCAATCACTATGATGACCATTTTAAAAACTTATATTTTCCTACATATACATAGTAAGTAAAGGCATATATATTTACGTCTGTCATTTTACTTTGAAACTAGAGAAAATAAGTCAACAACTGTGTTTTCAGAACATATCCCTATTGATGAAGATGTGTTAGTCATTGTATAAGTTAGATTCATGAGAAATTCTAAAAAGATGTAGCAGTTTCTCTACTGAAAGGTACTGGCTCATCCACCTCTTCATCTATTGTCTAGTACACAGAGTGAAACATGATTTAGTAGAGAACAGAAACAGTCCAGGATGACCCAGCAAACCCTGGACTCTGAGAACAAGATGTGTTAGATGACTAGATAAGGACACTGGCAGCTCTTCTGCAGCAGGGCTTAGGTACACAGTCCTTGCCACACTCCTTGCATCTCTGGCATTTATTGTTTCCTCCTATCCTCCACTTAAGCTTTCTATTATCTCCGTATCCATACGGCTTCCAGACAAAAGAATATGTTGGTTAAAAGTAGCCTAGTACATTCTCTGTTCAAATCTGGTATAGACTTGTCTTCAAATTATATCACTTCCATTACAAAAAAAAAAAAAAAAAAAAAAAATCTGAATTGCAGCAACTTAGAACCAAGGAAGGTAAGAGCATCAGTAGATCTGACAAAGTGGGTTTGGGGCCAGTGTCTTTGAGACTTATCATGGAGTGGGTCAAACTATGAACTTCAACTTAAAAAGAGATCTGTTCTGTTCATGAGTATATAGGACACCTTTCCAGCATATTGTGCAGAAGGATATCACAGCAGACTATTGTAAACCCAGAATGGAGAGTCAATAATCTTCCACAAATTAATGTAGTAAAGAGATCTAAGAAAATTAGATAAATACACTATCACTTCTGGATGATATTAAAACATATTTCATCTAATTATAAATATGTTCATTGTATTAACTTATAATGAGAACATCATTATCACAGGGAAAATTGATCACTGAGTTAATATGGACAAATGTACACAAATGAAAATTTATTTGGAGGCCTCAGTAACACAAAGAACGTACAAACTTTCTGCGAAGTACTTTAAAAGAAACAAAATACTAGAATAAGTGATTAAAATTCACCATAATTTTAAATTGATGAACATAATATGTGAGATTCCCGAGAATGGATGAGTCTAGTATTGTCAAAAGCATCACATCCAGGCTTCACAATTCCAAAATATTCTTTTAGACAATACTATTTCTTTTATTCTGGTGTTGATATATCACAACATTTAGTCTTTTAGCAAACACTGTGTGTCCCTCTGCTGTAGACAATCAGTCGGCATGTTAGTGATTAAATGAAAACCAAGATTGTATGGCTTATATATTGTAAAGAAATCTTAAATCTCTTTCAAACATATTGAAATAAAAGAAGTTTCAAATATACTTATTACATGGCATCCCTATTCCCCAGTAAAAAAAATATATTACCACAAATGAAGTTATTTTCATAATAGCATCGATGAATCTCACTTTCCAGGGTTCTTCAACATCTTCTGGAAGAGGTGAATAAAGACAATAAGCAGATAAAACACAAAAGAATCCAAAGCACAGAGTCTTGTACCCCATGATAAATCTGCGAACCTGTGTGCTGTTAGTGAACCACAGTCCATATATATGCTATGGAGCAGTAAGACAAAGGTAGGTAAACTGTGTGGGGTACAATCATGGCATTAGCAATAGTGATTTGCAATTGAGTTCTAAAATCAAGCCACTGTTGAAACTGGTTACGCAACTGGGAAGCTTTGTGGAACAGAATTTACTCCAGAGTGTCTGATAAAGTATGCAGCAGTGGCAAAACCTTATAAGAGCAGTGAGTTCCTATTTCACCACATAATACCAGACAAGCAGAAGAATTTAGGAACCTAATTAGGGTATACTGGAAAAAAAAAAAAAAAGAAGAACCAAGTAATCCCTTTGCTCTATTGACATTTGCAAAGAGGGTAGTGGCGACAGTATGAAGGCAAGATAAATGTGAGGTAACATTGGATCATCCTTAAGGCTAACACCCACAGCACAGGTCACTTAGAAACTTTCAATGAAGTAAAATTACCACTTTTCCAACTTACAAAACCAATTCATCTAAAGCTTAAATTTGTAAGCAGCTCACCAGATACTAAACATAAAGCTTATAGAATGTATTTCTTGTACAATCATGGAAAAACTACACTTTGATTAAACTAATACTTGGTGCACCCTGTTATTCCATATACTCAGATTAGATGAAACGTCTAATCTGTAAGACTTGGCATCATCTGTTCCCCTGTAAAAATTCCTCTCTCCTTCTCTTAACCACGTTCTACCAGCTCTTCCATAGAATACCTACCTCAGGTGAGGGCTCTCCCACCTTTCTCATTAACCTGTGGGGCAGAAGCCTTTCCTGGCACTCTTACTCCTCTCATGCTGTAATATTAATGCAACCTTGCTTTGATGTCTATCTGAACACCAGAACATCAGGGTCAAAAGTCATTCTCCAGTTTGGGGAACTAAGAGGTGTGAATCACGGATGGAAGAGGTTAGGGAGGCTGCAAAGAAGCTGAACAGAGCAACCCTGCAGGTGCATCCTGGAAGCATCAACCCACTGTTTAAAATGCTAGGTTGTTTTTGCATGTTCTTCCTAACTCTACCCTCTGAAGTGCATCGAACTCACATGGAACTCAAGGGACCTCACCCTCACTCCCATCCAGTCAGGTTAGCTCTGTTTACCCCTAAATTTTCAAAATCAGAATTTTAATCAGTAAGAAAAAAAATTAAAAAATCTTTTAAATTGTGTAGCTTCTAAAAATCACATTTTTCCTTTAAAGAATGTCAAGAAACTGTAAAATTAATTCATTTGATGATTTTAGTAAAAATATATAAATATGAAGGTATGAAGGGCATGCTAGTAAAATTTATCTCCGCAGAATCAGAGAAAATTATAAATGTAAAAGGTAACAAACCTAAAAAAAATATTTCTATGGGTTGATCTAATGTGTGTCTGGTTGAGTCTCACAATCAGAAGAGAGAACGAGTTGTGGGGAGGTGCTTTGCTGGAAGAGATTGAAGGTGAGTTAGGTCCAAACTGACAGGAGACACCAACACACACTCCAATATCTCAGTGAACTGCAAGCCATATAAACAGAGAGGACTCCCCATCAAACTCACTACTGTTGACCAAACAAAGTTAAAATCCTTGTAGTAAGAAAATTCCAAGATGGTCATAAGAAAAACATCAAGGTTTCCAGCCACTGGAAGATACATGTTATCTGACAGTCAATCAATTCCTGGCTTCAATTGATCCGTGAAATGCCAGAGTGGGATTCCTGTGGACAAGAGCATTTTAAGGTCAAGGCAAAGCTTAAGGACTTCAATTTTTCCTTTATAATAAAGAATGTCAAGAATGTCTGATTTTTTTCAATGTGTGTTTGAGGACATCACAACTGCTAATGCAAATGTCTGATCAATGCCAGGCATTTTCAAATTGTTTCCCTTGCCAACCATTTGATAAAAAAATGTGAAGTAGGCACCAGGCTATCAGAAGGCAGACAGTTTCTTCACACCAAGTTAAATGTGATTTAGGAGTCTCATCACCTATTTATCACTGTACTTCCTCTTGTGTATATTTATGGGATATTTGTCTAAAATCAGTTGGACAGTCACATGAATTACTTGTGTCTTATATTCTATTACTTCATTCATGCTTCTGCTTTTAATTCAGTATCAGACTTATTTTATTCCTACTGCTCTGCACTGTATGAAATCTAGTATGGGACTTCATCAAGCAGTATTCTTTCCCCTATAATTGTTTTGGCAGGATCCTCTATGCTTCCCAATGAATTTAAGATTGTTTTTAACCTATTTCTATAAGTATATTTATTGGATTTCATTGAATCTTTACAAAGTTTGTATAGTGAAGTTTTCTCAATATTAATTATAGAAATCTTTAGACATGATTAATTTTTTTCTAGTGTCTTCTTCAATTTATTTCTTAAAAGTTTTAGCCTTTTCATTGTAAAGTGTTCTCACTTCCTGTAGAGAGAATATCTTGTGTATTGTATGGGTACATCACCTGTCAATTAAAAAGCCTATGACCTATGACTTAGGTAGGAAATAGAAAATGAGACATCTGGAAGGCAAAAAAAATTCATGGCTAGAACCACGCAGAAGAGTCACGTGGGAAGATGTGAGAAGATAGACACATCGTACCTGAGCATAGGTAACTAGCCATGTGGCAGAATGTAGGTTAAAATAAATGGGTTGTCTTAAGTTATTATTCTAATCAAAAAAAGACTAGATACATGGCCAAGGTATTTTTAAATATATTTTGAGTCTGAGTCTTATTTCTGGAAGCAGGGGGCTAGGACCAAGAACTAGGCATAACTTCTATAACTTCCATACATTTACAAGGTAGTATCTTTTCGCATAATTGATGATGAGATTGTTTCCCTAATTTATTTCTCAATTAATTTTAATATACATTGATATAGTATTACTATAGCATCCTTTTTATAGAGGAATGATACTGATTTCTGTATTTTAATTTTGACTCCTGTAATTTTCTTGTCTGGACTTATCAGTTCTCAGTGTCTTCTGATAGAGCATCATGTGTAGATTCATGTCACCTGCAAATAAAGTTTGACTTCTCGTTGCTATTCACATCTCTTCTATTTGCTCAGTGTTTGCACATAGACCCATTCTAATCATTACATATGTTCTTTCCCATCTGAATATTGCTGTGAAGAGTGTTGCTTGTCAAAACTTTTCCCACACCTACCAAACAATCATATAATTCGTCTTTTTTAATTTGTTTATATTACTTACAACACCTATCGCTTTATACATACTGAACCATTCCTGCACAACAGCGGTAGAGCCAACTTCTGATGAGTGAACATTTCGATGCATTCTTGAATTTTGTTTACAAGTATTTTGGTAAGTATTTAATCATGGATATCAGTTTGTCATTTTCTTTTTTCATGAAATCTTCATAACTAGTTTTGGTATCATGGCAATACTAGTGTCCTACTTAGTTTTTGTTAACTTGACACAAATATGATTCACCTTGGAAGAGGAAACTTAAAGTGAGGAAATGTTTCATCACATTGACTAGTAGCCATGTCTATGAGACATTATCTTAAATAGTGATTGTGGAACAGCGGTTTGAGGGTTGACTACTGAAGGTGATGCTAACCCTGGGCAGGTGGTCTTGGGTTGTATGAGAAAGCAAATCAGGAAAGCATGCCAGTAAGCAGCATTTCTCCATAGTCTCACATTCAGTTCCTGCCTCCAAATTTCGGTGTTGAGTTCTAGTTCTGGCTTCCCTTGGTGATAACTGTAACTTGTACATTAAAATAACCACCACCTGACACACACACACATTTCTTTTGGTCAGTTTTTTTTTTTCAGAGCAACAGACAGTAAACTAGAATAGAAATTTCTACTTGTATGTAGGATGTTTCTATAATATTTGGAGGGGGCAGTTTTAAAGCTCGGGGCTAAAAAACCGCCATTAGTTGCTCAAAGATTGATCATTTATTATGGCATCTTGGGAGATAGGAGTGTTAATGGAGGTCTAGATGAAGCAGGACTGACTTGTGAATTTCAGAGAGAAGTAAATACTATATCAGTATCATGTATGTAATATTTTCATTAAAAATCTATGGAAGTGAAATCTTTCCTTTATGTAGATAATTGGCACTAGATATCATGGGTATAAAGTAATCAACTGGCATAAATAAGAGACCAACATCAGGTGGTAAAATCTGTTGGGAGTAGCACACTAGGTTCATAGATGCTTACGATTGATAACTACTTTTCTCCCCAGTAGTGCATATGGAAACCATAAAACATAGCCAGCAGGGCTGAAGTTTACCAGGTCAATATTAGCATGATTTCTTCACGTTCTATGATTCAAACGACTTCAGCAATAGAGTCTTACCACCAAATTGTGGACAGTATCCAAGAACAATTGCAATACCTTGTAAGGCTTAAGGGTCTATTATATGCCCCAATAACCAACAAATTAGAAGAAGGTAGCCCTTATCTGGCAGTGAACCTTTTCTTTGATAGACAACTGTTTCAGAGAAAGTCATGGTTCTCCTGATACATGACAGCTCCTTTTAAGTTCTTTTCATATATGTATATATTTTAGAAAGCCTCTAAAATAGTAGCTTTCTATAAAACTTTAAAAACGAGGTTTATTTCACACTCTCCTGACATTTCATTCTTCACCCCATAAACCCTTCCTATCCTATTACTCTCCCTTTATTCTTCATACCATCTAGTTTTTTGTAATTTCTCTCATAGTGTTACTAATTTTTTGACTTCAATGTGTAAATTAGCTAAAACACATTTATCTAAAGATTCACAGTTAACATGCACACATGAGAGAGAACATGCAGCAGTTGTGTTTCTGGGCCTGAGTTACCTCGCTCAGAACAATTGTTTCTGGATCTGTTCATGGACCTTTGAATTTCATTATTCCATATTTTTCGCTACTAATATCTCATTGCGTACTTGTACCGCATTCCGTTATGCATTTATCAGCTAATGCACAACTAGGCTATTTCCACTTCCTGGTTATTATGAATAGGGCTGCAATAAAAATAGAAGCCTTAGGTATCTATTGGGTATATATTTTATATCCATTTCCTCTGAGATTGAAACAATACATCCTGTAGGGAAACTCCTTATACTGGAAGTTACAACTCAAAATAGTTTCTGGGAGTCCCTGAAATTGTCCAGAGTATCTAGGCCTCTGTTTCCCAATATGTAAACAAGTCAACTGGCTGAGAGTCACTCTGAGAGAAGCCAAGTGTCGAAAAAGACAGGCAAGTCATGAGTAAGACTGTGAACTGTGAAAGAAGAAACCACCTCAGCTGCCAGGAAGATATTTAGACCAACTGAGTCACCTGGAAAAGACACTCTCCTGCCTGTTGGGCTGCCTGCAGGCTGTGTCCTATATTCTAGATTCCCAGCTTCTGAGAGCTGCCACCCATGCTAATGAGGGCATTGCTGATGCAACTGTCTGAGTAATTTCTGCTGCTGTCACTAATCCCTCACCCATGTTCACATTCATAACCCCAATAAAACTCACAGTTCACCACGTTGAAATTTGGTGGTATCTATACTTTGTTCTGTCATAGACTCCCTATTTGATGTGAGTAGACATGTATATGTCTCCTCCAAGGTCTTCCCAGAAAAAGTCCTTCTATCTTACACAACAGAAGGATGTAAAGTCCTTTCGATACATGTCCAGGAGCAATATACTGAATCATATGACAAATTTATTCCTACTTTATTGCAAAAACATCACACTTACTTCCCTAGTGTCTATATGAATTGTCTCCTACACCAGCAGTTAGTATGCAGTCCCCTATCTCAATTTCCACGAATTTGTTTTGGCTTGTTCGTTGTTTTGTTTTTGTTCGTTTTGTTTTGTTTTGTTTTTCCCCTGATCTTAGCCATTATAAAGGAGGTAAGTTGAAATCTCAGAGTAGGTTTTTTTTTGTTTTTTTGTTTTTTTTTTTAATTTTAGTCATGGATAAGAATGTTTAACTAAAAAGAAGCATTTTTTTTTCATTTATTGAAAATTGATGTTTTTTATATGATATATTCTAATTATGATTTTCCCTCCCAGTTCCTCCCCACCTCCCCTGACTTCTGGACTCCCCATTCCCTTTCTGTCTCTCCTTATAATTAACAATAAGGCATCTAAGGATTAATAATAAAATATAATAGAATTAAATGAGAACAAACAAAAAGAGAGAGGAAAAGCAACAAAAAGGGACAAGAACAGATACATACACAAAGACACACTCATTTTCACATTCAGGAATCCCATAAAAACACAAAACCAGAAGTCATAATTTATGCACAAAACACTTTCTGCCTTATCTTCTGTTGGGCCATGGAAGGGTATCCTGGTTCTTGGGTTGTGGGTTTGGCCATGTCCCCAGAACCCAGGCCCCTGACATGAGGCCTAAACTCTATTCCACCTTTACCCTTCAGTTACATACACAGGTGGTAGGTGTGATAAACAGGCCCCCAGGCCCTAGAGAGATTTGCATACTAATGAGGCACCTGAAGGCAAGAGGGTGGAGCCGACTAAGCATTCCTCCCCAGCCCCTCCCCCCTTTTCCCCTCCCTATTTAACTCAGGCATGGCCTGGGTTTTGTGGGGTGTGAATCCAGATCCATCCACCATCCGCCATGCCAATAAACGGTTTTGGAAACCCAAGGACTTCCTCGTGTGTTGGGGCCGCACCGTGAGGACACACAATCTTCTACATGATCCTATGAGAAGATGGATTTTATGGAAACATCACATTTAGAGCTGAGTGGTCCAAGGTCTCTTGTGCTTGGTCTATTGTCTTCGTGTGCATCTCTGTCCTTGTTTCCATCTTCTGAGGGGGGTAGTTTCTCTGATGATGGACGACAAAGTTCTGGTCTATGACCACAGCAGAATGTCATTATATGCCATTTTATTGCTATGTTCATCTTGTAGAACAGCAGTATTTGGTTGTCCCCCATGTCCCTGAGATATCTAGTTGCATGTTTATCATCACTCTAACAGCATTGTGTATAGGTTCTATCTCAAGAAGTAGACTCAAATCAGATATTGCTTGGTTACTGTAAGTGTTACAAGGGGAAAGGTTTCTCTAATGCAAATGTTACAGTTCTGAAGGGAAAGATATCATAGCAATCACAAGCCAAGGAATGCCATAAAGGTACACTGTATAACAAACTTTACACAAAAGATTTATTGGGAAAGACACAAGAGAGTGGCTACCACTGCTCAGGTGAAAAGCAGCAACTTAGCAGGAGACAATCATTATATAAGATTTCTTTGTGAGGGCCTGGAGCTTTTCTAGGTAGCCTGGGATTGGTGCTATTTTGTGGCTTGATTTGGGGACAAGCTAAGAAACTAATGGGATTCTGTGACCAGATCTTAGGACAAGCTCGGGGATTGGTGGAATTCTGTGGCCTAATCTTGAGGTTTTGTTGGTTTGTTTGTTTGTTTGTTTGTTTGTTTGTTTTTCCTTGTAGGGCACACTTGGACTCCTGAGTCTTGAGATGCTAGGCTCCACAGTCAGAGCAGTCTGGACATGGGGCCTGGCCACTCCCACCTCAAGGAGTTTATAGATACTTCTATGAGCTTAGTGTTACCATTAATTCCATGTGCCTTACAGGAAGGATACCTTTGTAAATGAAAAGAAGTTTAGCTAGATTGGTGTTTATTTTTCTCCTTTGACAGTGTGCGGAGTACCTACCTATTCCAAAGACATTGGGATGTAAGGGTGAAGTCTCTCGGTAGGCACTAGCTAAACTTCTCCATGTTCAGTGAGTTCAGGTGTAGGTGTTATCTTAAGCTCTTGGGCCTTTCCATCAATTATAGAAAGCAGCCGATAGCATTTGCAACAGGTTGGATTGTTTGGAGATTTTCCTGGGATCCATTGGTTCAACTTGATTACATGTAACCCATTCTCTGTACTAAGACATCATTTGGGAATGAGAGATGTCCAGTTAGGGCTTTGTCTCCTCCATTATTTTGACAATTTCATTTAGATTGTTTTGTGTATGTATAAAATTTAGGATGTGTTGACTATATTAGGTTTCCATATTTCCCCTCAAATGGACCTTGACTTTAGCTTCCTCCCTCATTCCACTATTCCTTTGCCCTCCGTATCTTATCCTTCCATTTCAGTCTTTCCTTTGTCCATCCACAACAATCTATTCTCTTTTCCCTTCTTAGGGAGATCTGTCCCTCCTTCCAGATCTCTTACTCTACACCTAACTGTGATCTGCAGACTATAGCTCGCTTTTCTTCACAGTTAACATCCGCATATAAATGAACACACACCAAATCTGTCTTCTGCTGTACGGTTACCTCACTCCACATTTTTTTCTACTTCTGTCCTTTACCTACAAATTTTATGACTTTACTATTTTAAAGGCTAAGTAATATTTTACCATCTAATATACCACATTTTCATAATCCAATCATCTCTTGGAAGATATCTATGTTGTTTCAAATTTCTAGTTACTATGAATAAAGAATAGCGATGAACATGGTTAATCAAATATCTCTGTAGTATGATGAAATGTCTTTCGGGTATATACCAAGAGCAGTATAACTGGATCATGAGGTGGATCAATTCCCATATTCTTAAGGAACTCATTGTTATGGTGGTGGTACAAGTTTTCACTTCCAGCAACAATGGCTAAGATTTCCCTTTATGTCCTCAGTAGCATGAGCTGTCGTTTGTTTTATTTATATTGGCCATTCTGATTGGTATAGAATAAAATCTCAAAATAGTTTTAATTGGCATTTTACTGATGACTAGGAATGTTGAGCATTTTTTAAGAGTTTCTTGCCTATTTTAGTTTCTTCTTTTGAAAATTCACTATTTATATCTGTACTACATTTTTTCATTGAGTTGTTCTCTTGGTATTGTATTTTTGAGCTGTTTATAAATATTTTGATACTTATATTAAAATTTATTTAAAAATGTGATATTAGGCCTCTGTCAGATGAATAGTTAGAAAAAAATCATTACCCAGTTTTTAGGCTGCCGTGTTGTCCTAATGATATTGTCCTTTGCCTTGTAGAAGTTTTTCTGTTTTATGAGATCTCATGTATTAATTGTTGTAAGACTTATTAATTAAATTTTTTATTTTTTATTTATCCCAACCTACTGTTATACAATTTTAGTTACATGCAAGTATTAAGGTCAGTTCTAGATTGAGGAACTAGCAAAACAATAGGTGCAAATAGTCAAGGAACAAGCAAGACGATAAACACAAATAGTCAAAGAACAAGCAAGGCAATAAACAAAGTTTCGTGATCATTCCCATGATCACTGCTCTTAATGCCTATACTAACCATGTTTTGTTCAGAAAGTCTTATCTTGTGTCAAGGATGTCAAGCTTATTCCCTCCATTCTCTTCTATAATGTTCAATGTATCTGATTTTATGATTTAGGCTTTGATCCACTCGAGGTTATCTACTGTGCAGTATAATAAATGAGTATGGCTCTCTGAGTTTTTCTATATTGTAGGCATAGATCTTGAGCAGCACCATTTGGTGAAGATGATGTGTTTTCCAGCATGCATTTCTGGCTTCTCTATCAAAAATCAGGTGTCCATATATGTGAGGATTTATTTCTGGGTCTTTGATTGGATTCCATTGATCAACTTGTCTGTTTGTCTGTCAGTACCATGGTTTTTATTTTTATAGTTCTGTAGTACAATTTGAGGACAGAGATTCTGATACTGTTAGCAATTCTTTTATTATTTAGGAGGGATTTAGATACCCTGGGTTTTTGTGTTTTCATATGAAACTGAATATCATCCTCTTGATTCTTTGAATAACTGTGTTGGAATTTTGATGGAAATTGTATTAAATCAAGAGGATACAAATTGAAAAGGAAGAAGTTAAAGTTTCACTATTAGCAGATATAATAATATACATAAGTAACTGAGGTGGAAATTTCTGGTTTGGTTGGAGACCCATCTGTGCCATGTGATTTTTTTTTCTTCTTGAAACTGTCCTATTTGAGAGGATGCTTCACTGAAACAGACATGTGAGAGGATTTTTTTGCTGAGAATAGACATGTGGTATTTTTTGGAAACTGCCTGGTAAAAGGGCATATGATGTGTTGCTGGAGCAGACCCTCGAGAGAGCACATGATATTTGCAAAGAGTTTAAATAAAACCTTACAGACAGTGGACAACACTTAGGCATTGGTTCTGTGAGAATAAATTGTAAAAATGAAATTTTAGGTCTCAACATGAAAGATTCTTAAGTTCAGAGTTTCAATTTACACTCAAGTGTTAGCTGCCCCTGGGGTGCATCCCAGGGATTTGAACTAACATTTCAAAAGAACAAAGGACCCAAGATAGAGGCAATTAAAAAAATAGCTTGTTATGGAATAATTTCTAATAGTCAAATTTTTGAACTTCTCATATTTGTCTGTGATGGTTCCTAATATAGTATAAAGGGTGGGATGGTGTGGAGATGATGACAGCCGACAAAGGTTGTTTGTTAACTGCAAAGTCAACATTTAAAGTTTTACATTGTCCAAAATTTGGCAACCTTCTCACACAGGGCAAGTCAAACAGAAGATTGACTCTTAAAATTATTAGTAGTAAGTTTATTTGTTTGGTTTATTGTTCTTATCTTTGGCCTTAATAGGGTTTCTTTATTTATATACAATTACATTTAACCGTTGTATTTACCACCTAGAAATTTATTGATCCAGTACAGTATTTTTGACAGATTATCATACTCCTTGTATACACTGAGATTTTGATTCACCATCCCATCTTGTTTCTTTGATAAAATAATCTTATTGAAGCTAAAAAACATACACTTGTATGTTACCATGTTATAGAATAATTCAAATATAGTTTTAACTATTTATCATTCAATTACCATATTAGCTTCCGAAATTATATTTATTGTCCGTGGCTAAGTTCACTGGATTTGAAAATACCTAGAGACCCATTTCTAAATGCATCTGTAATGACATTTCTGGTTTAACTGAGTGAAGGAAAATGCATACTCTAAATCTAAGTGGGACCACCCCACATGCTTGGACCTAGAGAGGATAAAGATAGACAAGAGAGAATGTGGTGAGCACCACCAATCAGTGCTCTCTGTTTCACAACTATACATACAATGTGACCAACTGCCACACACTGTCTTGCAGGAAACTTTGAACCTCAATTGATTCATTCTCCTGCAATCTACCTTGTCACTGTGCTAGAGCCAAGGGAGAAGTAACCAATAGAAATAGCTAATAGTATATGTACACAGTCAGGGTCCCTACTACAACAAAACAAATATAAAAGAGAATTTGTTGCATTGATTTATCCAGTTAGAGTCTGTATAGTGTGTGTACCAAAGAAACTAAGAAATTAGTAGACACTCAGTCCTGGAAAATGGAGTATTAGGACAAAGCAGACCAATGGCATAGCCTCATTCTGCTCTCTGGAGAGTTGCTGGCCTTACCTTTGTCTTAATGATAAAATGTTTCACAATATCATTTTAGGTGTTATAGCCTAGACAGTGAAATGTTCTTTTATTTTATTTGTAAAAAACTACCATATTAAGTGTTTGTTTCTTCTTACAATTTTAAAATTTCAAAGTCTATAAATTATAATATCATTATCTAATAAAAACTATTTTAGTATTGGCTCATAAATTTTATTTTCATCCCCCTAATTACTAGAGAAAATGAACACTTTTTCTTGAAAAAATATTAGTACAACATAATTTGATAATGGTGTTCCCTCCCCAGTTTCCTCTAAGATCCTCCCCACATCCCCAACTACCCAACTCTACTTTCTCATTAAACAACAAACAGGCTAACAAAAAAGCTAAAAAAAAAAAAAAAAAGAAAGAAAAAAGAAAGAAAGAAAGAAAACAAACAAAAATAGATTTTCTTAAATGAACAAAAATATCCAGAAAAAAACACACCCATGTACATACAAACAGTATCCACAAAACCACAAAATTGTAAACCATTATATACAAAACCAGTAAGACCAAAAAAATACCCAAACAACAGAATATGAGACAAAATGTCTACAAGAATATCATTGTGTCTTCCACTGTTTTGAACATAGTGTTTGTTTTTTATGCATCTAGTTTTATTACAGTTCCACATCTGTTTCAATAGTAACAGTGCCAAACATGTTTATAATATAAATATATATATTTTTATATATATATAATTTATAATTATATAAATATATATATATATTCTATATATTGATGTCAGTTGAAATTTTTTACTATTTAAAAATTTCTCTATTTGCAGATGATATGATAGTGACCCTAAAACTTCCACCAGAGAACTCATAAATCTGATAAACAACTTCAGCAAAGTGGCTGGATATAAAATCAACTCAAACAAATCAGTAGCCTTCCTCTACTCAAAGAATAAACAGGCTGAGAAAGAAATTAGAGAAATGACACCTTTCACAATAGTCACAAATAATATAAAATATCTTGGAGTGAATCGAACCAACCAAGTGAAAGATCTATATGACAAGAACTTCAAGTCTCTGAAGAAAAAAATCAAAGATCTCAGAAGATGAAAAGATCTCCCATGCACCTGGATGGTCAGGATTTATTTAGTAAAAATGGCCATCTTGCCAAAAGCAATCTACAGATTCAATGTAATCCCCATCAAAATTTCAAATCAATTCTTCATAGAGATACAAAGAGCAATTTGAAAATTCATTTGGAGTAACAAAAAACCCAAGATAGCTAGAACTATTTTCAACAACAAAAGAACTACTGGGGGAATCACCATCCCTGATTTCAAACTGTACTACAGAGCAATAATGATAAAAACTGCATGATATTGGTACAGAGACAGGCAGGAAGATCAATGGAATAGAATTGAAGATCCAGAAATGAACCCACACACCTGTGGTCACTTGATCTTTGACAAAGGAGCTAAAACCATCCAGTGGAAAAAGGACAGCATTTTCAACAAATGGTGCTGGTTCAACTGGAGGACAACATGTAGAAGAATGCAAATCAATCCATTCTTATTTCCATGTACAAAGCTCAAGTCCAAGTGGATAAAGGACCTTCACATAAAACCAGATACACTGAAACTAATAGAAAAGAAGGTGGGGAAGAGCCTCAAATACATGAGCACGGGGGAAAGTTCCTGAACATAACATCAATGGCTTATGCTCTAAGATTTAGAATTGACAAATGGGACCTCATCAAATTGCAAAGCTTCTGTAAGGCAAAGGACACTGTCAATAAGACAAAACAGCAAGCAACAGATTGGGAAAAAAATCATTACCAATCCTATATACGACAGAGGGCTAATATCCAATATATACAAAGAACTCAAGAAATTAGACTACAGACAACCAAGTAACCCTTTTAAAAATGGGGTACAGAGCTAAACAAAGAATTCTCAACTGAGGAAACTCGAATGGCTGAAAAGCACCTTAAGAAATGCTCAACATCCTTAGTCACCAGGGAAATGCAAATCAAAACAACCCTGAGATACCACCTCACACCAGTCAGAATGGCTAAGATCAAAAACTCTGGCAAGGATATGGAGAAAGAGGAATATTCCTCCATTGTTGGTGGGACCATTGCAAGCTGGTTCAACCACTCTAGAAATCAATTTGGTGGTTCCTCAGAAAACTGGACATAGCATTACCTGAGGACCCAGCTATACCACTCCTGGGCATATACCCAGAAGATTATCTTCAACATGTAACAAGGACATATGCTCCACTATGTTCATAGCAGCCTTATTTATAATAGCCAGAAGCTGGAAAGAACCCAGATGTCCTTCAACAGAGGAATGGATACAAAAATATGGTACATTTACACAATGGAGTATTACTCAGCTATTAAAAATAATGAATTTGAGAAATTCTTAGGTAAATGGATGGAACTAGAAAATATCATCCTGAGTGAGGTAACACAATCACAAAAGAACACACATGGTATTTACTCACTGATAAGCGGATTAGCCCAAAATCTTGGAAGAGCCAAGACTCAATTTACAATCCACATGAAGCTCATGAAGAAGGAAGACCATGTATGGATGCCTCGGTCCTACTTAGAAGGAGTAACAAAATACTCAAGGGAGCAAATATGAAGACAAAGTGTGGGACAGAAACTGAAGCGGGGGGGGGGCATCTGGAGACCATTTCACCTGGGTATCCATCTCATGTGCAGTCACCAAAGGTAGACACTGATGTGGATGGCATGAAGTGCATGCTGACAGGAGCCTGATATAGCTGTCTCCTTAGAGGTCTGCCAGAGTCTGACACATTCAGAGGCAGATGCTCACAGCTAACCACTGACTGACCAACGGTTTCCCAATGGAGAGGTTAGAGAGAAGATTGAAGGAGCTGAAAGGGTTTGTGGCCCCATGAGGAGAGCAACAATACCAACCAACCAGGGCTCCCCAGGGTCTAAACCACCAGCCTGGGAGCACATAGGGAGGGATCCATGACTCCACCTGTATATGTAGTGGAGGATGGCCTTGTTGGACATAGGTGGGAGAGGAGATCTTTGGTCCCAGAAGGCTGAACACCGAGTGGGGGGAATGTGATGGTGGGTAGGTGGGAGTAGGGGTGTAGGTAAGGGCACATCCTCATAGAAGCAGGAGGAAAGGGGATGGGGTAGGGAGTTCTTGGGTGGTGGGGAGAATGGGATAAGGGGATAAAATCTGAAATGTATACATAATATCCAGTAAAAAAAAAAAGAAAGAAAGAAAGAAATGATGGTGTTCTCTAAACAAAATATAAAAAATATTGAAATATAAAAGTCAACTTTTGTTGTTCTACAGATATTTGCCCGTTCAAAGGTCAACAGATACTGTGACAATGACTCTAGCAGTCTTCCAAGAACGTTATCTTTGAAATTTAAGGCCAAAAATTACTTGCAATCTGAAGATATATTCCATCTTTCCAGCAATCATGTAAGTATTTGCATAGGACTGACATTCTCATTTATAATTCTTAAAATTGTGCTTGTGTATTTCCTACTGGTCTTTACTATCAGAAGAATGGATATTACAAAGGAAGCTTTTGGGTCTTTAAAGACTGTCTTCCAGAACATGCTAATATTGGCCTACAATAGGGTATTAGCCCCTGGTTGTATTAGACAGTGTCTTTTATGTGGATAATAGGTTCCATAGCAAGGTAGTTTACAGTGGACTCCATCCCTGAAAGTCTATTTGCCTAGACTATGGGTTATATTCATATCAGAAACTGTCTTTTCTTCTGTTTTGGAAGGACTTAACTCAAAATGTAAAATGATTTCTTCAAATTTAAAGTATATCTTTCCCTAGAACAGGGCTAGGATATCCAGGAATGATTGCAAACTAATGCAAAAATTAAAATTAGGTTTCCTGTTATAGGCAACTTTTTTTTTTTTTTTTTGCTAGGTGGGAGAGGAGATCCTTGGTCCCAGAAGGCTGAACACCGAGTGAGGGGGGAATTCGAGGGTGGGGAGGTGGGAGTGGGGCAGTGAGGGGGCACATCCTCATAGAAGCAGGAGGAGAGGGATGGGACAGGAGGTTCCTGGGTGGTGGTGGGGAATGGGGTAAGGGGATAAAATCTGTAACGTAAATATATATCCAATAAAAAAAATACAGGAAAAAATTTAGAAATAGTGTTAGAGACATTTACAATGAAATTGTTTTCATGCTTGCATTTTCCTATCTCTATTATTTAGGTTTTTTTTTTAAGTATTGAGTAATTTAAAATTTTCCAACTTATTTATTTATTTATTCACTGCCACCACCACCCCATGTCCCTGCCTTGCACAGTCCCATCCTTCAGTCCCTTTCTCCTCTGAGAGAGTACAAGCCTCCACCCTGGAGAGTACAGCCTGACCCTAGCACATCAAGTCTCTGCAGGGCTAGGCACATCTTCTCCCACTGTGGCCAGACAAGGGAGCCCAGTTAGAAGACACAGGTTATCTCCCACTGGGGCTAGACAGGCAACAGCTTTTGGGATTCCCCAGCTCCAGTTATTCAGGACTCACATGAAGACCAAGCTGCACATCTGCTACATATGTGCAGGAGAAGAAACAGTTTGTCAAGCCTGTGTATGCTCTTTGGTTGATAGTTCAGACTCAGAGAGCCCCAAGGGTCCAGGTTAGTTGACTCTGTTGGTCTTCCTGTGGAGTTTGTATCCAGTTTGGAACCCTCAATTTTTCCCCCAACTCAACCATAGTAATCCCTAAGCTCCATCCACTGTTTGACTGTGGGTCTCTGCATCTGTTTTGGATGAGCTGCTGTGTGGAGCCTCTAAGAGGACAGCCTTGCTAGGTTACTGTCTGCAAGCATAACTTTATGTATTATTAATAGTGTCAGGGACTGGTGTTTGCCCATGGGCTTGGTTTCAAGTTGGACTCCACAATGGAAGAATGGATACAGAAAAAGTGGTTCATTTCCGCAATGAATTACCACTCAGCTATTGAAAACAAAGTCATCATGAATTTTGCAGGCAAATGAATGGAACTAGAAAATACCATTCTGAGTGAGGTAACCCAGATCCTAAAGGACATGGACGGTATGTACTCACAAGTGGATACTAGCCATAAAGTACAGGATAACCATGCTACACTTCGTAGACCCAAAGAGGGGATGCTTGAATCTTACTTAAAAGGGGGAATAAAAGTCATAGGCGGCAGACTGAGGGAAAGAACTCTGTGGGAGAGGGGATGGGGGAGATGGGGGGTCAGGATCAGGTATAAAGAGAGACAGGAAAGAGATCCAAATGACCAGAAGAGTGAATAGAGATCTGCTTGCTGTGGCTGGGTTGGTAGACTAGGGAGCATCTTTAGGACATGACATGCCAAAGACCAGGGAAGGGGGAGGCTCCAAGGAGTTTATGGAGGTGACTCTACCTGAAACTTATAGCAGTGTGGATGTTGTACCCAAAATGGCCACCTCCTGTAGCCAGGCAGGTCCACCAGTGGGGAGTTAAGGACATCATTCCACAGACAAAACTTTGGACCCCAAATTTGTCTTGCCTACAAGTAATTTAAACTTTAATGAGTACTATTTGTTACATGCTGACTAAATTATAGTCCTTTGATATGCTAATTTCTAAATTACCTTGAATACTTTCTTACTGAGACATTCCAACACTTCTAGACTGTGTCCTGCTTGAACACCATGCATAAATTTCTGGTTTACTCTTCAGTTCACTCTGGAAACTTAGCTTGATTAGCTCTCAGTTCTTAATCTAATAAAGATCCTGGTGTTTCGAGATCTCTATGCTTCCTATCTGAGCTGATACTTTATTTTTAACCATAATGAGAATTATTGTGGAAACACACTATGAAGTCAGAAGAAAGTGTGCTGGAACACGTGGACCAATCAGTGCTGCATGATGCCAGTTTTTGGAAAACACAAGAGAGCTGCTGTGCTATATAATCTTTTTTTAAAAAATTTTTATTGATGTTTTGTGAATTTCACATCATGCACCCCAATCTTACTCATCTGCCTTTTCCTCCCCATCTTCCCTCTACCACTGCAATCTCTGTCCTAAAGAAACCAAAACAGAGCCAAAGCATCTCCCTGTGGAAGCTGTGGTGTGTCATGGTATGTGTCACACAGTATACTCTTGTCCAAACAGGTTCACCTGAAAATGTTCATCGCAATGAGTCATTGGTCTGCTTCCAGGGCTCTGGCTTCTGCTGCACTTCCAATGCTAAATCCTCACCAGGTCTTCTCTTGGAGGTGTGTTGTTGCCCTGTGTCCTGGAGCTCCTGTAGCTTTGATTCCGCTATCTTATCAGTTCTGCAGATCTTTGGTTCTGCAGAACCTTTACGTGATTCAGAAGCTCATGGATGAGGTAGACATAGGGATGGGATAACTCCAAGTCGTAGATCTGGGAGAGGGTGGTAGCTGAGTTGGTCTGCCCACCAATTATCTTACACTGATGTCATTAGGGCCAGCTCTCCCTCACTTCCCCGACAAGCAGTAGACCAGCTCACCAAAATGCTGCTACCAGTAATGGGCAGGTCCAGCTCTATTGCTCTCATATCCTCAGGGCTGACTCATGCACACTCCCTTCACCACAGCCTGCTCTACTGTGTTGCCCAGGTAAAGACATGGGCTCCACTCTCCTGAGTATTACAGCTAGTGAAGGCATGGAGGTCTCCAACTCTTATGTCCTTGGATCCAGTTCTCCCGTGCTGGCCAGGTGAAAAGTACTGTCGAATACATCTGGGGGTAGGGCTAGATCCTATAAGCTCACACGCTCAGGACCAGCTCACTGGCATACCCGCCACCAGGGTTAGCTCTACTGTACTGTCCAGGTGCTGTGCAGGGTCCACTCTCTCAAGTGCAGCAATAGATGAGAAGAGATGGTGGAGCTTTTCCATACTCCTCAGGCAAGGGGCAGGGCCAACTCTCCCAAGCCCACAGTATAGCAACTGGCAAAGAGCAGAGCTAACTTTCCTGTATTCATGCCCTCCTGGCTAGCTTACATGCTACCCCACGACCAGTGGCAGCTCTACTTTCCAGTTCCACCTCACTTACAGTATGCAAACCATTCCCTCTCTCTCCCATCCCTCCATCATATACTTGTTCATCATAGTGGTGCCCGCATACTCTTTGTCAGCAATGACATCTTTTGAAAGGCATGATAGTTAAATACTTGTCCAACCCTAAGATTCCAAAGGAAATAAACCCTTGGCTAAAGTTAACATAGTGCAGAAAACTATATTTCAACATAGAGTCATACAGTCTCATGGTTGAACTGCCACCCCAACCAGCTAGATAAATTAGAAAATAGTCCAATGATGAAACATTAACACAGAAGGATCTGTGCAGTCAGCTGTGGTTCTCCACTCTACAGAAACTACCTTTCTTCCTGGGCTAGGTTGCAGTTCTAGGAGTCACAGTGACTCACATAGTGGCTGGTTTTCTCAAAGAAGGCATAGGCCCACTGGCATATGCATTTGTTATTGCCTCTGGTGATGGACAGTGTGACTCACTGTTTACCAAGGAGCAAGAATAGTAAGCACCTTTGCATCTCCAGGCCTGCTTCTCTTCATAGTCCACAAACCATCCTGTTTCTCTTTGTTTTCTGTCTCTTCACTCTAATTTCTCCATCACTACACTGTGCCACAGGTGTGGCCTATGGTGTAGGATTATTTTTTACTATCTTTTGATAATTTTGCTATAAAAATGGTGCTTAAGTTTTTTAAAAAAATAAGTTATTTTTTAAGTTGTTACTCAATTTTTCTCACAAATATTTACATTGACATTTTTATTATTTTTATTCTTGTTGTTTTTCAATTTTATTATATTTTTATTTAAAACAATTTAAAAATTTAACTATATTTTGATCACATTCTTTCTTTCCACCAAGTCCTTCTCTCCTCCTCCATACCCATTCAACTTTGAGGTTTTCTCAAAAAATAAACAAAACCCTCCAAAACATAGAAAACAAAATACAACACACAAAGAGAAAGGGGAAAAAACCATATTGTAACCAAACAAAATAATTAAAACAAAAACAAACTGTGGAATCAATTATACGTTTGTCAACTACTCCTGAAAATTAGGTCTGTCGTGTTGTTGATATACCCAGTGTCACTCTATTGGAGAAAACTGATTTTCCCTCTCCCAGCAGGTATAACTGGCAGTTCAGTTGTTAACCTTTAACCTAGAGATGAGATTTTCATTCAGTTATTTACTTTTATAAATATAACAAAATATAGTTAGTACAAAAAGGATAAAAACAAAACCCATTACATTGATGTTGGACAAGATAAACCTATAGGAGGAAAACAACCCAAGAGAAGGCACAAGAGTCAGAGACCCACTTGTTCACACACTCAGCAGTCTCAAAAATACTAAACTGGAAGCCATAATATAAATGCAGAGAACCTAGTGCAGAACAGTGCAGGTCCTGTGCATTCTTTATCTATGAGCCCACTTTCTTTGCTCATATAGATATAAACAGCCTTGTTTTCTTGGCATCCTGTATCTCCTCTGGCTCCTACACTTTTTCTGCCCCCTCTTATGCAGGGTCCCTAAAGTCTAGGGACTAAAGAATCGATGGAGACAACCCATTTAGGCTAAGTGTTCCAAGATCACTCATGCTTCATCCTGTCATAGGACACTAACTAAACCATGTTCATTACTGCTGTTTTTATAGCAGACAGACATCGAAAACAACCTAGATATTGTTGAGATTCTGTTGAGATATATATCTCAACAGAAGAATGGATGTAGAAAATGTGATTCATTTCCACAATCTGGTATTTATTACTCATCCATTAAAAAGAATTACATCAAGAAATTTCCATGCAAATGGATAGAACTAGAAAAAATATTCTGAGCTACATATCCCTAAATCAAAGAGACCTTCATCATATAAGATTTCTCCTACAGCCGTTAAAAGCAAATATAGAAACCCACAGTTAGACATTATGCAAAGGATGAGAGACCATGAAACAAACTTTTGAATGAGGTAAAAATATTTGTTTATGGTGTAGGAATAAGACTGAGGTTAGGAGGTGAGAGATGAGAGTCACATGAGAAAACCAGGGAAATCTGACTCTGGAAACCAGCATCAGGGTACAGACCTGAGTTTATGGCCCAGCCCATAAGTTTATATAAAGCACTGGAGCCAATTCCAAGTCCCTAAATCCTTGGCCAATTGTATCTCACTACACTGTCATCATGTTCCAATGAAAGCTCTGCTAAATGAGGAAACATGAAAGGAGTGAAGGAAGAATCATCACCTTGGCCTTGGTTCTTATTTGCTGTCTCACTGGTGTGCCAGGAGCCATCTTAGATATAATGTCATGTGCAGCAGATCAGAATTCTTTGAGGAGTCACAGGAGCCTGTGATGCCTTGCTCTCCATCCCACTTTTTCCTTTACAAGGTTGACCTCCACATCCCCCACATGCTGACCTTTAGAGTTCTTTTTAATTTGATATGCTTATACATTTCTTGAAAATCTCATACATTTGTATATTACATTTTGATGACACTAGCCTCCCTATGCTATGTCTAGTTCCTCCTAGATTCATACCCCCAACCTCTTACCCAACTGCATGTCTTCTTTTTGCTTTACAACCAAGTTGGTCCAATTTGTGTGATTCATACATGTACATGTATGGTGGATCCACCAGATCATAACTAAGCTATAGGGGACCACATCCTTAAAATAAAAACTCTTCATCCTAGTAATAATCTGTGCCAATAAATTCTCAGCTGGGTTTAGGGACTTGTGGTCCACTTCCACATTGATGGTGAAATGATTATTGATCATGGCTTGGTCTGTTTAGGGCTCATGAAGGCAGTCATGCCTTCATTCCCATTGCAACAGTCCCACCAATCCAGAAGACATTTGTCTTACTCTGGTCCTCTCCAATATCTACCTCTTAAAATCTTTCTGCACTTTCTTCCTCAATGATCTCCAGAAGAAGTGAACACAATAATTATGTCCATGGCAGATTTATGGCCAAGGTTCCTACAGATATTACTCCTTTCACTTTGACCGGTTATAATTTCTGTGTTTTCTCTTGTACACTGTACAAGAAAAATAGAAAATAATTTTCCTGTGAGTGTTGAGAGCTACACTAATCTGTAAGTATAGAGAAATATGTTTCACAGTTAGGAACTGTGGAACTTAGGAACACTTAGGAAAATACAGTAGTTTGTTCCCCATCAGATTTATGAACGTTCCAGTCCTAGGTTCTTGATCATATTCACAGCACCTAGCATGCTTTGCCTCCTGTGGAATGAGCCTTAAATCCAATCAGAAAGTCATTATTATCACACCATTTGTGTTATTATTTTACATGTGGGCATTTGTAAATCTCAAGATAACGTCTTCCTCCACAACAAACTGTTCTGTGTGCTTGTCAAAATTTACCATGTAACTAGATATTTGAAAACGATTTCATGTGTATCAAAGTAAATTATATATGGAAAATATTGTCAGTTCTGGTTTAATATACTTTTGTTGATGACTCCTGTGGTGCTTTGAATATGCCTGGGTCAGGGAGTGGCACTGTTAGGAGATGTGGCCTTGTTGAAGGGTGTCACTGTAGGGGTGGGCTTTAAGATCCTCCTCCTAGCCAGATGGGAACCAGTCTGCTCTTGGCTTCCTTTAGATGAAGATGTAGAATTTTTGGTACCAGGGACTGGGGTATTACTGTGATAGGCCTGGCCATGCTTTTGTTTGGAGGAATGTGGATTTGGGGACTTTGTAAAGCAGTAGAAAGCTTTAAGAGGAGCTTAGTTGCCCATACTAGTAGAAGCACGGAGCATTCCTGAGTGTATTTTGAACTCCAAAACCTAGTTCAAGAGTTTTCAGAGAAGACTTTTACTATGTAGTCTAGAGACTGATTTGTGAAATATTTGGTAAAGAATGTGGCTACTTTTAGCTATTGTCCAAAGACTCTGCCTGAGGCTAAGGTGGAAAAATGTATATTAATTTCTTTGACAAAAAAAAAAGTCTCAAAACAGTTCCTACCTTGATGATAATGGACTGAACCTCTAAACCTGTAAGCAGGCCCCAATTAAATGTTGTCCTTATAAGTGTTACCTTGGTCGTGGTATCTGTTCACAGCAGTAAAACAAAAATTAGATAACCCCTTTCTTTTATAAAGGGAAAAAATAAAACCGAAAAGATTACTACAGGGTTGGTTTTTTTTTTGTTTTTTTTGTTTTTGTTTTTGTTTTTTTGTTTGTTTGTTTGTTTGTTTTTTGACGGTAATCCTGGGTCATCTGACAACAAAGAAACATATTAATCTAGCATTTCTGGTTTAGCAACAACAATGTGATGTTTAAATGTCAGGGAAGAACCTTATATGATAAGGTCAGAGAGATCAGTGATCAGATCGCTGGTAAAATGAAAAAAAAAATGCTCAAACTGCAAGAAAAAATTAATGAAAGTAATGAAGATGGTGATTACTTTATCAATTAAATTCATAAGACATACACAATTTCCCAAAGTTTCCTCAACTTTAAGCAAAAACACAAAACAACTGAAAACAGCCATATGGAGTCAGCAGCAATACCAGCACATTCAAAAATTTGACAATGATTTTAGTGCCTCCCAGTGAAAATACAGTTATTTTTGTTGATACTGACGGAGGAGCCCATAATAAATGAGAGAGTATACCTGGGTATCATCAGCTCAGATACCTTCTTAGACTAGGAATGCAGTTTCTATGTGGACTAATAATTCATTTCAAAATATGAAAATAATACTTCAAATAATTCTGACTCCCACAAATAGTTGACTAGGTATCATCTTGGTTTAGAAACCATTGTCTAAGAATGAATGAAGTTTTAGCCTTTTAAAAATTAAAATAAATTATAATTACATACTTATACTTTTGAAGGTTTTCTTCTTGAAACCCAACCAAATCCATATATCATATATACCTGTGTATGTATATGTATATATGATTCATTACTACTTACATACATATAATTCCAGAAATGACCACTTATAATAGACATTGATAGCTCTGAACCTGGCTTTGTCTTCCTAAAGCTTAGCTAAAGTTCAAATATATAAGTGTTGAAATGATTTGTAGTGAAAATATCACTATTGCTTTCTAATACACAGGAACATTTTGTAATAAGTAGTAAATATAAAGTGAATAAAAAAACAAAACTTAATTTAATTTACCATGAGGAAATTGAATTTTTGTATGAACTGTACACACTTAAACCCCTTGGCTGAAATACAATGTAATGAGTACTCCGTACAAATGTTACAGTTGTGTTTCTCCCTACAACTCTTTCCTCGTTTATCAGCCCGTCTCATCTCTGCCTGGAAACTCTTGTGATCTTTTGAATATAACTACACTCATTTTTTAGTTCGGAACTACTAGATTAGAAATCTCAGAGAGTATCTCAACTCATGATAATTAAGGTGACAATGAAACAAATACCCCCATTTTGTCAGCATTGAAAATTAGCAGAGTAACTGTCCTGACATACCCAATTAAAATTAGGTTTATCCAAAGTTCAAGCCATAGTTAAGCTCTTTAATTTTAAAATACTTCAAAGTATAACCTTTAGGTTACATTGCTAATTAACCAACTAGCTACATGCACCATCATAGATTTTCTTTTAGCCAAGTTATATACTTATCTATTATTCTCAGACCGAGTTGTAAATGAAGTGGCGCTGTGGAAAATAATATGGCTCCATGGATTCCATCCTCTATGTGGTCATGGGTGATGGGAACTCCAACATTTCTGAGTCGTGTGACATAAATAAGTCCATCATCTCTTAGGACGTCATGTTCACATGTGAGGATATACGTTAATGGCAATTTCTGTAACTGGGAATCATTGACTAACAAAGGTGATACCCTACTATCCACAAGTCCTGGATGGGATGCACTTAGGCTTCCAAGAACTGGTTGAGTGTAAATGTGGTTCTTTTTGTACTTCTCAGGAAGGAGGTCACTCCAGTTAACAAACTTGAACAGATGTTGTGACTCTTGAGGCACATGAGCATTTGTCAGTACTGTCTTGGACAACTCTTTATCTTCCGACAAATATAGACATGCCAACGTAATTGCTATCTTCCTTGTTAGAAAGGGACCGTGTTCATATTCCTGATAAGATGGCGTTAAGGTATCAATTGTCTGTAGTTTAGGATATATCAAGGTTTGTGCCTTAATTTTGTTTTTGTATTCTGGGTCATCCTGTAACTGTAAATATAATACAGTATGAGTGTTCATGAGACACTAGTTTTTAAACAGAAGGATTGGAACCTTTAATTTAATAACTGGAGGTAAATAAATTTATAAACCCAAAACAGTATCTAATGATTACTCTCCTATTTACTCATTGTTTGAAACATGAACATGTCATTTCATTTTCTTCAGTGAGAAAGTGGTACACACTCTCCTGTTCACACATATTCATTCACACATGGCAAGCAAATGGGACCTTGATCTGAAGAGTCCTACTGAAGATGGCTGAATGGACATAATCATTTGTTGTTACAGTTACATGTTGAAAACAGTACTAACATATGTCTTACCTTTAGCTAACTAGTATTATAACATGACAGAAAAGACAAAGAATACGTTTCAAAACTCAGAAGGGCAGATGGAAGTAGTGTAATCTTTATGTGTAATCCGTCTTTAACAGAAATGGAAAGTGTCCTGACTGTAGTTGTAAGCAGACACTTTCCTTTCATTTTCTAGTCCTGCTTTCTTCAGAAAAACATGTACAGTGGCCTCTCAAGTGTCATCACTTAGGCAGTACATGCGTTTACAGAATAGTGCCACACCCACAAATGTCTGTCTCTACAGCCCTACAGCCCTCCACAGGGAAGGAAGATCAGGATCTGTTTAGGTCAAGGACAGGCCCCCATCACAAAAGTTAATTTATATAAAATGATTGGATTAATTGACCTTTCAACAGAACATCTTTCATTTGACTGACTCCAAAATGCACACAACAGATGCACAGCCCAGCAAGTTCATAAGGAAAATGAAGAAAGAGTTTTTTTTTTTTTTTCCTAAGAAAATGTTGTTAGACTCTTGATCCTTCCCAGCGTCTTTAGGCTGATAATTTTCCAAATTAAATGTAGTGTCCCAGATCATTTGGAGAATAAGTAGCATAAGAGTCAAACTTAGGCTAAGACAAGCAATAGCTCTTTCATGTATAAATTGACATGGTCCCCAGTTGAGTTAATGTGCTGATGGTACTTGAGGAGAAGGGAGATTACACTTCAGTTTAAGCTTTTCATGGCTCATTGAGATATAAAAGAAACTTATGAATTAGGTGAAATCTGATTCTGGAGAGATGGCTCAATTGGTAATATCCTTGCCAGAAAAAGCCTCAGAAGCATGACCTGATATCAGACCTGGATATAGTGGGAGCTTTGCCCCAGTGCTAGGGTAGAGAAAGAAAGGAACGTCTGAGTTTACTGCTATTTAATCTAATAGATGATCCTGGTGAGCTCCAGGATCAATTGAAAGTACTTCTGATATATATATATATATATATATATATATATATATATATATATATTATATGTGTTATATATATGTTATATATATATTATATATATGACATATCATATTATATATATATCATATATATAATATGATATGTCAGATATATAATCATATATATATGATTATATATATGATTATATATATATGATTTTATATTATATATAATATACATGATTTTCAAGGTCAAACTGGTTTACCTATCAAGTTACAGGAAAACAAATGCTACACAGTAAGAGATTATCTCAGAAAGAAAAAGTAAAGGATGGAAAGGAAAATGAGGGGACAGCTGACTTCCACATGCTTAAACACACATATGTACAACATATGTACATGCAATGTCAAACACACATGCACACTCACATGAATCTGAATCCACACAGACACACAAAAAAGAGAAAAAAATAAATTAAATCTATCACACATTAAGAAAAAAGAGAATAATGACTTTCTCAGTAATATTTTAAACTTCACAAAATTTACATCAAGAGAAACCAAGAAATGTTAGCAAATCAACAGGTTAGCATAATGGAAAGAGCTGAGGTAGGGAGTGTCTGGATTTGCAGGTATCTCTCTAACCCTATCCTGACCCACACAGTTACTTTTTCAATGTCTTTTGTGTTAAAGCTGTAAGATATTGTCCTTACCTCTAAGTACTTTGTAAAACCACTGTCCTTCATAATGAGAAACCCCAAAACAGTGGTCCCTGGTACACTACAATACTTTCAGAGTATCACATGCCGAATCTCCCAGGAGCTCAGGTGAATAGAACCTTCACTTATAAGGGTCCTTTCTACATAAACGGTAGATAATTGAAGACTTATCATTGCTTGGATTTATTAGCACCATGGAGAGTTGAGCAGTAACCACAAATATTTTATCCATTAACAAGCCAGAAAAATCATGGGGTGTGATTTGATCAAAAGGGATCAAGATGGGAGACAAAAGTACTGCCTTTTTCATTCATTTTTTATCTCATAGAGTTTTGTGATGACACACCTATGCTTTCAGAAAAGGTAGTTACTTTTACCCCAGAGTCAATGTGTGGTGTTCAACTTTATATGAACCTGGAGACCCTCTCCCTTATTGCCCTGTACCAGAACCTTGGAAGATTTGGATGGTTACCCCTCCCTCCAGCTAGAAAAGTCAACTCATCATAAGAGGTGTATAATAACCACCATGTGATACGTTTCTTGAATTATTTCTAGACTTTTCATGAAGCCACCATTATAAACTTTAGTAGATACTGCAAAGAAATGAAGAAGCAGGTGTAGCAATGGTTGAGTAGAAATTCCTTATTATTCCCAGTGTGGTTGACAAAGCAGAATGCACAGAATGGAAACAGCAAGGACAGGGTCTGCTGGTAGGCAGTATTGGTGCAGGTCTTAGCATTCCCGTGCCAACACACATTTTCCACACATGTTCCAATCCTTATAGCCTTACTTCTTCCTTTATATTGTCTACTAATCTAGACTCCAAGATCCTTACCTATCTTATTTCAAGACATAGATCAAATCAATCTTCTTCAGTTACATACTGTATAAAATATCCAATAATGATGACTCTACACTGGTCACAACCACAGGGTTATCAGTCTGGTAACAATTATTGCAGGTTCTCTGGTACATTTTTAATTTTACCTACAAGCATTCACCTGTAGGTTTTTGCATGCAAACACCTAAGCAAGAGAATCATGTCCTAAATTCACAGAGCAATATCCCTCAATTCCATTGCACCAAAGTGCAATTCCCACCTTACATTAAAGACCAGGTGTCGTACTATGTCCTAAAAATATATGCAGTATTGTAGCTGGAGAAATGTCTCAGTCAATAGCATTGGCTGTTCTTCTAGAGGACCTGATATCCATTCCTAGCACTCATGTGATGGCTCACAACTGTCTGTGACTCCAGCCAGGGTATTGAGTGCCCATTTCTGTCCCCTCCAGACACTGCATGCAAGGATAGATCAACTAATACTATTTTGAGGTTTTTATACTTAATGACAGATGTTATTGCAGTCATGAAGATAGTATTTAAAAGTAGGTAGTAACTACTTAAAAAGTGTGTCTTGTAATTAATATAGGCAGAGTGGTTAAGTGTGTGTGTATTCATCTTAGTGCCGCACAAACTCACAGAAGAAAGTTGAGCCTTCAGGGAAGGAAAATACACTCGAATTGAGCCTCATGAAAACATCATCCAAAATGGATGGGCCTCCTGAAAAATCAACCTGCACCAGCACTCATTTCTTACCCTATATACAAACTGACTAAAAGGATATGATTAAGGTCAAATGAGAAATGAAATACGATAACATAATTCTACCCTTGTTATGTGGACAAAGCTGAAATTGTTTAATTAATACTTCCTTCTTAATTCAGGATACAAAAATGATGTCACATTCAACAACATGACTCCTTATTCTGAAACTTTACAAAAAATTACAATTAAGACATATGAACCTAGGAAGCTAGAAGATTAATGTAAAAAATGTAATACTCTTCCCTCAGTGAAGTGACACATTTTACTTACTTCTTTTATTTTTGAGTTTATAATATAATTAGATGATTTTTTTCTTCTTTTCCCTCTTTCAAACCATCTCCTATATGCCTCCTTGATCTGTTCCAAACACATGATCTCTTTTGCATATGTAATCTCTAACCTTTTCATAGGTTTTCAATAGCATGGTTTAGAATGGTGTAATAACATTATTTTATTGGTGGTACATCAGAGATTATCATGTGTGAAAGAGCAGTCAAGGGCTTGTCGAAAGCCCTGCATCCAGAAGGACTTCATGTTTGTTTAAAAGCTCAGCAGCCATAACTTAAAATTCTTAAGAAGTTCTTTTATGTACAGTTCTATGCAGTTGGACTTAATAGAACAGCTCAAGTCCAAGTGGATCAAGGCCCTCCACACAAAACCAGATACACTGGATCTAATAGAAGAGAAGGTGGGGAAGACCCTGGAACACATAGGGATACAGGGAAAGTTCCTGAACAGAACACCAATGGCTTATGCTCTGAGGTCAAGAATTGACAAATGGGACCTCATAAAATTGCAAACTTGTGTCAGGCAAAGGACACTGTCAATAGGACAAAAGAGCAACCAATAGATTGGGAAAAGATCATTACCAATTCTACATCCAATAGAGGGCTAATATCTGAAGTATACGAAGAACTCAAAAAGTTAGACCCTAGACAATCAAATAACCCTATTAAAAATGGGGTACAGAGCTAAACAAAGAATTCTCAACTGAAGAATACTGAATGGCTGAGAAGCCCCTAAAGAAATGTTCAACATCTTTAGTCATCAGGGAAATGCAAATCAAAACTACCCTGAGATTCCACCTTACACCAGTCAGAATGGCTAAAATCAAAAACACAGATGACAGCAGATGCTGGAGAGAATGTGGAGAAAGAGGAACACGCCTCCATTGTTGGTGGGATTGTAAGCTGGTAAAACTACTCTGGAAATCAGTTTGGCAATTCCTCAGAAAATTGAACATAGTATATTACCTGAGGTCCCAGCTATACCACTCCTGGGCATATACACAAAAAAAAAATGCTCCAACATATAACAAGGACACATGCCCCACTGTGTTCATACCAGCCTTATTTATAATAGGCAGAAACTGGAAAGAACCCAGATGTCCTTCAACAGAAGAATGGATACAGAAAATGTGGTATACTCAGCTGAGTAATACAATGAGGTATTACTCAGCTATTAAAAACAATGAATTCATGAACTTCTTATGCAAATGGATGAAACTAGAAAATATCATCCTGAGTGATGTAACACAATCACAAAAGAACACACATGGTATGCACTCACTGATAAGTAGACAGCAACCCAAAAGCTCAGAATACCCTAGACAGAATTCAAAGAATACATGAAGCTTAAGAAGAAGGAAGACCAAAGTATGGGTGCTTCAGTCCTACTTAGAAGGAGTAACAAAATACTCATTAGAGCAAATATAGAGACAAAGTATGGGACAGAAACTAAAGGAGGGGTCATCTGGAGACTGTTCCACCTGGGTATCCATCCCATGTGCAGTCACCAAAGGCAGACACTGATGTGGATATCAGGAAGTGCATGCTGACAGGAGCCTGATATAGCTGTCTTCTTAGAGGTCTGTCAGAGTCTGACATATACAGAGGTGGAAGCTCACAGCTAACCATTGATCTGATCATGGGGTTCCCAATGGTGAAGTTAGAGAGAAGACTGAAGGAGCTGAAGGGGTTTGCAGCCCCATGGGGAGAGCAACAATGCCAACTAACCAGAGCTCCCAGGGCCTAAACCACCAGCCTGGGAGCCTAAGGGAGGGACTCATGGCTCCAGCTGTATACGTAAGAGAGGATATCCTTGTCTGGCCTTGTCAGACATAGGTAGGAGAGGAAGTCCTTGGTCCCATGAAGGCTGGATGCCCCTGTGTGGGGGAATTTGAGAGTGAGGAGGAGGAAGTGGGTGGGGAGTGGGGGTTAGATAGGGGGTTTCTGGGTGTGGTGCAAATGGGGAAAGGGGATAACATCTGAAATGTAAATAAAATACCCAATAATAACTATGATACAGCCTAAGATATGATTTTATCATATTTCTAAAAGGGAAACATTTTAAATTTTTTCCTGAATAAAAGAAACAAAAGAAAACTTGAAGAGAAAAAAATCATCGGGTGAAGAAAGGTTCTTAAAGGTTCAGCTCAGATGAAACTCAGTATTGTTGGTCAACCAATATAACTATGAATTAAAAAGAAAACTATTCTGCACATTTAATTAGCAAATGTTATTAATAGATTTCAGAAGTTCTAAAATCATGTATTCTTTTATTTTTTCAGCAAAAAGTATTATAATTTGCTATTAATGACAGACATGTTGCCAAGCTGTAGAAATGTCTCAGCAGTTAAGAGCGGTTAAGAGAGTTTTAGTCCCAGTACCTACATGGTGACTCAAAACTGTCAATACCTCAAGTTTCTGTGGAGTACAGTGCCACCTGCTGGCCTCTGTGAGCATTGCATGCACCTTGGGGCACAGACATACATGCAGGCAAAACCACTCATACATGAAAAAAAAATGATAAAGTTAAGTAAAAATTTTTTTTTAAAAAAAGTAAAAATACAAAGAGATGTTATACTTATCTGTGTAAAAAAGTAAGATCATTATAAATGTGGTCATGCCCTTCCTGTGAACTTGAATTGAAGTACACATATGCTTAGATTTCCAGTGTCTATGAAAATTATTAAATTTACTTAGCAAATAACATGTGTCAATCCTTAAACATCATTAAATTTGACTTCTCAAAGTCTCAATTTATCCAAGGAGCTACTGATTTTTGATGAATGTTGGGAAAGGGGTGTATGTTTTCTTTAAGGATGTGGTTCCTAGTGACTTCTCCACCCTTGAGCAAAACCAAAACATCCAAAAATGTATGGACTGCACAAACAGTATGTGATGGGTGTCCTGATTAGTTTTTGCCAAATCAGCACAAACTAGAGATATCTGAGACGATGTAGCTACTCGGAAAATGTCTCTGTAAGGTTTGCCTGTGGCAAACCTGTGGCATGTTTTCGTAACTAGTGATTACTGTAAGAGTACCCACCCATTGTGGGCAATACAGCTTCTGGGTGGGCTGGACTGGATTGTATAATAAAGCTGACTGAGCAAGCCATGAGGATCAAGCCAGTAAGCAGCATTTGTCCAGAAATTTGAAAATCTCTTAAAGACTCTATCACAGCCATTTATGTGATATTTTGAATTAAGAACCACTAAAGTGAAAATGTTTGTTTACCTGAGACAATCAATACTGGTTGCTTGGGATGAAGAATCAGCTCTGGTTAAGAAGAGACTTATATCACTGAGTCAAAATCTTCTGGGAAGTGTTTCCTCGGGGTCAATAGTAGAGGTTGCACTCCAGGTGGGGCCAAGGTTTTACTTGCTGCTGGCCGTTGAATTTGGTAATATACAGTTTCCCAGGTGGTACTGATTTTTACTGATTTTTAAATGAATGAAGGGGTTATGGGGAGTAGTCAAGACTTGGCGGGCACCATGAGAGAACCATAAAGGCTATTGATGAATGTGAAGCCTCAGGGGACATAGAAACCTAAGGACTGAAAGGGTCATAAAAGGAGGTTGGGTCTTGGCACCATCTGAGTGACTGAGACTCTGAAGAGAGTACAGGAAAAGCTCTTTCAGTACTTGTTAAGTCCAGTTGCCATGAGGACCATAGCATTTTTGGAGATGTCAGTAACATGGGGTTTCTAAGAAGAAGCAACAGCTATGGAGGTAAGGTAGACAAGGAATATGAGACATGCTACATGTGCCGTGGTCCACCTTTCGGAGATTATATAGGGACTCTTCGGTGTCTGACACCGAGTTTTGTTATGTTGAGCATTTTTCTTGCTTTGTTCTGATTGTGAGTATGCTCTGATCCTTCCTTCTTGAAATACAAAAGTATTTAGTTAATTTATTATTTTATAGGTGCATACAATAATAGACTTTGGAATTTTAAAGAGACTTTGAATATTTTATAGTGACTGAACTGTCAAGGTCTTGGAATTTGCAAAGATTCTGGGACTTATAAAGTTGAAATGTGTTGAATATTGAGATAGTAATATTAATGTAAGATATTAGGAATAAGTAAGAGATGAAAGGCTAGAGTTGAATACTGATGTGTTTCTGTGTCAAGGTGACAAGAACTCAATAGTCCTGGCCAGTTTTGTTTTGTTTTGTTTTGTTTTGTTTTGTTTTGTTTTGTTTTGTTTTGTTTTGTTTGAAAACATAACAAGAGCTAGATTTATTTGAGAGGAAGAAACAATAAAGAAAATGTCTGTTAGCCTGGCCTGCGGGTGAGACTATGCAGTATATTCTAAATAAGTGATTGATATCCCTAGCCCACTATGGGAGGTTCCATCTTGCATAATATAAGAAAACAAGCTGAGCAAGCCAGGGGGAACAAGCCACTGGGCACCATTTCTTTATGTCCTCTGCTCCATGACTCTTTCTGTATCCTGGAGAAATGTCAGCAAACAGCTCCACCCTCCTGCTCCATCCAAAGATAAACTCCTTCCCACTTCCATTGCTTTTCTACCATGATATACCTTGTCACAACATAAGCCCATAACTCATTTCTCCTTTAGCTGCTCTTGTCATCTTTTCTAGTCACAGAGATAAGAAAGCACTTAATACACGTCATGTACAGTGATACCAACATCACAAGAGATTTTTACAAGTTATTATTTAAAATTAGCATTAAAGCTTATATTAAATGGTAGTTCATAGTTGTTGGTATATTTTTAAACTTTGTATGATAAGGTAGGCCAACTTGAGAAGAGTTTAAAAAGAGGTAATTAAATAGTTCCATGGTAGACTATTTGTCTAACAAGCACACAACATTGGACATTGGATTCAATGCTACAATAAACACACACACACACACACACACACACACACACACACACACACACACAAGCACAGAGATAGATAGACAGACAGATCGATAAGAGAGAGAGGATTATGAAATCCTTATTTAATATTACTTATTTACTTACTTACTTAAAGCCAAAACTAAAGTTAAAATCATGCAAAAAGAATAAATTTACTGGGGTAGTTTACATTGTATAGATTCTTCTCTTTTAGGACTAAACTGTGCTGGTTTCTATTATATATAATACATATAACATACCAGTTGAGTCACCGTTGCTGCAAAGGTGCCCCCAGAACTGTCTCCTGAAATACAGATTCGAGAGGGATCCACTCCATATTTTTTAAGAACTTTATCCTGAAGAAAGAACTTGATCACGAAAATACAGTCTTCAATGGCTGCTGGGAATAGATGCTGAGGAGCAAGTCTGTAGCTTTAAAGGTAAATTAATCAAACAAACAAACACACAAACAAAACCAGTGGAAAAGTATAATTAAATTTATGTTTTAAATTATCTCTTAATTTCTCCAGTGTTTTCAATTAACCCACTTTGAACATTTAATTCCAACAATTAACCTGGGCTTACTAAAAATTTCCATTTTAAAACAAGAAGTAGATTTTGACTTAAAGGGTTTGGGGTATTGTTTCTATAGGGAGAAGAGTTACATAAGATACATCTTTGCCCTCAGAAAATCTGTAAGCTTCACCAGGTCCTCAATAGAGTTGGTGATTCAAAAGCAATTCATGATTATTGATTAGATAATTCAAGGAATTTAAAATTAGAAAATATATGAATTTGTAAAGTATATTACTAAAATACTATAAGTCTTAAGACAAAATAGTATCATAATTTGTACTTTCTCCATTCTTGCCCACCTCTCACTGTGTTCTTTTATAGAATCACACCTCAATTGAGCTGTCTTTTTTAACTCTCTCTTTTAGACACTAAAATATCCATTGATTTCTTCAATTATGCACAGTTAATTGAAACAATAATAAAAAATAATATCCAGACAGTCCTTCTGAATTTTCAAATTTTAAGATGTGCCCAGGTGTTTTTAGGTATCTTAATATCAACCAAGCAACATTAAAATATTATATTTCACAAGAATTACAAAAATTGCCTAAAAAACTGTAGAATGCTTAAACTAGATATACCTTATTGTACTCTGCTTTTAAAAAAAGCTTCTTTAAATTGTAATGTGTAAATATTGGCTAAATTATAATGAGGAAAGCAAACTATCATTACTGTTTAGAAAATTCTCAGACATAGTAATTCCATTTACTTTGAAGATGTAGCTGTGAACAGGACAATACTGAACTTTCTAGTCTTGCTACTTGACTCTATAATACTGTCAGTCAGAATTCTTTATAGTGTGTCTGCACATGTCTAAAATTTTGCAATCTAATTTCTGTACTATAATATTGGCAAGTAAAAGCTATGTTTCTCCATCTTCATGATGGGATTTAAGAAGTACAGAATATACCCAGTATGTCATAAAGTAACAGGCATATATTAAACTTTCCAGTATATTGTTGGACATTTGAGCAGCAAAAGTCATAAAATACTAAGAGCTGTCATTTAAAAGGTTTTTGGAGTATCTGAATGGTTCCAGCATTGGTTCTAACATTCACTGGACCCAGAAATAGTCCTAACATACATTGTTTTTGTTATTATGTCAAATAAAGCCCAACACCCCTCAGATATGACAGTTATACATTGTAGGTATATTACCTGTGTAGGCTTTATGTTCTCAGAGCTATTACTGCTTTATGCCCAAAGAAGCTTACTTCTCTGTATCTCACAGGTGTCTACCATGGCAGAGATAAAAGCAAAATCGTACCTTGTTGAGGACTTACTGATATTATAGTACTAAGGAAAAAAATTATAAACCAAAATTTCCTAGCAGTAGCCCAGCCACCATTGAGGACTATGAGACTTGAACTATAAAGCAAGTTAATCCTGGGAGGGAAAATACCACAAAAATAAGGATTTTTCAGGTCTCTTACTCTGGAGCAATAACAACAGCATCAAGTTTGTTGGCTGTCTTTCGGTTCATGGAATCATAAGACAGAATCTCTGGAATGGAAGAAATAAGTGTAGAACAGAGCTCCATAAAAGCCAAGCAATGAAAACCCAGACACATCTGTGAATCATAACTTATTTGAATTGTGGTTACTTGATGGAAACCTGTCAATCAATACTTCTGTCACCACATATAGGAAAATTGGAGTAACAAGACCATCTTATTATGCCTCCTAAATTACTCCTGAGCTGGGCTAGAAGACAAACTCAGTTTGGTCGCAATGAAATAAGCAAACTTGTGTTCTGATGACCCACTTTTGTTCTTTCAGAAAACCTCCACGGGCTTCTCTGTGTTGCTCACTCATATGGCCCTTGCTGCAGAGCATAGTCTACAACCATCATGCTCTGTTCTTGTCTGGGGTAGGATTCATCAGGAGAAGGAGTGTGCCTGAGCAATACGGAAAGAAACTACACCAGGCAATATTGCACCAACACTAACCACTGAGCAATGGCAAAGATCATAATCCCAAAGCTTCAATAGTAGTAACAAACTATTCTTTGCTGATTTTTTTTCTGGGAGAGGAAAAATTGTATGTCTTGACTCTCTCGAAGTAACTACTGCTCTATCCATTAAACTGGCTTTAAATCAGAACTCTAGAAGTAAGTTGGAAACAATGTTAAAACCATCACTATAATATTCATAAAATCAGATAGTCACATAATCAATCTTTAAAGATCTTTTAGAATTACTGTAATTTTTAATAATGGAACTTCAACTTGCTATATATACTTCTTGGGGTAATTTTAAAAAATAAACTTTTTCCCTTATGCAAGGCTTAGACTTTTCAAATAGTCATTCATATTTAATACATTTACAAATAAACTTTAAGTTAGTTTTCTGAATATAAGTGAAAATTTTAATTGTAGTTAAAATCAGTCAACACATTCCTGGGTGTGTAATTTCTTACAGAAACTATTTATGGATTGTATCTAGTGATTATACAAAGAGGTGGGAATAAGAAAAGGTAAATTTATATTTAGAATCTTAACAAAAAACAATGTCAAAATTTATTGGCAAACTACAATTCACTTAAAGAGCATAAAATTGTATTCATTCTATAAAACACAAGCATAGTCACTCCCATCAACTGTTTAAGGGGAAAATGAAACACTGCAGGAGTGTCAGGAGCCATAATGGGACAAGCTAATAACTAGCGGGTGATCATCCTGAAATGGCTTGCCTTGGATTATTATATAATCTGCAACAAGTGAGCCCTTATTCAGCAAGGCTGTACGTGAATTATTTTAGGAAAGATTCCTGCTACTGATATGCTTTTCCTATTATTATTAAACAAATATAACAATCACTAAGTAGTGGCCCACCCTTTGCAGCAGATCTCTGCAGATCCATGAAGATGTATTTGTCTTGTAGTAACGCTATATAGACAAATAGATGACTTCTTAAATCTTAATGATGATCCTATAAGAATTTCTAAAATTATACCAATGATTATAAAGATGTTTTATAATGGACTGCTATTAGGTTCCTTTCTAATAGTCATAACTGCAGTGAGAACTCTGCTAGTCTCCCAAGTGTTATCAGTTAATTGCTCTTAGATAGTAAAACCGGACTTTCTCCTACTCAGAACACATTCCGAGAGGTTGTAAAACAATTAACCAAAGGTTATTAAAAGGGAACTAATGATTTATTTAGGTGCTAGGACAGAAGATAAAATATTGCCTGGGTTTATCTATACAAGACTTCACTAATAAATTAGTTATAGTTTTAAAACTTCAGTGAACCTATGGAGCTAGACAGGTGATGGATGTTTAGCCAGATAATTACTCCTAATGGATATGCATGTAAACATTTTCTGTTGTAAACTTCTATTTCAATTTATGATTTGATTTTTGGTGTGAACTTGTGATGAACTTTGTAACATGTGATCATTTATTCTGAAAGATGTATAAGTACTGAATACAAAGACAAAGAGTTCATTCGTCCCTTCCTTTTTTTCCCTGCCTAGAATTTTTTCCCTTAGAATTTTTCCCTTATTAGAATTTTTCCTTTCCTCACTTATGACCTTTCCACTTTTCCCCTTAGATAGCTTTCATAGGAAACTTTTTACACTTAATAATAAACTCTATAATAACTTCTCTAAGTGTCTTTTCTTCCTGTGACCTCAGACTAGCAAACATAAGTTAGATCCCAGCAGTTCCTGCTGAGATAGTACAAAGGCTATTTACTTAATCCTTTGCTGTTTTTAGGCTAAGTGTCAGAAACTGCAGTTTCTGGCCTCAGAGGATCACAGAAGGCTGGTCAACTATGGTAGCATAGCAACTTAGATAAGTAAACTTTTATTATACAGCAACCCTAAATATCTTGTTAGACCAAGTCTTACCCCGAATCTCTTAAGACCAAGTCTCACCCCCACCAACGCTCTTCCCCCTCCACTGCCTCAAGAAGAAAGAAGAAGATTCCCCTCCCCACATGCCAGGGCTGGCCCCCAGCACAGGAGAAATGAATCAAGTTTATGAGAATGCACAGAAGTTCATTTACTATAATAAATGCAATCAAATAAAACACATATTTAAAACATATACTTACTGAAGCTTCCCAAGACATAGGCACCACCATGAATATGAATTACACCTGGTCTCTGTCTTTCAGACTTCCTTTTGGGTAAATACAGACGAACAGGGATGTCACCGAAGTCTGTGTCAATCACTGTAATGTTTTCATCTGAAACTGGCCTTGTATCTTGAATTCCCATTAACATGATGAAAAATTCTTCAAATTTCATAAGACCCATATTTTCCAACAATGTGGCCTATTAAAAACATTCAAATGTAAATATTAATATTTTAATGTTAGTAATACTAAATGCACATAGAGATGAAATGGGAAAAAAATTATACTGTAGTGTGTATAGCATAGCCCTTGCCACAGATTATATGGGCAACTCAGAAGATGGTGAGGAAAGATATGGAAACCCAGAAGTGGAAGACTATTGAAATACAGTGTCTCCTATTAATGTCAAGGCAGTTGCACTTATAAACTCAAAGATGCTCTGGTTATCTGCATGACACACACATGAACAAACCAAACAATATGTAAGAATAGATTGGTGGTTGTGATTCAATAGTTCCTAACCCCAACTCAAGAGCTATTGGCAGTTCATGGCTACTGGGGATGGGGAAACCTGGTACCTTGAGGGATATGGCTCTCGGTAAGTTGCCCTGGCTCCAATATATGGCTCTAAATCTATACACATATAGGCAGCACTAACAGAACTAATTGAGTAATGCAAAGTATTTTATAAAAGGACATGATGTTGAGCAGTGTAAAAAGTAAGAAGGGTCTGGGAGAAATAAGTATCATCCTTACTTTAGAAAAACATAAAAATATTGGACTCTAAAAAATGAGATTTCGTACATGTACTATGACATGTACTATCACTTACACTATAGAAATCTCATTAACTTCATCTGCTAAGACTTTCATAAGATGGGGACAATCAACTTTTCATGACAGATATGGGAGTTGTTCATGAAGTCCCAACCCAACCTCATGGAAATACTGACACTAATGGTTGTTGGGGGAGGTGTCGCTTTCTTCAGGGATGTAGTTATCCTCGTCCTTGTACAGAATCTTCCTTCATGTTAGGAAACTAATTAAACTAATTGGGTCTTGCAAAAAAAGAAGAAGACATAAAAGTAGAAAGAGAAAATTTTGAGAACAATTTCAGCAGAAGAGAGGGAACTCATCCCAAGGATATATGAACTTTCAAGCTTGAAAAAACTCAAGCATCCAATATTTGGAAACAAAAGTAATCTTGTTTGATACCCCAAATTTTTGGTACTGTACTTGTCATTGGGCTATGTTTTTCTTAACTATTATATCTAAAAATACAATCTGGGAATAGCATTTTGTGCTTTCTTTCTTTAAATGCATATTTCCATTATTTAATTTATTGCTCAATAAATTTAGTTACAAATTTTTGATTGGATATTTATTTTTGGATATTTTATTTATTTACAATACAGATGTCATCCCATACAATACAGATTTCCCCCTCCTAGATCCGGCTATCCTATCACCCCTCCTCCTTTTTGCTTTTATACCATTTTAATTAACGCAAGAATTAAGGTCAGTTTTAGGTTGAGGTACTAGCAATACAATAGATGCAAATAGTCAATGAACAAGCAAGATAATAAACACAAACATTAAAAGAAAAAGCAAGGCAATAAACAAAATTCTATAATCACTCCCATGATCAGTATATCTAAGGGCTTATCAGGATGACCGAAATATCTGAACCTACTTCCCTCTCCTAGCCCAATGTCATTTTCATGTCTGAAGCCTACATATTTGTTCTGGCCTAAGATTTAGATTTCTGCCTGAGATTATTTCTTTGTTCTAGCCTAATGTCAGATTCCTGCCAAGCAGCCCATTTCCTTGTCCTTGGCCAATGTCAGATTCTTGCCAAGCAGCACCAAAAGCTCTCTGCCTATCTGCCTTTTTTATTTCATGAAGAAGACTGAGCCTGTCTTAGGTCATTCTGACAAGAATACCTTCCTTAGCCATCACATTTTATATGCACTATCAAAAACAATAGACTTATGTCTTAGGCTGGTAAGGCTCTGTGCAGAATCTTATCTGTCCTTGGCTTGTCAGCCTGTTAAATTGATAACTCTGTCTAGGGGTCCATTTTTAGTTTCAAGTCATGTACTTTGGCTGCCCACATGTTGATGCTATTACAATGGACAGGAATAAAAGTATTCCCAAGACAAGAAGGGCTAGCATGATCAAGCTATATATGCCATTCTTTTTATTTTATTATCAAGTCATAATTTTTACTTTTTAACACAGGGGTTATAAACACAAAAATGCAGGATGTAGGGAAGGGGGGAGACACAGGAGCATAGGTGTTCAGGGGGAGTACAAATATCTTTCAGAACAGGGTTCAGGGGACAGGTCACTATGACTCTGCCTATGATTCACTTGTGCTTATCTAAGTTGGTATTATCTTGAAGCTTGACAGAAATAGAAACACTGACCTCAGGCCATGAGTAATTTAATCAGCAGTATCTGCTGCATCAACACTCAGCAGAGCAGCATTCTTTAAATTCATAAGCTCACTATACAAAGTTAAAACATCCAGAGAAGTGTTAGAATTATGCCAAATACTCTGCAAGTTTCTTTAATTTTTTTTCCTAATTATAATGCCTATAATTGTAAATTTTAGTAGTAACAGGAATCCAATAGTATTTAGCGTGACACTCGAGATGGCTCCTTACTCTTAAACTCTGAACTTCCTTCCAACAATTTGAATAGGATAAAGAACATCAGTCCATCAATCTGTTGTTCCAATGCCTGTCTAAATCTTCTTGTATATTCAACACATTAGTAACATTTTTTTGCTAAATGATTAACAAAAGTAGCTGTCTTAACTTCTTGTGCCAATGCTATTGCAGAAGCAGTAGTGCTAGCAATTAATGTAATTAAAGCCGTTATACCAGCAATAATCAAGCCCACTACCCTCTTGCTTCTGCTTAAAACCTGACTCACTTCTTCCATTACTTGCCAGCTTTTTTCAGAATACCAAGGCTCTCTAGTACTCAAGGCAATAAAACAAAAGCTGGTTGGTAAACCTCTGTAATGCACATGCCATGTTTTCAAAACACTAACACAATTAGAAAGGATACAATCAGTGCAACTTACATTAAATACTGTAGAAGAAACAAAAATCATTTTAACTTGACCATTGAAAGAGCCTTTGTACATGCACTAACACTTGTTTGAAATCCAGATTCTGTCCCAACTTTATCTCTTGCTAACATAACATCATAGAGAACTGCAGCTAACTTCCATATATGTCTCTGAAAATGTCCAGAACCAGCCTTCCAAATGAAGACTGTTATCTCCAATATTGGATTGAGTCTGATTAACTGGTCACATTTAAGAAAACTACAAGAGTCATTATAACTTCTCTTTTTGATTCTCTGTCCCTCAAGGTCTAAAAACTTGAGGCAAGGCAGTTTGTCCCATCAGGGGTCTAGGTAAGCAAAGGTGGGTCAGGAACATATGTCCAATACAGCTCCCCAGTCAGCATCATTCTTTGTCCTGGTATCAGCATGTCTCACCTTTCACTCTGGCAACCACCATGCTCCTTCAGCATTCTGGAAAAAAAAAAAACCCACAAACATACCCTCTTCCCAATATTAATACCTGATTGGGATCATGCCAAATGCTAGTAAGTGGATCCTTCCCTTTCATCTAGGCATAAGTATGCCTAGTTGTAGGGTGCCATAGACATTCAGTAGGAAGTTCCTTAGCATTCAAATTTTTTTAAAAAAATTTTACAATGAAAAGAAAATTACTTAAATAAATTTTTGGTATACGTGGATATACCTCCCCCATTTTTATTTTATGAAGATATTGTTTTAAAGTTCCATGGGCCCCTTCTGCAGTCCATTGTCCTTGAGAATTATAAGAAATCCCAGTAATGTAGGTAATTTTAAATTGTTTACAAAAAGTCGCAAATGCTCAACTGCAATAGCCAGTTCTATTATCTGGGTTTTTTGTTGTTGTTTTATTATTATTATTATTATTGAACAATTTATTTATCTACATTTCAGATGTTATCTCCTTTCCCCATCCCCTCAGAACCCCCTTATTGCATCCTCCCTCCTCCTACATCTATGAGGGTGTGCCCTCTCCCATTCACCCACTCCTGCCTCCCCACCCTCAAATTCCTCCACACTGGGGCATTCAGTCTTCACAGGACCAAGGCCCTACTCTCCCACTGATGCCCAACAAGGCCATCCTCCACTACTTATACAGTTGGAGCCATGTGTCCCTCCATGTGTGTTCCCAGGCTAGCTGTTTAGACCCTGGGAGCTCTAGTTGATAGGTATTGTCGCTCTCCCCATGGGACTACAAGCCCCTTCAGCTCCTTCAGTCTTCTCTCTAACTCCTCCACTGGGAACTCCATGATCAGTTCAATGATTGACTTCAAGCATCTACCTCTGTGTATCTCAGGCTCTGGCAGAGCCTCTCCAGAGACAGCTATATCAGGCTCCTGTCAGCATGCTCATCCTGGCATCCACAACAGTGTTCGCATTTCGTGATTGCACATGGGATAGATCCCCAGGTGGGGCGGTCTCTGGACGGTTCCTCCTCCAGCCTCTGCTCCACACTTTGTCTCCCTGATTGCTCCCATAAGTATTTTGTTATCCCTTCTAAGAAGGACCAAAGCACACACACTTTGGTCTTTCTTCTTCTTGAGCTTCATGTGGTCTATGAGTTGTATCTTGGATATTGTGAGCATTTGGGCTAATATCCACTTATCACTGAGTGTATACCATATGTTTTCATTTGTGATTGGGTTACCTCACTCAGGATGATATTTTCTAGTTCCATCCATTTGCCTAAGAATTTCATGAATTCATTATTTTTAATAGCTGAGTTGTACTCCATTGTGTGAATGTACCACATTTTCTGTATCCATTCCTCTATTGAAGGACATCTGGGTTCTTTCCAGTTTCTGGCTATTATAAATAAGGCTGCTATGAACACAGTGGAACATGTGTCCTTGTTATATCTGGTTTTATGTGGAGGTCCTTGATCCACTTGGACTTGAGCTGTGTACAAGGGGATAAGAATGGATCAATTTGCGTTCTTCTACATGCTGACCTCCAGTTGAAACAGCATCATTTGTTGAAAATGCTGTCTGTTTTCAACCGAACGGTTTTAGCTACTTTGTCAAAGACCAAGTGACCATAGGTGTGTGGGTTTATTGCTGGGTCTTCAATTCTATTCTATTGACCTTCTTGCCTGTCTCTGTACCAATACCATGAAGTTGTTTTTTTTTTTTTCACTAGAGCTGTGTGATGCTGAGCTGTGTGAAGCTGCAAGACTCTGCTACAGGGGTGGGAACAGTCTGAGGTCCCATGGTGGCAGGAGTTCTTAGGTTAGGGGTCTCTGGGTGGGAGGGAACCCCTTGGTTCTCAGGCCCTTGAGCTCCCAGACACCATTGGGAGGCCGCGGAAAGGCCAAACGAAGTGGGGTACATTGGCTAGATAGGCCCACAGCTGAAGGGGGCAGGGGGGAGAGATAAGCTCTGGCTGGGTCCGGCAGAGATGAGACTCTTAGGGGATGAATTGGTGGCATCTGTGGCTGGAAGTGTAGAGCGGTCATCATTGGGAGATTAGATGGCAGCTCTGTAGTTGAAAACCTTCTCCACAGTTCCCTACTGCAGGCCCCAAAGGAGAGAGATAGTCCATAGCCTTAAAACATTTATTGCATGGTGGAAAATGGATGAAACTATACCCTAGTATTCTCAGGGCAGGCCTGAGGTTAAATCTGTTTTGCAAGGAGGAGGATCTGGAAAGGAATGCTTAATTGGCTATGTCCTTCTGGCCTTTAGGATTCTCATTAATACAGAGATCTATCTTGAGGCTCTGTGGCCTGTAGTCATGCCCTCTACCTGTAGAGGGGCTAGTAGAGGCGCTGTCCTACATGCCTGAAAGGAGTGGATCAATGGAAATCTTCCGTCTCCTGTCAGGAGCCTGGAGTCTGGGAGCATACCAAAATGTATGCTGTACCTTGCAGGGAAACCTCTGGGGTCTCCAGCCTGCTGGGACTCTAGCTGGTGCTCAACCAGAAACCATGCTGTTCTTTCACGGTCCCTACAGGTGGGGAGACTTTTAATGACTGCTTTAATTTCTTTAGGGGTTATAGGACTGTTTAGATGTTTTACTTGCTACTGATTCAACTTTGGTGTCTGATATCTGTCTAGAAAATTGTCCATTTCATCCAGATTTTCCAGTTTTGTTGAGTATAGGCTTTTGTAGTAGGATCTGATGATTTTTTGAATTTTCTCAGTTTCTGTTGTCATGTCTCCCTTTTCAGTTCTGATATTATTAATTTGGATACTGTCTCTGTGCCCTCTGGTTAGTCTGGCTAAGGGCTTATCTATCTTGTTGACTTTATCAAAGAACCAGGTCTTGGTTTTGTTGATTCTTTGTATAGCTCTTTTTGTTTCTGCTTGGTTGATTTCAGCTCTGAGTTTGATTAATTCCTGCTGTCTACTCCTCTTGGGTGTATTTGGTCTTCTTACTGTATCCTAGATTTCCTAGTTGTTTTGGATTAGGAGCATTTTGCATTTTCTTTGACAGTGTGTCAATGTTTTCTATGGTATGTTCTGTACCTGAGATTCTCTCTTTTATCTCTTGTATTCTCTTGGTGATGCTGCATCTATGACTCCTGATCTCTTTCCTAGTTTTTGTATCTCCAGGGTAGTCTCCCTTTGTGATTTCCTTATTGGTTCTATTTCCATTTTTATGTCCTAGATGGTTTTGTTCAATTCCTTTACCTGTTTAGTTGTGTTTTCTTGTAATTGTTTAAGGGATTTTTGTGTTTCCTCTTTAAGGGCTTCTACCTGTTTACCTGTGTTCTCCTGTATTTCTTTGAGGGAGTTATTTATGATCATGGCACTGGCACAGACTGGAAGGACTAGTTATAACTGTTAAAATTTAATGTGTGTGTGTGTGTGTGTGTGTGTGTGTGTGTGTGTGTGTGTGTGT
>JANHMN010000001.1:88429501-88498364 GCA_030674055.1 Rhabdomys pumilio
TGTGTGTGTGTGTGTGTGTGTGTGTGTGTGTGTGTGTGTGTGTGTGTGTATTTGCAGGCATATATGTGTCTATGAAGCCAGAGAATACATTCAACTATTCTTTTTCAGTTTCTATATTGTGTGAGTTATGGTCTGCATTCCTTTTTTTCTTTCTTTCTTTCTTTCTTTCTTTCTTTCTTTCCTTCTTTCTTTCTTTCTTTTTTTCTATTTTTTTTTTTGCCACTGCATATGTCAGTTCTGCTCGTCCACAAGTTTCCAGGGATTCTTCTATCCTCCCATACCACTGTGGGAGATGCAGGATCACAAATGAACACTACTTTGTTTAGTTTTATGTGGGTACTAGAGATCCAAACTCATGTTTTCCTTCATGTGCAGCAAGTGCTTTACCAACCAAGCCATCTCCCGGGACTTCAATTCATTTCACTGTTAAAATGTAATTATTTAGTTACTACATTACTAATAGTCTAAGTTTCCATTTTTAAGCTACCAAGAAGCTTCTTTTCTTTTCCTTAAATAAATCTGACATCTGAAATGTAAATAAATAAAATATTCAATAAAAAAGAAATGATGAAAAAAATATTTATTTCTATAGCTGAAATAAATCGTTCTTTAGTATTTCTGTTTTCCTAACATATAACCGTTAGTTCAACTAAAGTAATTGTAATTTGTTTTGTTACTAGACTATTTTAGTAGCATGTATTAGTGTAATTGTCTCAGGATAGAGGGATCGATAATTCTTGTTTTGATAAGCTTAGTGTAGATAAATATCTACACTAAGGTCATCTGGGCATAAATTTGCTGTTACATCATTAGCATGAAAACAGAAAGGTGCTAAACAAATCAGGATGATATTAATATTTTTAGCTTATCTAAATTTTCAGAATCTCTTTATTAAGCTCATCCAAATATCTATGTGTATAACACTTTTCAAACTCTTTTCTATATGCAATATTAATTCCTCTTGCAGATTCCCCCAGGATTCCTTCACAGGCCCAAATTTGATCTCTTCAAACTTGTACCCTAATTTCCTTAGGCAGACAATACCAGGGGGTCAAATCTTTCCAGCAAGGTCAGTTCACTAATCCAACAGCCCACTTGTGAGGTCCAAACTGCTCTATCCATCCTTTACATCTTTAATTAGGCATATAACTTCCAATTTTTTCCAACATTTCTGGATCAAACATGCTATTGTTAGAGATTCCCTCTCATGGGGGCTCTCATCAGTGTTCACTAATCAAGCATACCCAGGTATTTCCACTCTATCCTGTCCCTCATATTTTCTATGGACATCCCTGTGCTTAGTGACCCAGGCCCAGTGTTCCTTTTCCTTGGAGTCTTCAATTATCCTCTTAACTACTAAAGCTTCAGGTTTCTCAAAAACATTTCCTGCTTCAAATATTTCCTTGTACAGCTTAATTATCATCATGAGTTGGCAAAAATTTTCCCAGAGAACAATTAAGGCAGTCAGCCTCTGCATCCAAACTCCTTGTCCTGTTATACCTGGGTTAGCTGCTTCAATGGCCGGGGCCAGAGCAGTTTGTTTAAATAGTTATCAAAGCCATTTCCTTCTCTAGTAATTTCCTCATCCCCTTTCCAGAGGAAAAAATATCAAAATTATATTTAAGGACGAATAGGGTATAGAAAAAAGCAAAATAAACAAGCATTCAAGAAAGACTAATGCCATCTGTATACTAAAAAGTCAAAGATACATTATTCAGGTTGATGGTGCCCCTGCAGCTGAAACTGTGTCATGCAGCCATATTTACAACCATTTCACACCTGACATGACACATAAATAATAATTAAAAGAGAGTCATGCTGGCTGTAAAAATCATAAGCAAAATGCTTATCAATTGAACTCCCTGTGGAAGCTTGTCAATAACTGGAATGATCATTTAAATAACTCATAATTTTTTTCATATATATCCATATGTAAGGAAAACAATGTACAGTTACATGTTTCATGGTTCTATTTTACATTTGAGGACACAAAAGTCACATAATACATTTATACTGATAGGAGATAACCATTGGGACACTTTGGAGTCTAGAAATATATAAACTACTCAATAGTGATGATGTAGCAATTTTTCTGTAAAATAGAACTTGCTTACCCTCATTTCCTATATTGTCCAATTCAATAATATGAGGCATTAGGAAACCCAAACCAGGATAACTCAGCTAACTTTGGACTCAAAAATAAATGTGTTAGCTATTTTAATGATTGACAGTTCAACTGTCAACTTCATACAACCTAGACTCACCTTAGGAGTGTCTCAATAACGATTGTCTTGATCATGTTGACTGGTGCACAGGTGTATGGGGGATTGTTTGGTTATATTAATGGATGTAGCAATTACAGCGCTGTAAATGTAGGTGGTTCCATTCCTTGATTCTGTGCCTAGATAGCTAGCTAAATATAAACATGCATGCTTTCATTTTTCTCTGCTCTTGATTACACATTAAGACCCCAAACTTGAACTTCCTGGAATAATGGACTGTATTAAACACTCTCTCACTTAGGTTCCCTTTGCCATGGCATATTATCACAGAAATCAGAATGAGAACAGGGCAGTTGTCCAGCATGAGGAGATCAACATCCTTCTGCAGCAAAATATCCATGTCTTCCCCATCTACCATACACTGCTGTGTCTTCTCTGATCATTCATTATTTGCTCATGTTTATTTCCCAAACTTTCCCATTGTCATAATAGTCAAAGACTTCCAGACAGAAGCATATTTTGGTAAAAAGATAATGAAATGTATTCTTGAGTTCAAATTCAGGCACTGTCATTATTATAATGTCTCAATGCCAGCAACATGGACCTAAAGATAGACAAGAGTAGCAGAAGGTTCCAAGGTGTGGCCTTTGAGCTATATGGATCTCTAAGTCACATCAGGGAGTGTGTGCCATATAGCACACTTTCTGCTCAAAAAAAGAAATGTGCTCCATTCATCAGTACACATTTCTAGTGGATTTTACAGACGGGATATTACAACACAAAAATATAGCTCTACAATTATTATTCAAATAATTGTTAAATGATATGAAAAGGAAGAAATAAATGCCACTATCATAACATTTTTCTGATTATTAAAATGTAATTATTTTAATATCAACATAACACTTGTATAGAGTTGGAATGAAATTATCATTGCCATTGAGTAACTGATTATTAACACAGTTAATATTGATCAATTCTTTGGCTAAATAATAGTTTTTTGAATATAAGAAACTTTAGAATTACCTAAAAAGGGGGGGTAAAGACACTAAAACAATGAAAGGTTTAATATATACAAACATTTATAATATGAATTGTCTATATACATAAATTCATGAAAATATGTGAGCCTAGGTTTCCTCATAAAGCATCACATATATTTAAACATCTGAACAACTACCCAAATATTCTTTTAGGAAAACTAGTTCTTTTGTTTTGTCAGCACATTATTAACTTTAGAAATAGCATCTTAAAAACACCATGATTCCTTCAATAGACAATAAAGCATGTTAATGAATAACTCAAATGCTAACCAAATGAACTATAGTAATTTGTAGATATAGCACTAAAGAAAAGTATCTTTCAAAATACTGATGAAAGGAAATTTCATATCTATTTGTAACAAAGCTTCCCAATTTTTCAGGAAAAAATATATTACCATAAATGTTGATATTTTCATGCCAGCATCTAGGATTTTCACTTTCCATGGTTCCTCAATGTTTTCTGGTATGGGTATATAACTAAGATAAGCAAGGAACATAAAAAAGAATCCAAAGCACAGAGTTTTGTTCCTCATGGTAAGTCTTCTCCAAATATCTTTGTGTGAGTAGTCAAATGCCATCTCATATATAAATTAGTAAGTAGTCAGACAAAGGTAGAAGAGAAATCTGTCCAAGTCAAATGACGATGTAGCAACACTCGCTGAAGATTAAGTGCCAAGATCAGCCCACTATTACAAGGTTATGCAACTGTGCTTTTTTGTGGAACAGAGTGCACCTTGAAGTATCTATTGATAATTTACATTAAGAGCAAAAACATTACAGAGTAGCAAGTTCTTTTTTTATTGGATATTTTATTTGCATTTCAGATGTAATCCCCTTCCCCATTTCCTCCCCTACCCAGAAACCCACTATCCCATCCCCCCTCCTCCTGCTTCTATGAGGATGTGCTCCCACCCACCCACTCCCACCTCCCCACCCTCAAATTCCCCCACACTGGGGCATCCAGCCTTCATGGGACCAAGGATCTCCTCTCCCACCTATGCCGGACAATGCCTTCCTCCCCTACATATACAGCTGAAGCCATGGGTCACTCCCTATGTGCTCCCAGGCTAGTGGTTTAGACCCTGGGAGATCTGGTTGGTTGGTATTGTTGCTCTCCCCATGAAGCCACAAACCCCTTCAGCTCCTTTAGTCTTCTCTCTAACTCCTCCATTGGGAACCCTATGATCAGTTCAATAGTTAGCTGTAGCATCTGCCTCTGTATATGTCAGGCTCTGGCAGTCCTCTAAGGAGACAGCTATATCAGGCTGTCAGCATGCACTTCCTGGCATCCACATCAGTGTATACATTTGGTGACTGAACATGGAATGGATACCTAGGTGGAACAGTCTCCAGTTTCTGTCCCACACTTTGTTTCCATATTTGCTCCCATGAGTATTTTGTTACTCCTTCTAAGAAGGACTGAAGAACCCACACTTTGCTCTTCCTTCTTCATGAGCTTCATGTGGATAAACAGGCTGAGAAAAATTAGGGGAAAGACAACCTTCACAATAGTCACAAATAATATAAATACTTTTGTGTGAATCTAATCAAGCAAGTATAAGATCTGTATGATAAGAACTTCAAATTTCTGAAGAAATAAATTGAAGAAGATCTCAGAAAATGGAAAGACCTTCCATGCTCATGGATTGGCAGGATTAATTTAGTAAAACTGGTCATCTTGCCAAAAGCAATCTACAGATTCAATGCAATCTCCATCAAAATTCCAAATCAATTCTTCATAGAGATAGAAAGAGCAATTTGAAAATTTATTTGGAATAACAAACAAACAAAATGAGGATAGCGAGAACTATTCTCAACAATAAAAGAACTTCTGGGGGAATCACCATCCCTGACCTCAAGCTATACTACAGAGCAATAGTGATAAAAACTGCATGGTACAGAGACAGGCAGGAAGATCAATGGAATAGAACTGAAGATCCAGAAATGAACCCACATACCAATGATGACTTGATTTTTGACAAAGGAGCTAAAACCATCCACTGGGAAAAGGACAGCATTTTCAACAAATGGTGCTGGTTCAACTGGACATTAGCATGTAGGAGAATGCAAATCCATCCATCCTTATCTCCTTGTACAAAGGTAAAGTCCAAGTAAATAAAGTTCTTCTTTAACATGAGTGAAACACATCTTAGTGTAACTCGCAGAACAGCACAGGAAAGATAAAGATCTATTTTCGGTGCCATTTTACCAAAAGTATTAACAAGAAGTTTGTAAAAACTGGGGATAACATTGAATCAACCTAAAGACTAAAGCTTATAGCATAGTAAAATACACTGTGTGAAGTGAGCAATGGACTAGAGGACAAGAGACTAAATGCTTATCAAAATTACATATTTTATTCACTTGATGGGGATTAGGCAATATTAAAATATCGCATATGAATATTAAATTTAGAAAATTCATATAGCTATTTGCATTATTATGAGAATAATATATATTCATTAAGCAAACATTCATTGCAACGTTGCGTGTGTTATGTTTTATGTTAAGCAAAAGATGTAAATACTAGATTCAAATTGACATATGTCCATTCCTTTTGTGAAATACCCTTGCTCTATTTATTTGTTCTGAGATCTTTCTACCAATGTTATACTACAATAGTTTTCTTATTTAAATCTATTTCCAAGGTTCTCCAAGAAATTTGAGGCAGAAGCTATTACTGGCATGTTCCATGCTCTTACTTACTGTAATGATTACCAACCCTGAGTTGATATCTGCCAGAACAAAAATTATCAGAAAAAAGTCATTCTCCAAGAGCATTTGAGATAATAGAAGAACAGGGAATCATGGGTAGAAGATGTTGAACAAGTTATACTTATACTGTTAAAACTATATATGCATATTCATAGATACATATGTATGTAACAACAATTAATTAAACAAGAGTTCATGAATTTAAAAAGAACAGCAAAAAGTGATATATGAGAGTGTTTGGAAGGAGAAAAAGAAAGTAAGAAATGAGGTAGTTATATTATAATCTCAAAAATAAAAGAAATGATTTTAGAAAGAGACTATAGAGGCTAAAAAAGCAGAGGAAAAAATCTCACATGAGCACAGTGGAAAAAGAACTCAATTATAAATTATTGGATGATTCTTGCATGTTCATTTTACTTCCAAACTACAAAGAACTTACACAGGATTTTGGGTCCCTTGCCCTTCCTCACATCCAGCCTGTCAAATCCTGTTCTTCCCTTCTTTTCAAAATAGAATATATCAACTGGAAGGAGAAAAAATTAAAAACATCTTAACTTTGTGCTGTTGAAAGTTCAAAAGTCTTAGTAATAGGAAAATGTTAAGAATTTACAAAATTTGGTATTTTCTGTACAGGTTCCATAAAAACAAATGAATAGGAATACATAAGAGAGAAGTCAGTAATGTTAATCTCCATTGACACAAGCAAAGCAAATATTAAAAGCAAACAATCATGAGAGATATGTTTCCCAAGATTATAAATAGAGAACAAATTGAAATAGAGAGATCATATGACACAAGGAAGTCCAAATGGAAGAATCCCATATTCAAAGTGAACCTACAGGACAGCCAAGCTACAGCATAGCACCATTCTCCTCCCCTCCCCCCCAAAAAAAAATCTAGGAGGAGATACAGAGAGAGAGATAGAGACATATAGAATGAATGTGATAATACCCTAAAATTTCTTACCACGATGCCTCATTTCTATAACATAGAAAACAATAAGATTCCAGATCAGCATTTAGAGGTCTAACCTAGTTATCTAGTTCTAGAAGTTAGTTTTTTACGCATCAATTTCTGACTTCAACTGCTCCAGGGGAAAAAGCAAAATGATGTGTAGGTGGGGATTGAACCCTTTAAGGCCAGGTTCAAATTGCAGAATTCTGTTTGTCAGTGAACATCAAAAGTCCTGTTCACTTGCAGAAATTGTTATGCTGTTTCTGATGATGTCTATTTGATAACCACAGTGAAGACACCTGGCTGTCAGAGGCATACAGCTCCCATCAATACAAGTCAAAGAGAGTTGGGGAGCCAGGTCAGGTCTTATACCTCACCTCCACTTAGGACTCTGACCTTCAAATACATTGTCTTATTTTCAATTACTCTTTTAAGCCATGGAGGAAAAAAAATCAATGATGTCATGAATTTTGCATCATTAATGATTCTAAAGCCAGCATCACATGAATAACACCGACCAGTTAGGCTGCCTATTTGGAATGGATCCTGCTTCTTGGACCGCAGTTACAGGAGCTTCTGTACATTGAAGCTGATGGAAATTTTTCTAGGCAAATTATTCTCTAGGAGGATGAAATCCTTAGGTTTCTTTTCTTGATAGAGTCTCACTCTTGGGCACCATTTATTTTTTACAATCACACAGCCCCTTCCTCTTCAGTACATGAGTGACTATACTCTCAAGTGTCCTGGTGCCCTTTTCTGGTCCAAGTTGCACATTTTATTTCTTCCTGTTCTTGTTGTTCCTTTTTATTGTATCCTTGCATAAGAGTGACAAGTAATAATCAATCCACAGGGTCAACATTAGGCTATATTGAAATTCCTCTGGAAAATAAATCAGTATATTAGTTTATAATTTAGTCTCATAAAAAAATTCTTAGGACATTTTAAGGATACAGCTAGATTGTTGGCCAAAATAACACATAAGTGGCATCTAGCCCTATGGTTGATACAGTCTCTGGTTCCTGCTGAGACCTCTTGAACCAGATCTCCACTGTCCACATTGATTTCAGCAAAACTGCCTTCCACACTCTTGATAGAAAGCTCCATTAAGCTGTTTAAAGCTTTCTTTCCTTCCTTCTTTCTTTCTTTCTCTCTTTATTTCTTTCTTTATTTCTCTTTTTGTTTCTTTGTTTGTTTGTTTTTCGAGACAGGGTTTCTCTGTGTAGCCCTGGCTGTACTGGAACTCACTCTGTAAACCAGGCTGGCCTCGAACTCAGAAATCCGCCTGCCTCTGCCTCCCAAGTGCTGGGATTAAAGGCATGCGTCACCACTGCCCGGCTGTTTAAGGCTTTCAATTGCTTGTCTAGCCCAAAGTTCCAAACACTTCTGCACACCGTCAAAATCCAACACGATCAGGTTCCTCACAACCACATCCCATCTCTAGTGCCAATTTCTTTATCAGTTGCTTTTCTGTAACTGTGATAAAACATGGTTATCAAAACAAACTTAGTGGAGAAAAGGGGGTTGTTTTAACTTTATGGTCCAAATGAGTAGAGTGCATGATGGTGTGGAGACATGGAATAGCATCAGGAGCTTGAAGCTGCCTGATCATTTGTTCATTCACACAAGGAAGCAGAGCGAGGTACAGGAAATAGTGTGAGAGTATAAACCTACAAAACTCTACTCCTTCATTTATATTGATTAATGATTTCCTTGTAGTTGTATATTGCTCATTTCATTTTAAGACTGTTGATCTGTTTCTCCATTTTTCTATTATTATATATCCCACTATACTCTTCACCCATAGTACATATACCTGCTATGGTAGTTTGAATGAAAATTGTCACTCATGTACTCAGATATTTGTGTTGCTATTTGTGGAAATTATGAAAGCTTTAGGAGGTGAATATTTCCCGGAGGAAGTCTACCTCTGACTTACCGGTATGCCTAGTCCATAATCCACCTCTTTGTAAGGCACCCTGATATTTAGTGATCCAATATAGATCCAGATATTGTATACTTTTTTATAGAAGTTAAGCTAATTTATCTTAATTAACCAGTATGTCCAAGTCCTATGCTGCTATATACCTGTGAGTCATGCCATGTTCAACATTTCTCTGCATATTCAGTTCTCTCCCCTGTTCAAGATTACAGTGGTATAATTCAGTATCTCTTTATTATATGCTATTAAATATATGCATATAATTTGTTTATATTAAATTCTCCCCTGAAATTACTCCACTAGCTGCCCTCAGAACCTCTTCCTCTCATTTTCATGTGCCGTCTCTTTCTTACATATACTGGGCCCATATAGTGCTATCTATATGCTCAATAGCTTAGAACAATATGCTGGGGCATGAGTAGTCTCTCAAGTTACACATCACTTAAGAAAAGTTGCTCTGTCTTCATCAGCAGACATCAATTATTTAAATCTCAGATAGTGGTCATACTTCACAAGCCCCTACCTTAGCCAGCTGAGACTTTAGACAACTTGATATTATTCATGTCTAATGCATGCAGTCATAGCCACTGTGAAATCAGATGTGTAATGATTCTCCCATATTCAGCAAAACATATTTCACCGCTGACCTAGTCCACTGCAATTTAAATCATCCCTCCTCCATAATGATACGTGAATCTTGGAGGGAGAGTATGAGAAGTCTTATTAAAGCTGAGCACTCCAGGTCTCTTATCTCATGCACATTGATCAGTTCTGAATCTCTTATTAATCACCATTTACTACAGAAGATATTTATCTGATGGTAGCTGAAAGATACATTAAACTATGGCTATAAAAATAGGAACTTAGAGGGTGTTTCATTAGTACGTTAACTTAGCAGGATAGTATATTAGATTTTCTTACCCAGCCATTCTTTTGATTGTCATTTTGGTGTTTTGTTTTGTTTTGTGTGTGTTTGTTTTTCACAATTAACAGTACCAAGCATGAATTCCATTTTGAGGACCAATCCTTAAATTCAATCAGAATTTGGTGGATAGTTACCCCCACAACATTCAAGCCACTATTACACCAATCTTGTCTGGCCAATCATCATTATAGCATGCAGGGTCCACAATTTGATGACGTAGTTGATGACTTTCCTCCCTTGGTAGCATTCATATAAACTTTCAGCAACAGGACAGCTAGCCAGTATGTATTAATCATCCAGGTTGATATCAGCTAGATTTCTCTATATCCTGCATCTCCAGTATGTGATGTCTTTACAAATAAGGATCTTACCTTCAAGTTATAGAGCAATGACAACTGTCTGCAATGTGTGGAGAGTGTATGATACCCCTTTGACCAACAACTCCAGAAGAGGTAACACATTTCCAGCACTGGGTTCTTTATTGCATCACCTATTTTGTCTGGAGAAGGCATTGCCCCACCTGTATAGGGTAACAACTTTTATGTACGCACATTTTTGTATTTCGGGAAGCTATATTTTAATAGAACACATCTATATAACATTTCAAGGGTCTTTAATATTATTATCTTTTCATCTACCAATTTTCTATTCTTTCTTCCCATCCTCCACCCATTTTAACATATCTTCTTCCAATGTATCCAATTTTATCTTAATACTACCTGTATCCTAACTCCCATCCCTTGAAATACCCTGTGTGACATTATAGCTTTCTGACTTTGAAGGGCACTCTAATTTAAACACATATATTTAAAGATTCAAAGATAACATCTATATCTGAGAGAAATTTTAGGATATTTGCTTTATGTGTCTGAATTACATCACTCAAAATGACTATATAAACTCCCTTTCATAATTTCATTATTAACAAGTGAATGAATAATATTCCAATGTTTATATGTAGTGTGGTTTTACTAACGAGTCATCATTTGTACATCTAGGTTTTTCCATTTCTGGGCTATTGTTAATAAAGTAGTAATGAACATGAGTGAGCATGTATTCATATAGTAATAGCCTGGGATATGCAAAGAGGATAATACATTATATCTGTTTCTAGCCTTTTGAGGAAAGTTCACAGATATTTCCATAGAGGCTATACTACTTTTCTCTCCCATCAACGGTGAATAAGTCTTCCGCTTTTCCCAAATTAATACCAGCAATTTTGGTCATTTGTTTTAGTGGTCTTAGCTATTCTTACTGGAGTAAGATGAAATCTTAGTGTCATTTCCTTGCTACTTAAAATTATTTAGCATTAAAAAGATTCTCAGTCATTTGTTTGGCACACATTTTATTATTTTCCTGCATCACAAATTTTATTAATTAAGTTTTCATTTAATTTACATCCTGATGCCAACTTCCCCTCCCTCTTCTCCTCTCATCTGCCCCTGATCCCCTTCTCCTCAGAAAAGGGTAGCATCTCATGTATATCAACTAGCCTAGGTGCAGCTACTTTTACTGAAGTTAGACAAGGCAGCCCAGATAAGGAAAAGAGATCCAAAGGCAAGTAATATAGTCAAAGACAGCCCTTGCTTCTGAATTAGGAGTCCCACATCAAGACTCAGCTGCACAACTTTTATCTACGTACAGAGGATCTAGGTCTGTTCCATGCATGCTCTCTGGTTGGCAGTTCAGTTTCTATGAGACCCTGTGAGTTCAGATTAGTTGATTCTGTAGGTTTTTTTGTGATGTCCTTGACCCCTATGGCTTCTTCCCTCCTTTCTCACTGTCTTTCACAGGATTCCCCAAGAACCACTTAATATTTGGCTGAGGGTCTCAGCATCGGTTTCCTTCAATTGCTGGGTGAAGCTTCTATGATGACTGTTATGCTAGACTCCTGTCTACAAGTATAAGAAGAACATCCTTCATAGTGTCAGAGATGGGTTCCCTCTCATGATATGGGTCTCAAGTAGTGCCAGTCATTGCTTGACCATTCCCTCAAATTCTGTTCCATCTTTTACCCCTGCATATCCTGTAGGCAGGACATATTTGTGGGTCTGAGCTTCAGTGGCTGAGTTGGTGCCCCAATACCTCCACTGGAAATCTTGCCTGCTTAGGGGAAAATGGCCAGATGAAATGAATGCACAACATACCCAAAAGTATGGGACACAGTAAAAGCAATGCTAAAAGAAAAATATGTAGCACTGCCTTCATAAAGAAATAAGTGAGACAGCATACTAGTGACGTAACAGCACAGCTGGAATCTGTAGAACAAAAGGAAGCAAACAAACCCAAGAGGAGTAGAGAACAGGAAATAGTCAAACTCAGGGCTGAAATCAGTAGAACAGAAAAGAAGAGAACACTACAAGGGAGTCAATGAAATAAAGAGAAGGTTCTTTAGGAAAATCAACAAGGTAGGCAAACCCTTAACAAAATTAATGAGAGGGCAGTGAGAGAATGTCCAGATTAACAAAGTCAGAAAACAGAAAGGGGAATAAAATCACAGACACTGAGGAAGTACAAAGAATCGTTAGGTCTTACTTTTAAAACCTGTATACCACAAAATAGGAAAATCTAAATGAAATAGACATGTTTGCTTTTTAATCATTCATATGCTTAGTACTAATGCAATCTATGTCAAAATACTTGAATTATTAAAACAAAGCAGCAAAGGTTTCAGGATTCTCACTCTTTACTGCATTTTCTTATTTTGTTTTATTTTATCCCTTTTACTAAACATCAATTCTTCTCTCATACAATATATTCTAAATAGTTTTCCTTTTCTCTACTCCTCCCATTTTCTCCTCAACTTCTATGCAGTCTGAATCTAACTTCCTTTTTGTCTCTCAATAGGAAAAAAAACAAAAGCAAAGCAAGCAAATAAAAAAAACCCAGACAAAAACAACAAAAACAGGCTTCTAAGAGATAGCAGCAAGCATAGAATAACATATAATATTATAAAACAAAACTTCACACTGAAGTTGGAACAGTGAAAGCAACAGAATTAAAACAGTAACAAGAGAAGAAACAAGAATCAGAGACCCACTCATTATTCATACACTCAGAAGTCCCATAAGAATACTAAACTGATATCTATAATATATATAGAGAAGACCCAGTGCAGTCCCATGTAGGCCCTGTACTTGCTGCTCCTATCTCTGTGAGATCACATGAACTTTGTTCAGTTGCTTTACAGGGATTTATTCTCCTTGTTTTCTTCATCTCTGGTTCCCACACTCTGACCTCCTCTTTCTCAGGGTTCTCTAAACTCTAAGAGGAGGGTTTAATGGAGCCTTCCCATTTAGAGCTTATCAGTTTCTTTATGTTTAAATTCTTGTTGAAAACATTCAAGAATTCTTTGTGAATTATTATGGGGTAATATATACATAAATAATTGGAATTATCTGGAGATTTCTTTGTTCAAAATGATACAAAACAAGAACTTATCATAAATTATATACCCATATGATTACATGATTAATGGATAATTCAAACAAATTTTAGTCAATTTTGGTTCACATAGGCTAATCAATGACACTTCTATTTCATAAATAAAACAAGAAACAAGAATTTTTGTATATGATACCTTATCTTTACACATGAGCAATAGCAAAGAAACCAATTCGCTTAAAATAGCTAGTGTTTGAATACCAGTAAAGATAGGTATTGGGGGGGAATTCGAGGGTGGGTAGGTGGGAGTGGTGGGGTAAATAGGGGCACATCCTCATAGAAGCAGAAGGAAGGGGGATTGGATAGGGGGTTCATGGGTGGTGGGGAATGGGGTAAGAGAATAAAATCTGAAAAGTAAATATAATATCCAATAAAAAATATTGAAAGGAAAAAAAACAAAAAAACACACCCCCAAAAAAGATACCCAACTGTGAAGTTCCATAAGAGATAGAAATGAAATTCCATGACATTTCAAACAGCCCATGTCCTATTTAGGGAATCAAGAGGGAACTTAGAGAAGAAGCATATCACCAAGCGGTATTCTGGGTTGGCAATAATGCTAATTTCTTTACTAATATACTAGGTGGGAGGAACCTGGAATAATAGAGTAGTGAGTGTGATGGGGTGCATTGTATGAAATTCTTAAATAATTGATAAAAATATTACGTTGGGGGAAAACATATCTAAAATAAAAAATTTACATATTTAAACTACAGGAAATATTGGCAATTTGGATGTTCAGTTTCTTTACAATAAAAGAAGGTTTACTATTAAGAGTATGTAAAATTTCAAAGATATAAAGTAAAAAATTGTTTTAATCTACATTGAACATTTGGAATTAATGTTCAGACAACATATAATTGGTAACCTTGCCAAAGTAGTGCTCACTCCATAAAATTTTATTTACAATTTTTCTCTCTTAAACATTCTCTATCACTTGGTTTTTATCATGGCTTGGGAACCAACATGGTGTTTGGCAGATAACCACATTTTAATGCTCTGCTACTAATTTTGAATTCTTAGAGATTATTCTTCACAATATAATACATGATAGTAATGGAAATAATAAATGAATACCTCCACTTGGTCAGTAACTAACATTAGGAAAATAAAATATATTTCTCAAATATATACATTGATTTTTTTGCTAAATTAAAAGTTGGATTAAATACAATTCAAATTATAAACGTGCTTACTAAACTTCAGATTAAATTACCCACACATATGCTTGATTTATAAATTTTTTTGTAACCAATTGATATACTTATCTAGTATTCTTAATCCTAAATGTAAGTTGGATGGCACTGTAAGACCTCCATGATCCCTTCTTCTATGTGGTCATGAGTAACTTGAACCCCAACATTTCTAAGTCATATAATATAAATAAGACCATCATCTCTTAAGATGTCATATTCACAAGTGAGGATGTATGTTAATGGCAAACTCTGTAACTGGGAGTCACTGACTAGCAAAGGGGATAGCCTGCTATCCACAAGTGCTAGGTAGAAAACATTTATCTTTCTAAGAGTTGGCTCAGTGTAAACATGGTTCTTTTTATACTTCTCAGGAAGTAAATGACTCCAGTTAACTTGAACAGGTGTCTTGATCCTTTGGGCATGTGTTCACTTCTCTGCATAGCCTGGGGCAGTGCTGTGTCTTTAGTCACACATAGGAATGCCAACTAATTCCTATTTTTCTTGAAAGAAAGGGACCATATTCATAGTCTCGATGAAATGGCATCAAGCTGTCGATAAACTGTAGTCCACGATATAGCAAGGGTTTTGCCTTAATTTTACCTTTGTGTTATGGATTATTTACTCTGAAGCTATAAATATAAAAATAATACTCAGTAATTTTTACATGAAAGAGATACATATTTACATCAATAATCCATGGTAAATAAATTTGTAACATTTGAACACTAGTAATTATTCTCACAATATTTCCTCATTGATTTAGAGATGTTAGGGTGTGTCATTGCTCATTCATCAATGTGGAAATAGTATATGATCTCCTACACACGCAGTTATTCACAGTATGACAATAACCAAAACATCATCAAGGGAGTCCCAGAGATGAGATTAGCATAATTATATCTCAGACTACTTTTTAAAAATTGAGGTTTTGAATGCTTTGCCTTGGTGTGGGGGAAGTGGTGGTGGTGGTGTGTGTATGTGTGTGTTTGTGTGTGTATGTGTGTGTGTGTGTGTGTGTGTGTGTGTGTGTGTGTGTGTCTGAGAGAGAGAGAGAGAGAGAGAGAGAGAGAGAGAGAGAGAAAGAAATTGAGAGAGAGAGAAATTGAGAGAGAGAGAAATTGAGAGAGAGATTATATTTATCTATACCAGGTTGTTTTGGAACATACTGTTCTCCTGTCTCAGTCTCCTAAGTACTCAGGTCATAGGTACATGTCATCATGCTCAAATTGCTTAAACACACACACACATTATTTATGTTATGTTTATGAATTATGTATACATAAATATGTATGAGTGAGTTTGCAAAACAGCTTTAAATCTGACATATAAACCTTATACAAATGGAATCTTACATGTTGACTAAATGTCAGGACTCATCTAGGAGAGGCTAAGGCTAGCAGGTTAATTTCCTGGAGGCGGCTTACAATTTTTTGTATGGCTTCTGGTGAGTGAGCTCAGAGAGGCAAGGCCCCAAGAGTCTTCATCTCAGGATTGCTTCTTGCAGCTGACATTCCTTTCTTGTAATGATGATATAGCCTAAGAATTCATGGGCATTATCCCACTCTATTGAGCAAATTTCCTGCAGATCAACATAGAGGTGAACATTCATGAATTAATGCTGTTTGGATGAATTAATGATTTTATAGAATTCTTGATTTGATTAAAACAATTTAGGAAGAAAGTTTTTTTTTCCAATATCTGGACACTTAGCATTCCTTCTTTCGCTTTTTTTTTTTTTGGATATTTTATTTACATTTCAGATACTGACCCCTTTCCCCATTTCCCCTCCCTAAAAAAACCCCTATCCCGTGCCCCCTTTTCCATTTTGCTTTTACACAATTTTTTTAAATGTTAATCAAAGACTTTATAAGTATGGTAGTGCTCAATCAGAAGTGTAACCTATTACCCAACCTAGCTATGTAAACTATCTTTGACTGGTGGAGACATGTGAACTTCTGCCTCCATGCCCCCTCTCTCTTTCTCTCTCTTTTTCTCTCTCATTACCTAGCTTCTCATCTACTTCATCTTCTCCTCTCCTTACTCCATCTTTTCCTCTCGGTCTCCTTCCCCCTTAGCTCTTCCTACATATTGCCCTTCCTGTTAAAATAAAACTTTTCTCACAGAATACAATTAGAGCATAATTATTCCTATTTGTACCAGTGAGGTACAAGATAGTCTTAATACCCAGTCCCTCCTCTTTTTGACTAACCAGAATCTCTGTCGTCTCTCTTGACTAAAACACTTAATTTTGAACCTGGCTTTTTCTTGGCTTTCGAAGGAATGTCAGCTGAAAATCCTCCACTCAGATCTTTTCTCTCAAGGTAAATAGCCAGGATTGGCTATGAGTCTATAGGTCTTCAATGCTGTCAGAAATCCAGAATGACTAGATTAACTGAAGTTATGGGAAGCACTAAGCATAGCTTAGGAAGAAAGTTTTAAGAGATGATTTTGGTTGTTTAGCCAGAAATATATAATCAAGTTAGAACCATGAATAGAATATGGAAACTTCTCATAAAATAGTAAGTAAAAGGTGCATAATATAGAATACAGTGAGCTTTCATCATTACACTAAAATGAAAAATCAGCTTGAAACAAAATTTATGATCAAGGAAAAACACTCATTTTATGTCAGGTCCAAGGATGAAGCCACAGGTGTACACTATGATAAAGCAAGGACATGTGAAACTGTTGCTTTGAACTTATAATGAGCTTACAAAATGAAACACTGCTTTGAGCTTAATATCAATATCCTTATGTAATTCTCCTTTTTAGTAATATTATATTTATGAGGGAATTTTTAAAGAACTTTTGTCTGTTAAAAGGTCATAGAAAAGAAGCAAAGTGGAGGCTTGGGGGGTTCTTTCCCATCCATCCAAATGTATGCATGTGACGTTCATGACTCAGCCTAATCCACCAAATATACATATATATATATACATATATATATATATATATATATATGTGTGTGTGTGTGTGTGTGTGTGTGTATATGTGTGTGTGTATATATATATGTGTGTGTGTGTGTGTGTGTATATATATATGTGTGTGTGTGTCTGTTTGTCTATATGTATGTAAGAAGATATACGTGTATATATGTAAGCATGCATAAATATGTATGGAATTGATTAAGAAAGGTGGTCAGGTCTGAGTAGAGTGTGTGAGTGTGTGTGTATAAGTGTGTGTCTATGCGTATGTCTATGTGTGTGTGCATATTTGCCTTTGTAGAGAATTTTGATTCTAAGAAACCAGTGGCTTTTAGCACAAATAGTAAGAGAATTACAGAATAAGAAACCAGTGCTTATTAAAGCACAAATAATATTGCAAGGCCAGGCATTATCAGTCTCTGATGGTCATCTGACACTGTATTATGCCCAGTAGCATTCCTCTAAAGGCGTGGGCAGGCTCCCAGCAAGGAAAACAATTCAAAGGTGAATCCAACCTTTAGGAAAACACAGGATGATGTATAAAAATCAAAAACAGTAGGAAAAGATGACGAATGCCTTGTGTATACAGCCCTGTCTTTTCCAGAAATGGAAATTCTCCTGAGTTTGCAGCTGTAAGAAGGTTCCACTTTCTTCCATTTTCTAGTTATGCACACTGCAGGAGAAAATGTGTAGTGGGCTGCTAATGCTCATTACTCAGTCAGCACATGTGCTTATGCAGCAGCACCATATCACAGATGTCTGTCTCTGTAGCTCTCCACAGGGAAGCTCAGGATCCACTTAGAGTTCTCAAGGCCACGCCCTCATCAAAGGAGTTGAGTTGATAAAATAGAAGGATTAGTTGAAATCTCAAAAGCATGTAAGGAAAAGTAACTGACCAATTCCAAAATATGTACACACACACACACACACACACACACACACACACACACACACACAAAATAGATGCAAAGTTCTACATGATAAAGAATTTTCTAAGAGATACTTTTTCATTGTTTATTTAATAAAACTATAATTTAAATTTAATTGTCAGAACCACCTAAGACAGGCTCACTCTGGTTTATGAAATAAAAAGGGGGGGAGGTGTGGAGAGCTTTTGGGGCTTCCTGGCAGGAATCTGACATTGGCCAAGGACAAGGAAATGGATTGCAGGCAGGAATCTGACATTAGGCTAGAACAAAGAAGTAATTTCAGGCAGAAATCTAAATCCTAGGCTAGAACAAAGAAGTAGGCTTCAGGCATGAAAATGAATGTGGGCTGGGACAGGGAAGTAGGCTCAGATATTTTGATCATCCTGATAAGCCCTTAGAAATAGTGATCACAGGGGTGATCATGAGACTCTTTATTGTCCTGTGTGTTTTTTGATTATCTGAGTTTATTGTCTTGCGTGTTCCTTGACTATTTGCATCTACTGTATTGCTAGTTCCACAACCTAGAACTGACCTTAATACTTGAATGTAATTTAAAAAATATAAAAGCAAACATGGTGGAGGATGAGGGATGGAATAGGGAACGAATTGAGGAGGGATGGGGAAAGAGGATAACATCCAAAATGTAAATAAATAAAAAATCAAATTAAAAAATTTTATGAGGTAATATATAAAATCTTTTTCAGGTATTCATTTTTACACTCAAGTGACAAGAATTTCTTGCAGCCAGGAATATTTTAGGCAAAATTTCTGCCTTATATAATCTACATCTGAGTGCCTATGGAAAGAAGCAACAAATCTGCAGCCTTATACCCATGTAAGCCTGCAACTCAAACCCGTGAATACCTGTTTAGTTTAAATAAATTAAAATGAAATAACATTAAATATTTACATCCTCAGTCATGTTACCTAAATTCCAAGTACTCCATGACTCTATATGACTAATGGCTACCTTCTTTGGAGGTATGTGTGTATGTGTGTATGTGGGGGGTGGGGGGAAGGAGGTGCAGAATGCAGTGTATCAGAAGGATCAGAGAATAGATAGCATGGTACATGGTACCAAAACTCTGGCAGATTCAAGTGACAGCTCCTCCACAAGGAAGCAGATGTGATTCCAGGTGCATTGGTAGATGCTTCAGGTAGAGCCAAGTGCATCCCTGAAGTCCACTGGGCACCTAGTCCCACAGTTTCATGGGACTCCAAGGTCAGTAAATCAACTTACTTGAAAACAGATAAAAACCGAATAAGGAATGTATCATTTTCTATATGTTTGTGCACATATATGAGCATGAACCAGCAAATGTGCAGACACGTGTATACATGTATACATATTTATATAAAAAATAAAACAGAGATTAAGTGAAAACCAATACACTTTAGGGAAATGGCAAAAAATGGGCTTTCTTTGCACGAGTTCAAATTTCCCCAAGCTTTCAATCAAAAGAAGTCAAAAGAAATGCCAGTATATTAATAGCTTAAAATGTAAGTGTTAAAGGAAAGAACTAAGGGAAAATAGCAGTATCTGGAATTCATCTTTTACTATTCGTGCAGTCCTGACGCACTTGGTATCATTTTCAATACCTACTGTATCAGAGCTACTAAACTTTTACAATAGCAATATCTGACTGTACCTCATACTTTGTGGTCAAATTATTCTTCATTATCAAAATCCTAAAATAGTGGATCCAAATTCACTGAGACACTTCCAGAATATCACATAAAAGAATATCCTATAGGTGCTCTGATAACCAGGACATTCAACTCAGGGCCTTTTGTAAAATACTAAGTATGAAAAACTGTGCTGCTTAAATTAATCTAGGACTATGAAACAGTCCTGGGAACAGCTACAGAAGTCTCAGTTTGGGTCACTCACCTACCCAAAGGTATCTGAAGTTGCAGGGTACAGAAGTGAATGAAACGTCTGTTTTTCACCTTTTCCAATAGCTTGTTGTGGGTCACACCAGCCCTTTTTGGGAAGACTGTAGCTATCACAATGGAATATATGTGAGATATTAAATTCTACATATACAGAGACCCTTTGTCTAATTCCATGGCCACCAGAACTGTGGAGGGAAAACACTGCAGTTGAATACCTAAGCTATGTCTCCTCAACCAGAAAAACTTCAGTCTGGCAAAGATGTACTCTGACTATCAAACAGTGTCTTAAAATGCTTGAATTATTTCTAGATATGTCTTGTACGCCACCTCACAGAATTTCATTAGGTAGTTCAAAGAAATGTAGAGCCAGGTAGAAAAAGAGTAGAGCAAATTTGCTTGTGGTACCTGGTGCAGCTGGTAAAGTGAGATATCAAGAATAGAAGTAGGCAAGAAGAAAGCCTGTTGGAACAGAAGCAGCATTGGTGTCAGTGTGGCAGCACCAGGACAGAATACTCAAATATCTGCAGCAACACAACTTACAAATTGAGTTACTGCTGTTATTGTTGTCAATGTACCTCCACAACTGTCTCCAGAAATACAAATATGAGTGGGATCTACTCCATATTTTTCAAGAATTGTGTCCTAGAGAAAGAACTTGATCATAAGAACACAGGCTTCAAGGACAGCTGGGAATGGATGCTGAGAAGCAAGCCTACAACTTAAAAAAAAAAAATCAAGCATCGAGAAATCACTATAATTAAACTTATACATATAATAATCTCTCAGCTTCAACAACAAATGCATTAATACAGTTTGGTCCTTACTTTGAACCTTTAATTTCATCAATAAACCTGAACTTACTAATAGCTTCTGTTTTAAAACAAGAAGCAGATTCTGGTTTACAGGGTTTCGGGTACTGGTCCTATGGTAAGATGAGTGAGAGAAAATGAATCTTCACCCTCATAAAGTCTGTAGGATTCACCAGGCCCCCAGTGAAGTTTGTGACTTAAAAGCGATTCATGATTATTAGAGAAGTCCCCAGGAAAATGTAAAATTAGAGAATATGGTATCTGATTTAATATAGGTACATTCATTGCAAAAATTATTTAAGTCAGAATTCCATAGAAATGAAGAATTTCACATGACAACCCTGAGAATTTTAATCAATATTAGAATATTACTTATTTAATAATTAGTTAATTATGCAATAATATTAAAATTTTTCTATATATTTAAGTATATCACATTATGTAAGTATATTAATGTGTCTTACCAAAATAATATAAGTTAGTTACTAAAATAAAACATAATTGTATCTTTTATTCTGTGTGTGTGTATGTTTGTTCTGATATAGAAGCACACTTCAATTGAACTGTCTTATTATTTTCCTCTATAATTTTAAACTATTAGAATGCTTCAGTTATTTACTCATCAATATAAACAATATTATTCAGATGGTCCTTATTTTTATATTTCAAATAGTGCCTAAATGTTTTAAAATAGCTCTCTAAATAAAGCAAATTTTAAAATATGAATATATATGCCAAGGAAAGTAAGTATGAGTACATAAAGAAATATAGATTTATTAAAGTAAATGCAATATAATATACCATTTTAAAAGCTTGTATAGAATAATAAATGTGGTAGATATGGTTGAAATTACAAGAGGAAAGGCAGACCATTTTTAAGATTGTAAGTCATTTATTTCTTAAAATACAAGTAGTTAGTCTGATTTCTTCAAGGAATGGTTATGAGAGAATCACTCATCTCTCCAGTAGGTTTACTTGATTCTATTACATTTATGGCCAAAAAATTTCTTCCAATGTATGTAGCTATGTCCATAATTCTGAAATTTCTGCGCTATACAGTTGGCAGGAAAGATTCACCCTCATGATGAAGGTTTCGTAAATATCAAAAAACTGAAAATATTAACTACTAAAGAACAAAACCTCCAATAAATAAATGCACAAATCAAATGAAGGGATGGTTCTCAAAAGAAGCAAGAATAAAGATATGAATAAATATATGAAAATAGTATAATATCCTTGACTACTAGAGAAATGAAAATTAGAACTATTTAAGATTTTTATCTCCTATAAACAGAACACCTAACATCAAGAAAACAAATAACAACAAATGCTGGCAAGGATGTGGGGAAAAAAGAACACTGGCACTGTTACGGAATTATATTATGAGCAGCCACTGTGGAAAACCCAATGAGAGTCCCTACAAACACAACTAGAACCTCAACACCCCAATACCCATGCCTAGATTCCTGTGTATACCCAATGGGCTAGAAAGTCTTACCACAGAGAAACTTGAACATCTGTGTATATTGATGCACTACTCAGTGATTAGGTGATAGTACACAAATAGATACTATGATATGTAAAGAAATTGTATATATGTGTAATACAGTTTAATTTAAGTGTAATGAATTTAGAAATTAGAAAAATTTTCCCAGGGATACCCTCATTCTCCTGCTACCTTTACTCTACCTCCATCAGACTCCTGAACCATACAGTTCAGTATCTCTTCCCTCATGCATCTATCACTCTCTGCCTGAACCCCATTGTCCTTCCAGTATGCACTTCTACCTAAACTCACCTCCTGCACAGCCTACCTATCTCACAAGAGGTCTGCCATAATCAGGAACATGGGTAAGGTCCACACCCCAATACCCATTAGCTGGAACCCCCACAGAGCCCAGCAGACATAGGATCTATTCCTTTATGCCTGAGTCCAATCATCCTTCCAGTCTACACCTCTACCTGAACCTTTAGCAGATCAATGTGCCTGCCCCCAGGACCCCAAAGCCAGCCTGTTTCCCAGGAGGTCTGCCCTAACCAGGGCCACAGAGCCACAGGAACACAGGAAACTTGCTCTAACCAGGATCAAAGGAGGCCTGACCTAACCAAAGACAGCACTCCTACCTCCCAGGAGGTCTAAGATAGTATGAAAGCTGGGTCCAACTGGCTCAAATAATTATTTAAGAATGTGTATGCATGGATATGATATGAATTTATGTGACTTTAATCCATGTTTCCACTGGATGGCTTTAGGTCCTTTGTCAAAAATCAAGTGACCATAGATGTGTGGGTTCATTTCCGGGTCTTCAATTCTATTCCATTGATCTACCTGCCTGTCTCTGTACCAATACCATATAGTCTTTATCATTATTTCTCTGAAATACAGCTTGAGGTCAGGGATGGTGATTCCCACAGAAGTTCTTTAATTGTTGGGAATAGTTTTTGCTATCCTGAGTGGTTTTTTTGTTTGTTTGTTTGTTTGTTTGTTTTTTGTTTTGTTTTGTTTTTTGTTATTCCGAGTGAATTTGCAAATCACTCTTTCTAGCTCTATGAAGAATTGAGTTGGAATTTTGATAGGGATTGCACTGAGTCTGTAGATTGAGTCAGAATGGCTAAGATCAAAAACTCAGGTGGCAGCAGATGCTGATGAGGATGTGGACAAAGAGGAACACTCCTCCATTGCTGATGGGATTGCAAATTGGTACAACTCTGAAAATCAGTCTGGTGGTTCCACAGAAAATTGGGTGTAGTACTACCTGAGAACCCAGCTATACCACTCCTGGGCATATATGCAAAAGATACTCCAACATATAAAAAGAACACATGCTCCACTATGTTCATAGCAGCCTTATTTATAATAGCCAGAAGCTGGAAAGATCCTGGCTGTCCTTCAACAGAGGAATAGATACAGAAAATGTGGCACATTTACAAAATGGAGTGCTACTCAGCTATCAAAAACAGTGACTTTATGAAATTCTTAGGCAAATGGATGGAACTAGATAATATCCTGAGTGAGATAATTCAATCACAAAAGAACACACAGGATATGCATTCACTGATAAGTGGATAATAGCCCAAAAGTTCAGAATACACAAGATACAACTCACAGATCACATGAAGCTCAAGAAGAAGGAAGACCAAAGGAAGGATGCATCAGTCCCTCTTAGAAGGGGGAAGAAAATACTCATGGGAGGAAATACAGAGACAAAGTGTGGAGCAGAGACTGAAGGAAAGGCCGCTTGCCACCCAGAGACTTCCCCACCTCAAAATCCACCCTATATACAGTCACCAAACCTAGACACTAGTGGATGCCAAGAAGTGCTTGCTGACAGGAGCCTGATAAAACTGTCTCTTTAGAGGCTCTGCCAGAGCTTGACAAATACAGATGTGGATACTGGCAGCCAACCATTGGACTGAGCATGGGGTCCCCAAGGAGTTAGAGAATGGACTGAAGGAGCTGAAGGGGTTTGCAACCCCATAGGAAGAACAATATCAACCAACCAGACCCCCCAGAGCTCCCAGGAACTAAACCAACAACCAAAGAGTACACATGGAGGGACCCATGACTCCAGTCGCATATGTAGCAGAGGATGGCCTTGTCCAGCATCAATGGGAGGAGATGCCCTTGGTCCTGTGAAGGCTAGATGTTCCAATGTAAGGAAATGCCAGGGCGGGAAGGCAGGAGTGGGTGGGTGGGTGGAGGAGAACCCTCATAGAAGCAGGGGGACGGGATAGGGGGCCTCTGGAGGGGAAACAGGGAAGGGGATAACATTTGAAATGTAAATAAAGAAAATATCCAACAAAAAAATAATCCATATTTGCTTGTGTAAAAGTTTTTTCTTCTGTGAACATGATTCTCCTGGTTAAATTGTTTATTGCTCCAAACTGCCTCCTAGCCTGACAAGTGTGAGGCATCTGGTCAAAAGGGAAAAGACTCCTGCAATCCTTTCCTTAATTCATTGCTATTTTATGATGAGGTGTCAAATGACAGAGACTGCAGTTTCTGGCCTCAAAGGGACACAGGCAGATCAGCAACAGTAGCAAAGTGAGTTAGACTTGGACAGGTAAAGATTTTATTATTATGCAGCAACCATAAATATCTTATAAGTCCAACTCTTACCACTGCCAACATTCTTCCCCCACCACTGGGTCAAGAAGAACTAAGAACAAGGAAGATGAACAACCAGTACTAGCCCCCAGCAAAAGTTGTCTATGTGACAACTTCAAGTCCCTGAAGAAATAAATTGAAGAAGATATTAGAAGACAGAAGATCTCTTATGCTCATGTAGGATTAGTTAGTAGAATTAACATACTAAAACGGCCATCTTTCCAAAAGCAATATACAGACTCAGTTCAATCCTCCATAAAATTACAACACAATTCTTCACAGACATGAAAAGAGAAAGTCTCAACATCATATGGAAAAACAAAACCCCACGATAGCCAAAACAATCTTGAAGAATAAAAGCATTTTGGGAGGAATCATCATTCCTGACCTCAAGTCGTATTACAGAGCAATAGTGATAGGTGATAGAAGCATGCAAATCTCCGAGTTCAAGGTCAATCTACAGAGCAAATTCCAGAACATCCAAGCTTAGGTAGGGAAGGAGTTGGAGAACAGAAAGCCGGTAATAATGTAACAAAGGGCCATGTTCCAGCCCCAGCAAGCGGTAGAACCTGGCAGCTTCAGCCATGTTGCTCTGGTTTTAGCGTGAGGAGTAGAAGGGACTACTTGGATAATTGATGCTTGGTAGATGGGGGTAAGAAATTAATGGTTGTTAAGAAGAGATCAGCATCACTAAAGTAAAATCTTCTAGGAAATTTTTTAGGAGAGCACAAAGAAGGTGTGTTCCAGAGATAGCCAAGGTTGCTGCAGCTGGACTTGGTAATGTATAAGAATTGCCCAAGCATTTATGGTTTTGAAGACATAAAGTGGTCATGAAGAGCAGCTGAGGTTCGGAATTGTGAGAGGCCAGGGAAAGCCATTGTTGAAGATGCAGCCTCATTTCCAGTTGATGGCCCAGGATCGAAGGATTCATGCAAAAAAATTGAGGCTTGATAACATGACAAGTGCCTTTGAGAGGCTATTGGTGAAGCCTAGTTGCAGTGGAAGAGTTCAGTGTATTGGAGATACCAGTACTGTGGGATGATCAGCAAAACCAGCAGCAGCAGTGGAGTAGAGTCAACTAGGCCTAGAGTGTTACAGAAGGCAGAGCTGGATAAGAGCCCTTCTGAAAAGCCAAGAGGTGTGGCCTTCTTGGAATATGTGTGGTCTTGTTGTAGTAAGTGTGTCACTGTGGGAGTGGGCAATGAGAACTTCCTCCTAACCAGGTGGGAGCCAGTCTTTTCCTGTATTAAGACACAACCTAACACCATTCTTATTCTGATAATTAGTTTTTTCATTTACTAGTACTAAGGAAAGGAAATAAAAATATATTTAATAATTTTCTATTGTTTTAAAAGGCATGCTACAAATCAAACACAGGTCCTCTGTAAGAGACCAAATACTTTTAAGTGCTAAGTCACCTCTCAATGAGAACTTAAGGGACATTTTGGACACAGAGTAAAGAAATACAAGTTTTACAGGTGCATAATACAAAGAAATGATTGTTGTATACACATTTAAATTTTTAAAATGTTACAATTATTAAAAATTGCCTTCAAAACTAGCCTAAACAATTTTAATTGCTCTGTTTATAAACTGTTTTACTTACTCTCTAAATTTAATTTTAGAACTGGGAATAATAACAGTGATCCATTCAAAGTGGAATATAAAAAGTTAAATACACACACACACACACACACACACACACACACACACATATATATGATATATATTACTTATATATCATATATATATAAGTATTATATATTATATACCATATATATTATATATCATATATATATGATCCTTATATATATAATTGAATTAGTGAGCCACTAGTAAATAACTCAGTGGCTTATAACATAGTCACTGCATGTTAAAATATCAGTTTTAGGGCCCACAAACTCATGAACTGGACTGACCTGATAGTCCCCTTCCTGAAGACTAGCCTACATGGTATTAGAAGACATCATGCAAGTTTCCAAAGAGCGTGGGAAGTAAGATTCCCTACCTAGCTTTGATGACTAGGAACCACATAAACAACCAGCATGTCATTATTATCCTAAAGGTGAAGTAGTGTCAAATATACCTTGGTTGTAACCAACAGCTCTCTAAATGGACTTAAGACCTTTCATTCTTTAAAATTTTTTGTTGGTTATTTTATTTATTTACAATACAGATGTCATCGCCTTTCCCTATCTCCCCTCCCTAAAACCCCCTATTCCATCCCCCCTCCTCCTTTATGCTTTTATACCATTTTAATTACATGCATGTATTAAGGTCAATTTTAGGTTGAGGGCCTAGCAATACAATAGATGAAAATAGTCAAGGAACAAGCAAGAGAATGTACACAAATAGTCAAAGAAAAGGCAAGGCATTAAAACCAATTACATGAACACTATCATGATAACTGTTTCTAAGGGCTTATCAGAATGACCAAAGTATCTGAACCTACTTCCCTGTCCCAGAGTAAGGTCATTTTCATATCTGAAGCCTACTTCTTTGTTCTAGCATAAAACTTAGATTCCTGTCTGAAATTACTTCTTTGTTCTAGCCTGATATTTGGGTTTCTGCCTGAGATTACTTCTTTGTTGTAGCCTAAGATTTAGACTCCTACCTGAAATTACTTTTTTGTTCTAGTCTAATGTCAGATTCCTGCCGGAAGCTTACTTCCTTGTTCTTGGCCAATGTCATATTCCTGCCAAGTAGCCCATTTCTTTGTCCTTGGCCCATGTCAGATTCTTGCCAAGCAACCACAAAGTTTCTTTGCCTCTCCTCCTTTTTCATTTTACTAACAAGACTGAGCCTGTCTTAGGTCATTCTGACAAGAATGGCTTCCTTACCCATCATGGATTATGCATTATCAAAAGCAATTCACTTATGTCTTAGGATGGTAATGCTCTGTGCAGAATCTTACCCATCCTTGGCTTGCCAACCTTTTAATTTAATAACTCTGTCTGGGGGTCCATTTTTAGGTGCAAGCCATGTACTTTGACTGCCAATGTGTTGTCAAAGAAAAGCTTTAACATGATGGGCAGGAATAAAAGTCTTCCCAGGACAAAAAGGGTGACTTAAGACCTTCCTAACAAGAAGAAAACCATGCCCAGTATTGAAAAATCTATCTAACTACTCAGTGACAGTGAATTCATTGTCATTGGAGAAGAATCTACAACCACTAATTTACTAAATCAGCATAATCCCAACAATCTATATATTTATACTTACATCTAGAGGTAAAGCATAACATCCAACCCTTGTCAAGAAAATTTTATTCCTTGCAACACAGACCCTACAGAAAACCACAACCAATGTTAATGAAGAGGTTTAGAGCCCAGTTCCAATAGATACACACACAAAATACTCCTAATCTTAGCTCAAAGAACATTTCAGAAGAGCTGCTGTAAAGACTATAAAAGCCAGAAGATCAGGGAACTTTGCTGTGAGAGTGTGTCTCCTACTGATTTCAGCAGCTGAACCCATAAAATCTCACCATCATGATATTCCAAACTGGAGCTGAACAAGGGTGACAGCAGTGAATATACTAAAATGAACAGGGAAAAGCCATGAGGTCTCATCTCTACCCAAAGAACTATAGAAATCTGAAGAATGTTGGGATTTGGAGAGGTGATCTTCCCCAAAGAAGAGCACATCAGTTGGCTGCCTAGTGACAAACAACCCTAAAAACATATGATGTAAAACATTATATAGAATGAACAGTTTAAATATAGGAATACGTTTATATATACACATATATATGCATACAAAACAATTAATAAAAATACACTATGAATTTAAAGGAGACTATTGAGGGGTATAATGGAGGACTTAAGGGGAGAAAAGGGAAAGAAAAAATAATCATTGATTAAAATATGAAAAAAATGTTTTATTGGTAAAGAAAAGCACAAAGATTTTTTTCAATCAATAAAATGTGCCATTTTTTCTTAATTTGTATAAATCTAAGTTTTGATTTACATCCTTCTTAGGTCCAATCATGGAATACATACTCTTTCAACATTTAGTAATAATTGCTATGATTCAATATCTTATTAAATGATGTTTAGCAATATATACACTCTTCACACAAAGCTATAATTATGTATTAAATAATTTTGATGATTAAAAAAATGATCCAAAATGAAATTAAATAAACTCTTAGGATCTAGCTGGACTCATTATGTGGTTTTGCCTATTGTATATTTTATACAATTTGAATGTATTAATGCTGAGACTTAATTTTCCATACCACTGTAAAGAATCTGTGAGTTATGCTTCCATAACATATTTAAATTTTACTTCTCATGGGGCTGGATGAGATGGCTTAGTATTTAAGAGTACTGGTCTTCCAGGGGACATAGTTTCAATTCCCAGCACCCTCATAATGATTCATAGCTCTCTGTAAGAGCAGTTCCATGGGATTGGACACTCCCTCTTTTGACCTCTTTGATAACTGTTATACATTATTTCACATAATTCATACATGCAAAAAATCACATACATAAAGTTTAATATATAAATCTAAAATATACTTCTCTAAGGAATTGTGATTTATTATAATGCAGTAATGATATTCAAAGACATATCACCTGAACTCCAGATAGAAACTTGTCAATCACTAGGATCATTTAATTTATTCATCTTTTATTCATACATACACAGGTAAAAGCAAAAGCATAAATATGCTACTTGTGACATAATTTTATTTTTCACTTTAAAAAAGCAGAAATTCAAACTCTAAGGTTATGCTTTTTAGAATACATTCATAGTCAAGAAAATGAGTGTTAGCTATTTTGAAGCTTTACAGTACATGAGCTACTCAATTGAAATAATGTATTAATTCTTTATAGAATAGTATTTGCCCATTCCCTTTCTCCTATATTGTAGAGTAAACAAAGGTAGACATTAGATGTTGCAGGAGAAATAAACAAGGTCAAGAGTGACTCAGTAGACTTTGAAATTGTGAAACTGTGTTAGGAGTTGTGATGCTTAGTTTTAACTGACAGTTGGACACAACCTAGAGCTTAAAAGAGATTATCAATAAGGGATATCTAAATCAGCTTGTTCAGTGCACATGTGTGTGTGGTAGTATTTGGATTACATTAGTATATGTAGGAAGTTGTAACATTAAAGTAGGCAGCACCATTTTCTGGTTTCTGGCCTGGACTCTGTAAGACTAGAGAAAGCTGAATAACAAGCACACATACATTTTCCCCTGTTCTTGATTGTAGATGTAATGTGTCTATCCGTTTCAAGGGTCCTGCTAAGAGTTTTCCTGTGAGGAGTTGCTTTTTTCAGGATATAGTCTTACAGAAACAGAAATGAAAAAAAGACAGCTGTTCATCATGGGAACTTGTCTATCTCTTCTGTAGCATAAAAAGAAACATCATCCTCACCTACCAAACCTTGCTATGTCTTCTCTGATCATGCATTATCTGCTTCTGTCTTCTCCATAAATTTTCCTACTGTCACTATATCCACAAGGCTCCCAGACAGAGACACATTTTGGTAAAATAAAACATTGTGTATTGTCTGCGATAAGTCTGACTTTAGGCACTGCCATAATAAAATCTGAACCCTAGCAGCATGGACATAAAGATAGACAGCAGCAATCACAGGGGTCAAGATGCTATGTGGGTCTCTGATGTGTCAGGGAATATGCATCATCTAACACACTTTCTGTTTCAAACAAATTCTCCTCTACTTATAAGAACATAATAAAGGTTTCTGGGGTGATATCATAGATGGAATATTACAAAAGAATAATTAATGCAAAAGCAGACAGGAAAGTCAGCTGTCTCCCTTAAACAAATGTGTTTCAGAGATCTAAGAAAATGGAAAAGAACTTTTCCTGTTACTAAAGTGTATTTTTATGCTAATACAAATGCACCACTGATTTAAATTACAATGACCTTCATCATCATTATCATCATCATCAATGAGTTAGTTACTAGTTAGTTAGTTAAGAATGACAGCTAAACAATTCCAACCAACCAGAGCTTCCAGGGTCTAAACCGCCACCCTGGGAGCTCACAGGGAGGGACCTATGACTCCAGCTGTATTCGTAGTGGAGGATGACAATGTCAGGCATAGGTGGGTGAGGAAGTCCTTGGTCCAGTGAAGGCTGGATGCCCAGTGTGGGGGAAATCGTGGGTGGGGAGATGGGAGTGGGAGGGAGGGTGGGGAATGGGGAAAGGAAATTACATCTGAAATATAAATAAAATATCCAATTTTTTTTTTTAAATAATATGTTGGGTGTGTGAATGGAATAGACAGAATATGTTGAGGGGTGGGGATGATAGTGGTCAGTGTGCATTGTACACATGTATAAAATTAAGAGCAAATTTAATTAATAAAAAAGTACTAGTTTAACTAAGGTACATTCTTATCTGTAAGCCCCTCCACTACCCGACCATCATCAGTCTCAGAATGTACATTGTTCTTTTGGCTCTTGCTTGGACCATTGGCCATATCCATTCTGTGGCCCAATTGGCTTTTGTTGTAAATTTACCCTTCTGTGGAGCCTTCTGTGGAGCTAATAAAATGGACAGCTTTTATTGTGAAAATAAAAAAAGAATGACATTTGAAAACCTCTGTGGAGTTCCCAAAAATACAAGGAATGTGCATAATTCCTGAGAATAGAAAATTTAATTATCCAAAGGAGGAAAATAGTAAATTATTAACTATACATAGAAATGCTATAATATAATGGATGTTATATAATATAACATTAGTTTATAAGTATATAAGATCTTAGGTTTTCAGAAAAGCATTTAATACATTTAAACTTCCTTAAAAAAAATCACTCAAGTGTTGCTTTTGACAACACTAGTTCTTTTATTCTGATGCCAATATATGATAGTCATTTAGTTTAGAAATAGCATCTTAGAAAACATGTGCCCCTCTCTTTGTGTACATTCAATTAAACATGTTTAAAAAATTAACTAAAGCATTAAGATTTTTTGACTATTCAGAGTGCCACAAAAAAAATTTAAAGTCTATTTGAAATTACTACTAGAGTATTAAGAATTAGGAAATATTTTCATAAATAATTGTAACAAGGCCTCCCTGATCCCCAGAAAAAAAAAGGTTTTAAAACATTGTGTTAAATTCACAAAAATTATAAAATATTATATTAAAATATATTACCATAAATGACAATATTTTCATCCCAAAATCCAGAATCTGAACTTTCCAGCATTCTTCAATGTTTTCAGGCATTGGTATATAAATATAATAAGCAAAGAAAATACAGAACAACCCAAAGCACAGAGTTTTGTATCCCACTGCACATCTTCCTTTAACTTTTGTGAAATGATGAGTGTCATCCTACACACAGACTACTAAATAGTATGTCAAAGGGCTTAAGTGAAGTCTTTGACATACAACAACTATTTAGCAACATTCACTTATAGAGGCAACATAATAATGATTTTGTAATTACATGGATAGTGAACAAAATTAATTACCACATATCTAAATATCAATCAATATGACACAACATTATGATAGCAGCTGCCTGTTCCTTCTTACCATATAGTATCAACAAAGCACAATTAAGTAGAACTCTTGCCAGAACACACAAATGAGAAGGAAATATTATTTTGCAAATATTTTAAAATATGCTGTACATATACAGGGTCTCCACAGGTTCAAGGATAAGGCAGGGAGGAGTGTTCCAACAGTAAGGAGAAGTGAACTTAAACCCTACACCAATCAAGAAGCTCTCTACAATTGGCATCAATGTTGCAAAATAAAATAAAATATAGTTTCTTCCAATGGAACCTCATTGGTTATATTAATCACACTTAAAAGTAGGCCTCATGTTTAGCAGGAGATGGTAAACACAAAATGAGACTAATGGCATTTTTGCAAACATTTTGTCTGAATATTGTTTTATTTTAGCATACCAGTCTATTGCTGGGTTATTATGATTTGTGAATTTGTGGTATTCTGACTTGTTTCTCTCTCTCTCTCTCTTTCTCTCTCTCTCTCTCTCTCTCTCTCTCTCTGTGTGTGTGTGTGTGTGTGTGTGTGTGTTTTGGTTTGTTGTTGTCATTGTTTTATTCTGGTTTGATTGCCTGTTATATATCTAAAAAGAAATGAGGATAGAAGGGAAAAAGGAAGGAAATAAATAAGGAAGAAAGGAAAGAAGGGAGAGAGAAAGGGAGGGAGGGAAGAAGGAAGGAAAGACATAGAGTTGGGTGAGTGAAGACATGGGAATATTGGATTTAGGGGTAAAGAATTTGTTAAAAGTTGACAAAGAAGAACTGCATTGTATGAAATTTTTTCAATAAAAAAGGAAAAAAGATGCAATGTTGGATGTTATTTAATTAATCTGAAGGGTAGAACACAGATAGCTTACAAAATTGAAACATACTGAATCCAGTGAGATTAGGTAGGAAAGGAGAAAGTGAAACTACTGCCAAAATTTCAGAATTAATTCATTAGATTCTGAAACATTAATGCAGTGTTCACCAAACCATCAACTTAAAAATTGCTAATTCATGTAAGTACTTATAAAATTTTTGGAAAATTTTGAATATTGATTAAGAAAATATTTGCTGTATACTTGATTATAGTAAAGAACTTTGAGCCAACTTCCATTTGTTCTTTCTTTGGGGAAACTTCCTCTGTCCTTTAGTATTCATTGTTTTAAGACTTTCTAAAGACTTTCATAGAGCAAGGTTCTTATTTAAGGCAACTTCTAGGATTTCGAGGAAAGAAGCTGTCAGCACACTCTGAATTGTTCCATGCAATTCTATGCTATAACCTTTACCCAACATGCTTTCATGTCTGTCCGAGCATCAGAATAGTTGAAAAAAAAAAAAAAAAAGACCATTCTCAAGTACATTTTGGGAAATGAAAGTACACAAATTAGGGATGCAAGAGGTTAGGGGATAAGGAGGCTACAAAATCTGAAGGGAATATCCCACATACTGGAAAGTCAACCAAGTTTTAAAATATTAGATTGTATTTGCAAAGTTCTTCCTTCCTTTTGTCCTTTCATCGACATTGAACTTTCATAAGCAGGTCTCAACCTGTGGGCCACGACCACTTTGGGGTTCAAATGACTCTTTCATGGGAGATCACATATCAGATATCCTATATATCAAATGTTTACATTATGATTCATAAGAGTATCAAAGTTATAGTTACGAAGAAGTAATGAACATAATTTATATTTGGAGTCATCACAATATAAGTAACTGTATTATGGGGTCACAGTATTAGGAAGATTGACTGACTTACATGTACTTGATGAGTCCTGTCCTCTCCATTCAGTCAGGTAAGCCATTTTTTCTCTCAAATTTTCAAGAATAGAATATATAGACAATAACTATAAAAAAATAAAAATTAACTGTCTTGCATAGTCCATCTGAAGAGCAAAGAGAACATTAAAGACTCTGTTAGGTAAAATTATGAAGAGGATTAAATTCCACTCATATTTCCTGTTGCTATAAAAAAATAAGTTGACAAAAGCAATATAAAAGACAAAGGGTTTATTTGGCTCATAATTTGTGTTCGTGTTCTATCCGTGCATATCAAGGTAACAGGAACTTGGATTGGTTGTTCAGATCAATAGTTAAAAACAGAGCACATTGAAGAAATATTATATGTATGCTAGTGTTCAACAAGCTTCCTTTTCCTTCATGCCATGTAGAATCTTCTCCCTAGATTGGCAAATCTTCACAGCTCATTAATGGGCCTTAACTATCTTCAGAGGCTCCACTACACTATACTACCTGTTTGTCCATTATATTAATAACTCTTCTAATAATCTTCCTAATCTGCTTGAACCCCACATCATATATCTACCATTATCTACCTTTAAAGATCTCTAATGTCTTTACAAATCACAACAATAAAAGTTGAACTTAAAGTTGAGGAGTTCAGGAAGACAGTAGTAAGTAGGTGTGGTTGCTATATGTTGTATTAAATAAATTTATAAAAGAATAAAAAATATACTTATAATTTTTTTTTGGTGCAGACAATCTGAGATCAGTAGAACTGTGTGAAGCTGACTCTTCAGGCTATTGAGATGCCTGTAAGTCCTTTAATGGGTCCAAAGATGTAGTCGCTTGAAGTCATCTCCCATGCCAGGGTGGATGTTTTGATGATGTTGATGCCTCTGAGTTATCCATGGTCTTGTAAATTACACCTTACCAATACTCCTATAATTAAACTGATAAATATTGGTTCACCAAGTTAGACATTTGTGGAATTACTATTTGTTCTAGTGTTGGTTTCTTCTCAGTGTTGAGTAGATATTTGCTCAGTTCTCCCAGAAAAAGTCACAGATGTTTATATCTCAAGTAGTTGTGATTACCAAGACGAGGCAAGCATTAAAATAATAGGTTGTGATGATGTCTTTTTAAGGAATGAAAAAAATGAGACTTCCTATTGGAGCAGTTTAGAGGAGGAAAGAAGTCAAATTTGAATTCTTTATTTTTCTCATTGTTTCCTATGTCACATTGTAGTTTATGATCTGTGGCCTGTTGGTTGTCTGTCTGTTGTGTGTGTGTGCTACTTGTCACTATTGCCTGCCTTAGCAAATAGCATTATTCTATATTTATTGACCAGCACAGAAAATGTATGAAAAAGGAATGAAGATATTTATTTATTTACTTTGTTTACTTACTTACTTACTTACTTACTTACTTACTTACTTACTTACTTATTTTTGGTTTTTCAAGTAAGGTTAACTTTTTTGTAGTTGTCCTGGAACTTGCTTTGTAGTCAGGACTAGCATTGAACTCACAGAGACCCTACTTTCTTTGCTTCCCAAGTGCTGGGATTAAAGGTATGAGCCACCATACCTGGCTCAAAGGACAACTTTTGTATAGAACTGTTCAATAGTTTTACAAAGGAAGGAGTTATTTTATGAACCCCCCCCCAAAAAAAACCAGGAAAGTCCTCAAAATCCTGGACAATTGTTAACCTATATTCACAGGTTGATTTCAGTGTTTATGATGAATACTTGTCTTGTTTAAGGTCTCTTTCAATATGTTGATTGCTTTCAGTAAATGATTCCCCCACAAAACACACACACACACACACACACACACACACACACACACACACACGACTGAGCCTTTTTTAAGTCATTCTGACAAGAATGCCTTCTTTTCCTGTCATGGAATATGCATTATCAAAAGCAACTCACTTCTGTCTTAGGTTGATAAGGCTCTGTACAGAATCTTACCCATCCTTGGCTTGCCAGCCTGTTAAACTAATAACTCTGTCTGGGAGGTCCATTTTCAGTTTCAAGTCATGTACTTTGGCTGCCAACATGTTGCTGTTGTTAAAGACAAGCTTTAACACAATGGACAGGAATAAATGTATTCCCAGGACAAACAGGGCTAGCATGATCATGCTATATATACCATTCTTGAACCTTGACCAAAATGGAAATACTGACCTCAAGCCCTGAGTAATTTTATCAGCATTTTCTGTAGCATCAAAGCTCAGCAGAACAGCATTCTTTAAATTCATAATCTCACTGTACAAAGTTAAAACATCCAGAGAGTTTAAGAATTATGCAAAATACCCTACAAGTGTCTTTAAACTTTTTTTCTAATTATAATGACTATCATTGTAAATTTTAGAAGTAACACAACTCCACTGGTATTTGGCATGACACTTGAGATGGCTCGTTTTACTTTCATACAACACATTTTTTTATGTCTTCTCTGTCTTCGAATTCCAGATCCTCCTTTCTCTATCCATTCAACTTCATAAGCTTTCTCTCTTAAACTTAGACAAAGCGAAACCAAAAATGCCACTAAAAAACATAAAATCTGATTTATGTTGTACAACTGCTCTTGAGCACGGAAACTGACTTAGAGTGTGCTTGATACATGTGGTATCACTTTTTCGAAGAAATCTAATGTTCTGTCTCCCAACAGATATTATTTTCAAATAGCTTCTCACAAGCAATGAGACTGTTTTTTCCTAAAGGTAATTTAAACAGTTTTTGTCTACATGTTTTGTAGCAAAATGAATACACAGTTTTAAAGACTTTATTACATATCACTTACTGGGTTCAGTCAAGGTCTAGCAAAAGTTCAGTTTCTGTAGGCAAAGCGTGTTTTCAGAAAAATCTGTTCCATGATGGGTGAGTTATTCACTTATGTTCTAAGAACTAGTTTATAGAAATATGGTATACAAGTGAATTTGGTGCCTAAAGCATGTAAGAAATTAAATTTTAGAGAAAGTGTCTCATTGTTTCTGATAGCAGAAAAAATTAAGGTTTCATTTAATGTGATATGATCAAGTATTTCATGAAGACATTATATTTTGTTGTTCATTTACAGTGGTATTATTCATTTCTCCTCTTCCTTTATTATTATATTACTTTTTAATAATTGTATATACTTTGGTTAACATGTGTCTTGACATATGCACCTATTATAAGCTGATTAAAATTTAAATGTTACTCTTGATTGTAGCCAGTTTTTGCTACACTGTGTGCTCTTCTTTTTTCCATCCCTCTCCACCCTTTTGTTTAACCCTTTAAGTCCCCTAACAGTAGATAGGAGAGAAAAATGATAGAGAGAAAAGGAAAGAGAACACTGAATTAAGTAAGGGGTCAGATAGTGGGCAATGCTATTGTTAAACTACTTCCTGCCTTGAGTTCCTTGAGGCAAGATTGATCTTCCCCATCAAACTATCTAATTTCACTATCTAATTTCACCTTCTTATTTCTTCTTTTGCATGACCACAAGCTACAACCAACAACCAACAGCCAACCAACAACACACCTGAAGGACTACCAACCACCAACCCCACCAATTAGGACTCAGCATTTACATATCCTCTGAAAAGCTTTCAGAATTCCAAGTGTTACACAATCATAGAAACTGTTCGCAGCTGGCAAAATCATGCCCCTGCTAAAGCATAAGGCAAATCATAGTCAGCTGCAACAAGCAATGTGGAGCAGCTCCCCACCGTACACCTGGAATTAAAACAAAAACATATCTTTATAATATCTCTGTGATTTTTTTTAAAGAAACCAAAATTCCAAAATTTTGACACTTGACAATATTTATTTGTCTACAACATTTTCTACAACAATTCATGTCTACAACATATAATTATCAAGTAGAATCACCATTGTTTTCAAAAGAGCTTTTGAAATTATTCCCCTACTGTTATGTTAAGTTCATTGATCAGCATTGCTCTAAGATTCCTGCCACTATTGTCTCAGGAAACAAATAGTCTACTTTCTACTATAAGACCAATTTTTCCCCTTTGTTTACATTTTGCAGTTTGTTTTATAGACAACCAGCTACTTGGTCAATTATTCAAGAATAGATACTTAATTTGATTCTACACCATAACTATTTTGATTGTCATAATAAGAATGCAGATATTTTGATAAAGTATCTAAACTTCTTATATATTCTATAGTCATTTCACTTTTATGAATACTATATTTTGATCATTTAACCCTTATTATTTTCTCTGTGACCACCTATTACCTTTGAATCTCTTCTTCCCAGACACTACCCTGGTACTTCAACCTTTTAAAATATTTTATTATATTTATTTGTGTCTTAGCACAGAAAGAGAGAAGAGACAGAGACAGACTGAGTCAGAGAGACTAAGACAGACAGAGTGACAGAAAGACAGAGAACATTCATGACAAGGTATATCTAGATGTCAGAGGGCAACTTTTATGAATCCATTCAACATGTGGTTCCAGGGACAGAAATCAGATCTTCCAACTTGGTAACAAGTGTATTTATCTACTGAGCCATATTATTGGCTTTCTCTTGTCTTTTTTTCCCCAATCTGCTATGTTAAGTTAGGAGCATGGGTTTGAGATTATTTGCCAGAACATGGACAAACTAAAATATGCTACATAACTGAAGAAAAATGACCATCTCTCCACTAGTAGCCATTAATAGTTATAGTTCTTCTGCAAAGGATTTTGCTTTATAATTCTATCCTCAGTCCATTAAGAAACAACACTGATGGGCTCAATTTTGTAGACATCTTGTGAGGGTAACTACATCTGCTGGGATTTCAAGAGTATAATGGCATGCTCTTATATTTTTCTACCTCCTCCTCTGCAATGGAGGGGATGATATATATGTGTCTTGTAATAGAGCATTTCACAATTACATATTCTCTCTGTGTTGGCCAGTTATGAATCAGTGCATTAATAAATATCCAAATAAAAAGCATCTTCCCTTTGCTAGTCTGACACAGCACTAACCTACGATTGTATGCATAAATATTTAGAAGGCAATTTTTCATTTACCAAAATAACTGTATCTAGAGTTGCCGCTGAGTCTTTCAGTGACCCACCTTTATAGTACAAGGAATGAATTCCCTCTTGTAGAAAAGGCCTGAAATTGAACAAAAAGTGTTTTATTGACATGTATTGCTACATGTAACTACTGTACAGTGGACAGATCTTGCTTATGAAGTCATTAAGTGATATGTACATTCTAACACATTAATGACTTGTTTCCCTAGTGGCCTACATAGCACCTTCCAGTACTGTGAATCCTATTCACCATGGGGAATGATTCTAGCAGTTCAGTTACAACTTCACTCTTCTGTTTGCTGAGAGCAATATATGTGATATTTTCAGCCATCTTTATTCAGTGAGCAATCAAGTATAGCAGAAAAAGACCATCTTTGGTGGGGGGAACCTCCAGGACCATGACCAGTATAGGGAGTTATATATTGCCTGAAACTGTTGAGAGAGGCAAGTTGAATTACAGATTTCTCAGAGGCTCTGTTGAAAAAACAAGGGACTCTAGTTCAGTGTCTTTGCCCAGGTACAGATTTGGCAAGGTCCAGTCTGGGGCTGGGGTCAAGACCTCAATGAGTTATGATTTTAGTCCTGGGAACTTGGCTGTTTAACTTGAAGAGATTGATAAATTCAACGTGTTGTGTTTTCAGTCTGCGATGTACTTGCAATATCCTGTGTTTTCTTTGTGTGACAATGCTTGATTATCTTCCTATCACATCAACCCATTGCATAGTAATTCTCTCCTAACTGTGTCTCGTGCCTCACCACTATGATCTGCCAATAAGATGTCACACTTCTTAATAAACTTGCTTGCCATAAGTCATCGGGTTTTGCAAGATCTGCTCCCAACTTACCCATCTTGTTTATTTTCTCATGCCTGTTGTTATCCTATAAAACCCTGTCCCTGAAGAATAAACTGTTGGTCTCTTCAAAAACTTATAACTTTTTTTTGAGAATCTATGACATCTGGGAGAAATATTGTCCACTTATAAAAGGAATCTCTCTCTACTTGAACTCATTTTTAACCTATATCTTTAATTAGTTTGAGAATGGATGCTATCCATTTGTCTCTTCACACATTCTTAGTTTTAGTTAGCCTTTTACCTAGGTATTCTTCTCTCCCCATCCCTTTTCCCCCATACCTGTTTAAAACTTTCCCCTCCAAGTATACTCTTTCTATATTGCCATATCACATGTGTCCTACTGTTCCTCATGTCTTTGTCCTCCATTCACATCATGGGCTCTTCCTAGCTTCATACTCTGCAGACAACCCAATGTAAATACAATTTTAAAATGTGAAGCATGATTGCATATTAGAGAAAACAGGGAATGTTGTCTATCAGGTCCTGGTGACATTCAATCAATATGATTATTTCCAGTCTTATCCATTCTCCTATGCTTTAATAATTTTTTTAGAAATTAATAAAATTTCATCGTGTAATGCCATACTCTCACAATGGATTCATCAAGTGATAACAATAGAAGCTGGTTCCATCTCTTGTTATTGTGAGTAAAATGATATTGAACAGAGATAAGCAAATAATTACATTATAGTTCTGTGGGTATGACCTTAGGATCTAGATCCAAAAACAGTCCTATTTTTCACATTGTAAGAAAACTTCCGCACTGATTTCCACACTGGTTATAAGCAACAAGAAAGATGGGTGATGGATGGAAGGGCAAAGTAGGCTCATGCAATTGAGGAAGAAGAATCAGGAAGTCAACAAAACAAATTTTTCTGAAAAATGCCAAAGTCCAATATAGTATTGTATAGGCAAATTCAATTTTTAAAATATAATGTCTTATATTTTTATAAATATATATAATTGTATATATTATATATAACATAGAATATATAATAAATATATAGCATGAATTATATAATTATTGCATGATAATATAATTTGAAAATTATAAAAATTAAAATGAGAGATTCAATTTCAATTTTTGTCAAAAATGACTAATAATATTAAACTGTATAGTAAGTGTTTCTTGTTATTCATAAAAATGAATACTCCGGAAGTTTCTATAAACTATGTGTTGTTCTAAGGATCTCATGAGTTTTGAGAAGTAGTCCTCCAGGATTTTCAAGAATTCTTCTCAACTGGAATTAATTTAGGTTTGTTTTGGAGAAAGCAATTAATAGTGCCATCCTTGGGGAAACTGGAGAAAATGATGCCCAGTGTTGCAATTCTCTAGACCCAGACCTAGTATATGTAAAGATAATTAATTGTGGTAATGACATACTTACTTCCAAAATGCCTGGGTTAAAAATGAGAGTGACAAGATCATTTGCGTGTTCTAGAATGAACTAAACCAATTCCATCTGCTGCTCATCAAAGGCTGGTAGGCATTTTCCAGCTTCCTAAAGGAGTCACTAGCATCATTGATCTTTAACTGGTTAAATCTTTGTTTTGTTGAAGAAAAGAGAAAAGAAAGGGGCTTTCTTCAACAAGAAGTTTCTTTTGTACTTTTATTTTCATACTTTTGTTTTGTAACTTCATGAAGAGAGCACAAAAATTGCTTGGGGCAGAGGTAATTTTTGCAATCTTCCCTGGAATTTTTGTCATACAGAATCCATGCCAAGGAAAAGTCTGTGTAGGTTTTGGCATTGTTCCAGGCCAGGCCATAGGTTTCTGAGCAAAATCTACCACAGAAATGTTTATTTTAGTGAGGAATAATTTTGCTGTAATATGTAAAACTCCAAATTAAGGTTTTACCAAAGTCTCACTTTACAAGATAGTTCAAACAAAACTTCTGACCTTTCTTCAAACAAGACCTCCCAAGAGCTTTGAAGTTCTTACCACATCTCTGTTACAAGTTCCCACATTTTCTTGCTTCCCTCACCTCTTCTGTAACTTCATAATCATTCCTCATTATCTGTTTCACATGTTCAAGAAATACCAGGCTCCTCAGATTTCTGTCCAAATTCTTTTTTCATTTGAAATAAGTCATGTCTTTTTTTTTTTTTTTGTATTTTGCTTTTTGTTTTTACTGTAATTTTAAATTTTCTCTTTTAATCAATATCCAGCCACTTGCCAATATATTTTTTATACATTTTAAATGCCACATACATATGTTTAAACTCACATCTTATGACATCCTATATGGATCCCAGTAGGTTTATTACTAGCATTTCATTTAGGTTTTTAATTTTTATCTTAGTTCTTCACGTGTATACAGATAGATGCTATTTTTTCCAAATGTCTGACAAGGCTATGAAAAAAAGCAGAAATGATTTATGATTTAAGAGGTAAGGTGATATTTTCTTCATGTTTGCTTTCGGTTTGATATATTCCTCAATTACCTTAATCCAATTATATAAACTCTGTCTTCCAGTAAAACAGATGATGCTTCCAGAGAAGCAAGTTTGTTCAAAAGGGACTAACCATCCTCAAATGCATAGTATAGCGAAAAGAGTTTATTTGGCCAAGCATAGATGCCACAAAGAGAAGAGAACAGGAGGGAAGTGAAGGGTATGTTTTCAACAGAAGTCAAACCTTGACTTACAGATAGTACAGAACACAGGCATCCCAGTGGTGGGGACAGTGACTTGTCAATCTCCTTTATTCCAAAGATGCAACTCAAAGGCTGAAAATATAACAGCTTCCTGAGACTCTCTCCAGCTGTGGCTACTACTGATAATAACCTAACATCTGCCATTCCATGCCTTGTTCTATGAAAGGCTGCAAAGACTCTCCAATCTAACCAGTAGTGAATGCAAGCCTTGCTAAATCATGAGCCCTGGCTTATCCACCATTCACTACATAGGACTGAGGTGGAAGTGTGTAGTTTTAATTTAAACTGATGCTTAAACTTAAAACTAAAGTGATTGTGGATAACTGAACCATATTTGAAGGACCAAGTTATTTTGAGTTCATGAACAAGGAGAAACAAGATTACAGGTTCAAAGAGTAAACCAATGTAATAAATATGTCCTGTAAAAAACACATGAGCAATTTTTTTGTGGGCAATAGTTTTTATAACTATGCTATCAAGAACAACTGATTGATCAAACCCAAATCTCTCATAAATAAGGATAGAAGCCTTCAACAATAAAATAGGAAAGGGCACTGAGTGGATCTAATGACCTAGTCCTTCTCTGTGGGAGATCTACAGTGGGAAACATAACAGGCATTCACAGAGGTCTGATGACTCTGAATTTATCCCACATAAAAAGATTTCTCTTCCTCCAGATCTAATTCCCTCAGTCTATTCTGTAGAACTGCAACAGAAAACTAGCTGCAGCCTTCTTTCCCCTATGCCCACATCTCTTGGATATCCCATCGACTATCCCCTCTTAAGCTCCCACACCCCACTTATCACTATACACCAGAATCCAACTCCAGCAAGTATGCCGTTAACCCAAGGACTACGACTTCCAGGGCAACAAGTAGACTGAAGGCAGACCCACACATCTCCTATTGCTTGTGAGAATCTCTCTCCAGTCTCAACCCCAGCTATGTATGTGGAAATCTGCTACGGTCTCTCTTTCCTCATCACCCACAAACACCCACAAAGGCTTTTCCTCTAACCATCCTTCCGCAGCTCATCTCAATGACACAGACTCCAGTACCAGTAGGCATTATCTGTGAATGCATAAGCTGAACAGACCAAGAAAGAAAGCAACAAATAGCCATCACATTTCCTGAATATTCAAAGAGGAAACTGTATCAAGGAACAAAACATCCACTCAACAAAGACAAATCCAGACAATTCAGCACCTAGACCTAAAATCGCCCCAAACCCAGATGCCGAAGTACCAGTGTAAACACATAATCACCAACATCCAAGGTACTATGCCTCCACTAGAGCCCAGCTATGTTACCACAGCAGGCCCTGAATATTCCAACACGGCTGAAACACAAGAAAGGTACATGAAAATGACTGTTTTATTTTTTTTCTTTTGGGGGGGGATTTTTAAAAATCTTTATTAAAATTTTAATATATAGCACTTAATAAGGACTCAGGACTTTTATTACTAGGAAAGATAAAGTCAAATTAAAATAAATTGGAAAATGACTGTTTTAAAGAAAATAAAGATTCTTTAAAAGAAAATCACAACAAATAGTGTAAAGAAATAAATAAAATTATGCAAGACCTGAAATTGGAAATAGAAAAAAAAAAAACGAGGGAATTTTAGAAATAAAAAAAGAAGGTAAGCTTTACCAAGAGATGGAAGAGAGAAGCTCGGGTGTAGAAAATATAATAGGAACGATGGATATACCGATCAGTCAAAGAAAATGTTAAATCTAAAAACTCCTGATATAAGATATCCAGTAAATAAGTGACACTATGAAAGACCAAACCCAAGAATAATAGGAATAGAGGAAAGAGAAGAAACCCAGCTCAAAGTCTCCAAAATGCCTTCAACAAAATCATAGAAGAAACTTTTCCCAACATGAAGAAGGAGATGCCTATAAAGGTGCAACAGGCATACTGAACATCAACTAGGTTGGACCAGAAAAGAAGGTTCCCATGGCACGTAATAATCAAAACACTAAACATACAGGACAAAAATATTAAAAGCTGCAAGAAAATATAACATATAAAAGCAGATTAGTAAATTACACCAGGCTTTTCAATGAGAGTTCTATAAGCCAGAAGGACCTGGACATATGTGCTGTAGATTCTGAGAAATCACAGATGCCAAGCAAGACTACTATACCAAGAAAAACTTTCAATCAATGTAGATAGAGAAAAGATATTTCAGTACAAAACAACATTTAAACAATCTCTACTTGCAAATCCATCCTTACAGAAGGTGCTAGAAGGAAAACTCCAATCTAAGGAGGCTAATAATACTTTCATATTCTCCACACATGAAAAACTATAAATAAAAATTATCTCATCAACAAAATTAAAAGAAGGGAAGCATACATAGAAGACACACACACCCCACCACCACCAACAACAACAACAACAAAATAACAGGAATAAACAATCACTGGTCGTTGATGTCTCTATCAGTGAACTCAATTCCACAATATAAAGATAGAAACTAACAGAATAAATATGAAAATAGTATCCCTCTTTCCTCACTGTCTAAGGAACAAACCACAACATCAAACATAAATATCACCTCAGGGTGAGAAAGGTGGGGAAAATTATTACCAGCAAATGGACCTACAAAGCAAGCTGCTGGTCATTTTAATATCTTAGAAAATAGACTTCAAACCAAAACTAATCAAAAGAGATAGAGAAGGGAACTACAGGCTCATCAAAGAAAAACAAAACCTTGATGATATTTTATTCCTTAGCATCTGTGCCCCCAAAACAAAGGCATTTATGTTTCTAAAAGAAACAGTGCTACAGCCGAACTCATATATTGGCCTTCACACACTGACGGGGGAGACTTTAACACCACAGTCTCACCAATGGACAAGGTAATCAAGACATAAACTTAAATGGAGAAATACAGGACCTAACGGTGGCTAGAAACAAAATTAACTCAAAGAAATTAGTAACCCTCCTATATACAAATAACAGAGACTGAGAATTCAGGGAAACAACAGCTTTCACAATAGCCTCAAATAATATAAAATATATTGGGGTGCCACTCTAACCAAGAAAGTAAAAGAATTGTATAATAAGACCTTCAAATCTTTGAAGAAATTGAAGATGATATAAAAAAAAAAAAAGAAGTATCTTTCATGCTCATGAATCAGTAGGATTTACCTAGTGAAAATGGTCATCCAACCAAAAGCAACCTACAGATTCAATGCAGTCTCGTCAAAATCTCAAAACAATTATTTACAGAACTTGAAAGGACAGTTTGCAGCTTCGTATGGAAAAACAAAACAAAAAGGCTTTGGGTAGTAACTAAAACAATCCTGAACAAGAAATGAACTGATGAGCTGCTGGAGATATCTGGTTTTACTACAGAGATATAGTAATAAAAACATGGATCATATCTGTCATAGATTATAATCCAGGGGGGACTCATCTTAAGAAGAGCACCTGCTAGTTTTTAGCTTCTCCTATAATGGCCCTGCAGGTTTTATTCAGTAAGTAGATAGGAAGAACTAAAATCCAGAAGACTTAGAAGGCAGCTGAGCATCAAATTGTACAGATAAACTCCAGAATGATTTAACTAAAGTTCAATAAGAGTTTTTCATCATAGACTTTGGGCTGAATAAAATGAAGAATTCTCTGAATTACCTATAGAGTAACAAGCTAGCACAGATGAGACCACTGGCCATGGAGCAAACATTCTAGAAGGCCAAATAGAGAAACATCTGCTTTATATCCAAAGAATTTCAGATGTAACTTGTGCATGTAACTATTTTAGTCACTTCTCTTCCAAGAGAAAATAGTCACTAGAGAACAAAATTAGCACTCCTGATATTTTCCTGAAAAGTTTACTAAATATATAGAATGGGTATTTACTTATCACACCTTTGAAAAACCCTATAGATTAAAGGAATCTAAGTAAAAAACATTTTATTTCATTCTCACTTATACCTGCTTTCCTATATTGACCATATCTGTTATAGACTATTATTTATAAAAATATCTAAATTTAAAAATTGAAATCATTTAAGTTAGCCTCATTCTCCATGATAAAAATAAATAGAATATTGATAAGAGTAATATCTAACCTTAGGACATGAATTGAATATAAATTTGAGAGAACCAATGCAAATGGAAAAGCTAGAATTTTAAATGTTGGCAACATAAATTCTATGAATTGCCTGCATTTTTGTTAGAAAACAAACAAACACACAAAAACCAAACAAAATTTTCTTTCTCTCATCCATAAACTCCACTTGAAACTTTTAAAAAATTTTTTGACTTCACTGTTCACCTCCCTAAATATAAATTACAGTGTACTAATGACCTGGTGTGAACACATGTTCATAAACACAAATACATACAATCTCCTCTGCCAGTTGGTTTTTTTCTATTTACCTTACATCTTGATCTCTGCCCCCTTTCCAGTCACCCAATATATCCCCTTCCTTTCTCCTCTGAGAGAGAAGCACCGCCCCCTTGTTATTCACCCCCACCCTAGCACATCAAGTCTCTTTAGGGCTAGTCACATACTCTCCTAATGAGGCCAGACAAGGCAGCCCAGTTTGGGGAACAGAATCCACAGGCAGGAGACAGATTCGGGAATAGCCCCCACTCCAGTTGTTGAGGAACCTCCATGAAGACCAAGCTGCACATCTGCTACATATGGAAGGACACCCAGAGAAGCTCATGTATGTTCTTTGGTTGGTGGTTCAGTTTCTGACAGCTCCCAAGAGTCCAAGTTAGTAGACACTGTTGATATACTTGTGAGGTTTTTATCCCCTTCAAAGTTTTCCATCCTTTCCCCAACTCTTCCATAAGGGTTCTCAACCTCCATCCAGTGTTCAGCTGTGGGTCTCAGCATCTGTTTCAGTCAGCTGCTGTGTAGAGCCTCTCAGAGGACAGTTGTGATAAGCTCCTGTCTGCAAGCATAACAGTATTATTAATAGAGTCAGGGATTGGACCTTGCCCATGAGATGGGTCTTAAGTTGGGCCAATTATTGGTTGCTATTCCCTTAGTCTCTGCACCATCCCTGTCCACTCCCACATGTCTTATAGACAGTATACACTTTGGGTCAAAAGTTTTGTGGGTGGATTGGTGTCTCTATTGCTCCAAAGGGATTCATCTTATGTCATCTCCATTGATTCCTGGGAGCCTCCCTTAACCCAGGTCTTTGGCATGTCCTCAAGATTGCCCCAACATCCACTCATTCTTCTGGACATCCAACCCTCTATCATGTCTCTCCCTATACCTGATCCCAAACATCCCCCATAATCCTCCCCATCCTCTCTTTCAACAAGTTCCCTCATTATATCTGCCTTCTATGACTATTTTATTCCCTCTTCTAAGTGAGATTCAAGCATCCTTGCTTGGGCCTTCGTATATATTTAGCTTCTTTAGGTCTGTGGTGTGTAGGTATCATGGGTATTCTGTATTTTATGGCCAATATCCAACTATAAGTGACTACATACCATGCCTGTCATTTTTGGTTCTGGGTTACTTGACTCAGAATGATATTCTCAAGTTCCATCCATTTGCCTGCAAAATACATGATGTCTTTGTTTTTAGTGGCTAAGTAGTATTCCATTGTGTATATGTACCACATTGTTTTTATCCTTTCTTCATTTGAGGGGCATCTAGGTTGTTTCCATGTTCTGGCTATTATGAATAAAGCTGCTATGAATATAGTTGAGCAAGTATCTATATGGTATAGTGGGGCATCTTTTGAGTATATGTCCAGGAGTGGTATAGCTAGGTCTTGAGGTAACACAATTCCGTTTTCTGAGAAACCACCAAATTGATTTCCAAAGTGGCTGTACAAGTTTGCACTCTCATCAGCAATTGAGGAGTGCTTCCCTTGCTCCACATCCTTGCCAGCATATGCTATCATTCGAGTTTTTGATCTTAGCCATTCTAATAGGTACAAAATGGAATCTCAGGCTTGTTTTTGATTTGCATTTCCCTGATGACTAAGGAACTTGAACATTTCATTAAGAGCTTCTCAGCCATTTGAGATTCCCCTGCTGAGAGTTCTCTGTTTAACTCTGTATCCCATTTCTCCAGTAGGTTACTTGGGTTGTTGGTGTCTCACTTCTTGAGTTCTTTATATATTTTTGATATTAGCTCTCTGTCAGATATAGGGATGGTGGAGATCCTTTCCCAATGTGAAGGCTGTCATTTTGTCCTGTTGACTGTGTTCTTTACCTTACAGAAGATTTTCAACTTCATGAGGTCTCAATTATCATTTTTTGATCTTAGAACCTGAGCCATTGGTGTTCTGTTTAGGAAGTTATCTATTGCAAAAAGAGTTCAAAGCTATTTAACACTTTCTGTTCTATTAGATTTAGTATATACTGTTTCACACTGAGGTCTTTGATCCACTTGGACTTGGGTTTTTTGCAGGATGATAGATATGGTTCTATTTATATCCTTCTACATACAAACATCCAGTTACACCAGCACCATTTTTTGATAATGATTTCTTTTTCTCCATTGTATGGTTTTGTTTTCTTTGTCAAAAATCAACTGGCCATGAGTGTGTGGGTTTAACTCTGGGTCTCAAGTGTCTGTAGGTGTGTGGGTTTATTCAGGTTTTTTGATCTTACTCTTACAGCCCCATGCATGGTCCTATTTCCGCACATGGTATTGATATAGGAACAAACAGGTTGATCAATGGAACCAAATCAAAGAGATTATAAATTTTTTTTAAAGTCACTTTTTTTTGGATATTTTATTTACATTTCAGATGCCAACCCCTTTCCCCATTTCCCTTCCCTAGAAAACCCCTATCCCGTGCTCCCTTTTCCATTTTGCTTTTATACATTTTTTTAAATGTTAATCAAAGGCTTTATAAGTATGGTAATGCCCAATCAGAAGTGTAACCTAATACCCAACCTAGTTATGTAAACTATCTTTGACTGGTGGAGACACATGAGCTTCTGCCTCCATGCCCCCTGTCTCTTTCAAAGAGATTATAAATTAATTACAATATTTTTCTTTTGTTCACACGTCCCCATAAGTGCATCATCATGCCAATCCCAAGCCCCTAAATTCTTGGCCAGTTGTGTATTGTCACACTGTAAAAAGTACTAATCATAAAACTAAATTTCAGCATCTTTATATTTTTGGTTATCTGACCCTGTAAGGCATGGTACTGTTGGCATAACATCAAAATCTGAACACTGCTTATTTTTTTCTAACAAAGATAACTAATCTATTTAATATATAGGGGCCTATAATTAAAAATTATTTTCACGTGGGAGACATGAATCTAAGTAGAGATGTCTTTGATTTTTCACTGCTGTGGGGGTGGTCAGGAGCACCAGGTATGATCTTTTTTAGTGAGGCTCAAGGTTCTTGACCGGGTGGTGGCAGATGAGAACAGCGTCTCTAACCTGGAATTGATGAGGCACACTCAGGTCTCTAGTCTCATAAGCTTCTTTTAACTGCTCCCAGACCTCACGTCAGATCACCTCAAATGTTTTCATGTGGGCAAACAGGGATTTAAAAAGAACAATATCAGAATCATAAGGTGTTAGTTTAAATGATAACCCAGAACAAGGTAAAAGTAAGGAGGGCTGTCTAGTCATCTCTGCTGGTCCCCAAGGCTAATTTAGTTAAGGTCTCTTTAATAGTTCTATTCATCTTCTCTATCTGTCTAGAACTATGGGGTCTAAATTTATAATATAATTTCTAATTGATCTCTAGTTGGGTGGCCAGTCTCTGACTTACCTGGGCAACAAAGGCAGGTCTATTGTCAGATCCAATTATTTTGTGTATTCTAAACCTGAGGAAGGTCTCTTCTAAGATCTTCTTAGTCACCACATTGACAGTCTCAGTCTTTGCAGGAAAAGCTTTTACCCATCTTGAAAAAGTATCTATAAAGACTAACGAGTATTTGTTATCATATTTAGCAGGTTTGACTTCTGTGAAGTTCACTTTTCAGTAGGCCCCAGGTCTGTCTCTTCAAAGTCTTCTTCCTGGGGGACATCTTGAATATCTAGCGTTAGTTAGAACACAGGCCTCACAGTTTTTTACTACTGTTTTAGTTATATCAGATAAGTTCAACACATAAATTTGGGAGGACTTTATCAAGTTCTTCAGGTGTTTAGCTCCTCGGTGAGCTAAACAATGTAAATTTGTCACATATCTTCTTCACCAACAGAATACAAGCGATGGAAGAGAAAATCTGAGCCATAAAATATACAATAGAAGAAATTGATACATCAGTCAAAGAAAATGTTAAATCTAAAAGCTTCCTGACACAAATATCTAAAAATTCTGGGATACCAGAAAAACACCTAACCTAAGAATAATACGAATACAAGAAGGTAAAAATTCTCAGGTTTAAGAACCAGAAAATATTTCCAACAAAATTATAGAGAAAAACTTTCCCAACCTAAAGAAAAAGATGGCTATAAATGGACAAGAAACTTACAGAACACCAATTAAACTGGACCACAAAAAAAAAAAAAAATCCTCCTGACACATAACAATCAAAATTCAATCTACAGAACAAAGAAAGAATATTAAAAGTGTCATGGAAAAAAGTCCAGGTAACATACAAAGGCAAAAATATCAGAATTACACTAACTTCTCAATAGAGACTCTAAAAGCTAAAAGGGACTGCACAGATATCTTCCAACCTTTTAAAAAATATACAGATGCCAACCTAAACTACTATACCCAGCAAAACTCTCAATTACCATAAATAGAGAAAAGAAGATATTTCAAGACAAATCCAAATACAAATAATATCTATCCACAAATCCAGCGCTATAGAAAATACTAGAAGGAAAACTCCAACCCAAGGAGAATAACTACATCCAAGAAAACACAGAAAATAAGTAATTCCATATCAGCAAAACCAAGAGAAATACACACACACACACACACACACACACACACACACACACACAGCCAGCATCAAAATAACATGAATTAACAATCACTAGTCATTAATATCTCTCAGCACCAATGGATTCAATTCACCAATAAAAACACATGCTAACAAAATAGATGTGAAAATAGGATCCATCATTCAGCTGCATATAAGAAACATACCTCAGCAATATGATGGATAATATTTCAGAGTAAAGGGTTGGAATAAAAGGTTTCCAAGCAAACAGACCCAAGAAGTAAGCTGGAGTACCAATTCTAATATCTAATAAAATATACTTTCAACCAAAATTAATAAAAAAAAGACAGGAAAAGATGCTCCATTCTCAAAGGAAAAATCTGCCAAGAAAATATCTCAATTCTGAACATCTATGCTCCAAACACAAGGGTACCCACATTTGTAAAAGAAACATTGTTAAAGTTAAATTCCACTCCAAAACCCATGCATTAATAGTGGGATGTTGAGGACCGTTCTGCCCCACGCTTGGCGCCAAACTGTTGTAGCCGGTTCTTTGTCTGGTTTGGCTTGTGCTGCTGCTCGGGTCCACGGGGACTGAGTCTCGAAGAATGGAGACAAGGCAGAGGATCTGGAGTCAAGTCTCAAGTCTCCTTTATTGTTTCTCTTCTATTGGCACATATTCACTCTTGTTCATTCCTCTTAACTGTATTGACTCTCATTAACTCTTAACCCTATTTACTCATATAACTCTTAACTCTATTGACTGTATATATCACTTAACTCTATTGACTGTATATATTCTCACAAGGAAATCCTGGGTATTTATAAGCACACGCAGGAGAACACAGGTGAAAACATTTTACCATGTGCACTATGCAGCTGGGGTCACTAACAGCAAAACAAGCTATGTGGGATAAACAAGATATTTGTTAGAGTGTGCTCAGCTGTTGCAGGCTGCTGAAAAACCAAGTCTCTATCAGGGTAAATGGTTCCAGATGGCTGCAAAGATGATAGCTGCTTTCTACCTGCTTTCTGCTTTAAACTCAGCTCCCTACAGTGGGAGACTTCAACACCCCACTTTTACCAATTTAGAGGTCATTCAGAGAGAAGATAGTAGACAGAAGCTCATTGGCTAAACATTCAAGACCCATCTAGATATCTCGTTAGCATGGAAAATTCCACATTTTTTATGCTATGTAACTTTCCTCAGGTAGAGGCAAGTGTGGGGGCTTTGAATCCTCTGACAAGGTCAGAGAAGGAGAAAATCAGGTACAAAATTCTCCCATTTTATGCCCTTCTCAGAGATCATCAGGTCATGGTAGACTTCAACCTTAATTAGCAGAGTTGTCCCAAAAAATAAAAAAATAAAAGTAACAGACATTATGAATTAAAAGGACCTAGCAGACATCTATAGAATATTTCAACTAAACACCAAAGAATATAACTTCTTCTTGGCACCTCATGGATCCTTCTCCAAAATTGACCATATAGTTGGTCACAAAGCAAGCTTCAAAAGATGCAAGAAAACTAAAACAGCACCTTGTATCTTAACAGACCACCATGGATTAAAAATGGACTTCAACAACAACAGAAACAGCAGAAAGCCTACACACTCATGAAAATTGAACAACTCTATACTCAATCATCTCTGGGTCAGGGAAGAAAGAAAGAAATTAATGCCTTTTTAGAACTCAATGAGAATGGAGGTACAATATACACAAATTTATGGGACATGATAAAAGCAGTGCTAAGAAGAAAGATCATAAAACTCTCTGCCTCCCTGAAGAACTTAGAAAATTCTCATAATAATTATAATCAGAGCTTAAATCAATCAATTAGAAATAAAGAGAACATTAAAACCAAGAACTAGTTCTTTGAGAAAATCAACAAGATAAACAAACAAACCCTTAAACTAACCAAAAGACAGAGAGACAGTATCCAAATAAACAAAATCAGAAGTGTAAAGAAAGACATGACAACAGACACCTAGGAAATTAGATCTTACTTTAAAAGCCTATACGCCACAAAATTGGAAAATCTTCACAAAGTGGATGATTTTCTAGACAGATACCACTTACCAAAATTAAATCAAAATCACATAAACTATTTAGGTAGCCCTATAAACCCAAGGAAATAATAGGAATCATTAAAAGTCTTACAAAAAAAATAAGAATAAAAAGCCTAGGGCCAAGCAGTTTTATCACAGAAATCTATCAGTTATTTGAAGACAAGCTATTAGCAATACTTCCTTAAACTATTCCACAAATAAAAACAAAAAGACCACTGCTAAACTCATTCTACGAGGCCACTGTCACCCTGATGCCTAAACGGTACAAAGACTCCACAAAAAAATAATTTCAGACCAATTCTACTTATCAACATGAATGTAAAAATACTCAATAAAATACTTACAAACTGAATCCAGGAACAGATAAAAAAAAAATCATCCATCATGATCAAGTAGGCTTCATCCCAGGGATGCAGAAATGGTTTAACATACAAAAATTCCATCAACAGAATCCACCATATAAACAAACTGAAAGAAAAAAAATCACCTGGTTATCTCATCAGTTCCTCAAAAATCCTTTAACAAAATCCAGCACCTCTTCATGTTAAAATGTTTAGGGAGATCAGGGATACAAGGCACATACCTAAGCATAATATACAACTATATCCAATAGCTAACATCAAATTAAATAGAGAGGAGCTTAAAGCAATTCCACTAAAATTGGGGACAAGACAAGCCTGTCCACTGTCTCTCTATTCTATGTATTCCTGGAGTTCTAGTTAGAGCAATAAGGCAAGTAAAGGAGATCAAGGGGATACAAAATTGGAGATGAACAAGTCAAAGTATCACGATTTGCAGATGATATAATAATATTCATAAGCGACCCCAAAATTTCTACAGAGAACTCCTGTATCTGATGTACACATTCAGAAAAGTGGCTAGATACAAAGCAAACTCCAAAAAATGAGTAGTCCTCTTTCATAAAACAGTAATTGGGCCAAGAAAGAAATTAGGGAGACAACACCCATTACAATATCAAAAATAATATAAAACACTTTGGTGTAACTCCAGCCAAGCAAGTGAAAGAACTGTATGACAAGAAATTGAGGAAGATATCAGAAAATGGAAAGATCTCCTTGCTCATGGATCAGTAGAATTAACATAGTGAAAATGGCCATCTTACCAAAATATTTTTCAGCAGCAAGGGGGCATTTTTTTTTTTTTTTGGAATGAGATATACCACTTGAATAATGTTAACTGCCAACCCTGATTACTGTATCAAGCAGAGCTATCCTTCACAACTGCAAGAGAGAGAGAAAGACTTTCCATGCTAAACACAACTAAAGAAACTCATGGCCACTAAGCCAGCTCTATCAGTATATGCCTGTGATTGAAAAAGAGACTCAAAATGTACTTATATCTAAGAGTCCAAGCACTTCCCCTACAAGATGTGATATGGGTTTGTTTTTAAGTGGATACTTTACAGAAAACTTAACTCCTTGGATGTCACACCAGACTTGTTCCCTCTACTAAATTTGGGTAAATGAGAGAATATGGAAGTAAAATGGGGCTCCCCAGAGATGATAGCTTATCTATCTGGAGTCTGTAGCCCATTTCTTTCTATTTGAAAGGCAGTATTGAACACAAAACTATATTCATTTTTTAAAATTAGATTATTTTTCAGTTCTTTATTTATCTTGAATACTAATACTCACACAATGTGTAGTTGATAAGGGTAGTTCCAGTTCTATAGCCTGTCCCTTTGTCCAAATGATGGTGTGTGTACTTTGTCACAGAGAAGCTTTTCAGCCATCTTGCCAAAAGCAATCTACAGATTCAATGCAATCCCCATCAAAATTCCAAATCAATTCTTCATAGAGCTAGAAAGAGAAATGCCCAATTTCATTTAGAATAACAAAAAACCCAGAATAGGGAGAACTATTCTCAACAATAAAAGAACTTCTGGGGGAATCACCGTCCCTGACCTCAAACTGTACCACAGAGCAATAGTGATAAAAACTGCATGGTATTGGTACAGAGACAGGCAGGAAGATCAGTGGAATAGAATTGAAGAGCCATAATACCAACCAACCAGAGTGCCCGGGGTCTAAACCACCAGCCTGGGAGCACATAGGGAGGAACTCTTGGCTCCAGCTGTATATGTAGGAGAGGGGGCCTTGTTGGGCATAGGTGGGAGAGGGGGGGTCCTTCATACTGTGAAACCTGGATGCCTCAGTGTGGGGGGGAATTCGTGGGTGAGGAGGTGAGAGTGGGAGCTGGGTGGGGGCACATCCTCATAGAAGCAGGAGGAGGGGGGATGGCATAGGGGGTTCCTGGGTTGGGGGAGAATGGGGAAAGGGCATCGCATTTGAAATGTAAATAAAATATCCAATAAAAAATTAAAAACCTAATTTTCTATGGCTGTAGAACTAAGGAATCTTGCTGTCTAAGAATATTCCCTCTCCTCTTCCTCCCTCTACCTCTCCCCACACCTGTACCCCATCCCTCCCTGTCCTTCCCTCCTCTTGCTCTCCCCCTCCTACCTTTCCTTCTCCCTCTCCTTTGACTACTTCTATTTTTTGACTATTTCTATTTTTTCTGAAGCCCCCTTGTTTGAACATTTTATTTCATCCACAAAATTTATTCACAGATTTCTAAGCTTATTGTTTAACCAACTATGTCAGATAAAGTGTATCGCCCCGTGACTGAAAACCTTGAGGGTCACCTTAAAATTCTATTTACTACAAGGTTTTTTACTTTGTTTTGTCAGCAATGGTGAGTTTGTTGAGGATTTCTCTGTGTTTATACTGTGTGCAGTTCACTGAGATACTGCAGTGTGGTTTTATGTCTTCTCTCAGTTTGCACCAATTCACATTCAATCTCTTCCAGCTCAACAACCCCCTCCCTCATAGCAACCCACCCTTCCCCAACCAATTCTTTCTTGGGCTTATGATAGTCATCTGGAAGCACATGAGATCAATGCATGAAAACATCTCTCAGCCAATCACAAAAGAACACACATGGTATTTACTCACTGGTAATTGGATATTAGCCCAGAAGCTGGAAATACCCAAGAATCAACTCACAGTCCACATGAAGCTCATGAAGAAGGAAGACCAATGTGTGGGTGCTTCAGTCCTTCTGAGAGGGAGTAACAAATTACTCAAGGAAGCAAATATAGAGACAAAGTGTGGGATAGAAACTGAAGAAGGTGCTGTCTGGAGACCATTCCACCTGGGTATCCATCCCATGTGCAGTCACCAAAGGTAGACACTGATGTGGATGTCACGAAGTGCATGCTGACAGGAACCTGATATAGCTGTCTCCTTAGAGGTCTGCAAGACTCTGACATATTCAGAGACAGATGCTCACAGCTAACCATTGAACTGATCATGGGGTTCCCAGTAGAGGAGTTAGAGAGAAGACTGAAGGAGCTGAAAGGGGTTGCGGCCCCATGAGGAAAGCAGCAATACCAACCAACCTGAGCTCCCAGGGTCTAAACCACCAGCCTGGAAGCACATAGGGAGGGACTCATGGCTCCAGATGTATATGTAGGGGAGGATGGCATTGTCCCGCATAGGTGGGAGAGGAGATCCTTGGTCCCATGAATACTGGACACCGAGTGTTGGGGAATTCAAAAGTGGAGAGGTGGGAGGGGGTAGGTGGGGCACATTCTCATAGAAGCAGGAGGAGGGGGGATGGGATAAGAGGTTCCTGCGTGGGGGATGTGGATAATGGGATAACATCTGAAATGTAAATAAAATATCCAATGAAAAAAGAAAGAAGAAGAAAAGAAAAGATCTCTCAGGCTTTGTTGCCTTTGATATTTGTATTTTTCTCTGATTCTGTTGAGATAAATATTATTGGCATGTCTTCATGTTTAATATTTTTACTAAAACCTATTAGGAAATACAATGTGATGTCAGAAACCAAACAAATAAAAAGCTTTTTAATGTTTTCTTTCTTACTGATTATAAATTCTGTTTTTGAAAATGTGAGGGTAAACAGAGCTAACCTGACTGGATGGTAGGGAGGATATAGTTGATTGAATTCCATGTGAATTCTATGCACCTCAGAGGAGAGAGGGTAGGAAGAACGTGACAAATAAATAGTGGGTTGATGCTTCCAGGATGCACCTGCAGGGTTGCTCTGTTCAGCTTGTTTGCAGCCTCCCTAACCTCTTCCATCCATGATTCACACCTCTTAGTTCCCCAAACTGGAGAATGACTTTTGACCTTGATATTCTAGTGTTCAGATAGACACCAAAGCAAGGTTGCATTAATATTACAGCATGAGAGGAGTAAGAGTGCCAGGAAAGGCTTCTGCCCCACAGGTTAATGAGAAAGGTGGGAGAGCCCTCACCTGAGGTAGGTATTCTATGGAAGAGCTGGTAGAACGTGGTTAAGAGAAAGAAAGAAAAATTTTCACAGAGAAACAGATGATGCCAATTCTTACTCAATTTTTAAAATTTTTTCATTTAACCTGAATATATGGAGTAACAAGTATTTGTTTAATCGAAGTGTGGTGTTTCCATGATTGTACAAGTAATTATATGAATCTACAAGCTTTAAGTTTAACATGTGGTAAGCTACGTGCAAATCTAAGTATTAGATGAATTGGTTTTTAAGCTGGGAAAGAATAGCAATTTCATTTCATTGAAAGTTTGTGAATGACCTGTGCTGTGGGCATTAGCCTCTTTGTGTTGATCAAATGTTACCTAACATTTTATGTTGCTTTCATACTGTCTCCACTACTCTTTGCAAATGCCAATAGAACAGAGAAATTTCTTGGTCCCTTTTTTTTGTGTGTGTGTGTGTGTGTGTGTGTGTGTGTGTGTGTGTGTGTGTGTACCTTAATTAGGTTCCTAAATTCTTCTGGTATTATGTGGTAAAATAGGAACTCACTATTCTCATAAGGTATTTTTTTTTTTTTGGCCACTGCTGCATACTTTATCAGACATTCTGTAGTAAAGTCTGTTCCACAAAGTTTCACACTTGCATAACCAGTTTCAACAGATCTTAGAACTCAATTGCAAGTCACTATTGCTAATACCATCATTGTATCTCACACAGTTAGTTAATCTACTTTTGTCTTACATCTCCATATATTGGATGCTGTTCACTATTACAGCACATAGGTTCGCAGAAGATTTATCATGGGCTACAAGACTCTGTGCTTTGGATTTTCTTGTATTTTATTTGCTTATTGTCTTTATTCACCCATTCCAGAGAATATTGAAGAACCCTGGAAAGTGAGATATGTGGATACTCTTGTAAAAGTGGCTTCACATATGGTAATATATTTTAAATGGAGATTTGGGTTTCCATTTTATAAGTATATTTGAAACTTCTTTTAATTCAAAATGTTTGAAAGTGATTTCAGGTTTGTTGTTGTTGTTGTTTTGTTGTTGATCCATTGGTAGATTTTTTTCATTATGTTTTTTGTTTTGTTTGTTTTGTTGATTTTGGGGGGGGTCTTTGTATTCTTGTTTTGATTTTTGTTTTTCGTTCTTTTCTTTTTTTTCTGGTTTTATATGGAAGTTCTTGATCAGCTTGGACTCAAGCTTTATACAAGGAGGTAAGAATGGATTGATTTGCATTCTTCTACATGCTGACCTCCAGTTGAACCAGCACCGTTTGTTGAAAATGCTGTCTTTTTTCCACTGAATGGTTTTAGCTGCTTTCTGGAGTCTTCAATTCTGTTCCATTGATCTACTTGCTTGTATCTGTGTCAATACCATGCAGTTTTTTATCACTATTGCTCTGTAATACAGCTTGAGATCCGAGATGGTGATTCCCCCCAGAAGTTCTTTTATTGTTGAGAATAGTTTTCTAGTCTCTGTTGTTATATCTCCCTTTTCATTTCTGATTTTGTCAATTTGGATACTGTCTCTGTGCCCTCTGGTTAGCCTGGCTAAAGGTTTATCTATCATGTTGATCTTCTTAAAGAATCAGCTCGTGGTTCTGTTGATTCTCTGTGTAGTTCTTTTTCTTTCTACTTGGTTGATTTCAGCTCTGAGTTTGATTATTTCCTGCCATCTAATCTTCTTGGCTGTATTTGCTTCTTTTTGTTTTAGAGCTTTCAGGTATACTGTTAAACTGGTAGTGTATGCGCTCTCCAGTTCTTTTTGGAGGCACTCAGAGCTGAGTTTTCCTCTTAGCACTGGTTTCATTGTATCTGATAAGTCTGAGTATATTGTGCCTTCGTTTTCATTAACTTCTAAAAAGTCTTTCATTTCTTTTTTTATTTCTTCCATGACCAATTTATCATTGAGTAAGACATTGTTCAACTTCCATGTGTATGTGGACTTTTTGTTGTTTTTGATGCTATTGAAGACCAGCCTTAGTCTGTAGTGACCTGATAGGATGCATGGGATTATTTCAGTCATCTTGAATCTGTTAAGGCCTGTTTTGTGAACAATTATATGATATGGTCTATTTTGGAGAAGGTACCATGAGGTGTTGAGAAGAAGGTATATTCTTTTGTTTTACGATGAAATGTTCTATAAATATCTGTTAAATCCAATTGGTTCATAACTTCTGTTAGTTTCAATGTAACTCTGTTTAGGTTGTGTTTCCATAATCTATCCATTGATGAGAGTGAGGTGTTAAAGTCTCCCACTATTATTGTGTGAAGTTCAATGTGTGCTTTGAGCCTTAGTAAAGTTTTTTTTTTTAATGAATGTCAGTGCTCTTGCATTTGGAGCATAGATGTTCAGAATTAAGAGTTCTTCTTGGTAGATTTTTCCTTTGATAAGTATAAAGTGTTCTTCCTTTTACTTTTTGATAACTTTTGGTTGAAAGTTGATTTTATTCGATATTAGAATGGATGATACTCAACCGGGCAGTGGTGGCACATGCCTTTAATCCCGGTACTTGGGAGGCAGAGGCAGGCAGATTTCTGAGTTCAAGGCCAACCTGGTCTACAGAATGAGTTATAGGACAGCCAGGGCTACACAGAGAAACCCTGTCTCGAAAAACCAAAAAAAAAAAAAAAAAAAAAAAAAAAAAGAATGGATACTCCAGCTCATTTCTTGGGACCATTTCCTTGGAAAATTGTTTTCCAGCCCTTTACTTGTGAGATAGTGTCTGTCTTTGACACTGAATTGTGTTTTCTGTATGCAGACAGATGCTGGGTCCTGTTTATGGATCCAGTCTGTTAGTCTATATCTTTTTATCGTGGAATTGAGTCCATTAATGTTAATAGATATTAAGGAAAATTGATTTTTGCTTCCTGTTATTTTTGTTGTTAGAAGTAGAACTATGTTTGTGTAGCTATCTTCTTTAGGGTTTGTTGAAAGATTACTTTTTTGCTTTTTCTAGGGTGTAGTTTCCCTCCTTGTGTTGGAGTTTTCCATCAATTATTCTTTGAAATGCTGGATTTGTGGAAAGATATTGTGTAAATTCAGTTTTGTCATGGAATATCTTGGTTTTTCCATCAATGTTTATTGAGAGTTTTGTTGGGTTCCCTGGGCTACTCTACCCAGGGAACTCTCTCTGTTCTCTTTCGGTCTGTATGACATCTGCCCAGGATCTTCTGGCTTTTATAGTCTCTGGTGAAAAGTCTGGTATAATTCTGATAGGTCTTCCTTTATGTGTTTCTTGATCTTTTTCCCTTAATGTTTTTTAATATTGTTTCTTTGTTTTGTGCATATGGTGTTTTGATTATTATGTGAAGGGAAAAATTTCTTTTCTGGTCTAGTCTATTTGGAGTTCTGTAGGCTTCTTGTATATTCCTGGGCATCTCATTCTTTAGGTTAGTGAATTTTTCTCCTATAATTTTGTTGAAGATATTTACTGGCCTTTTAAGTTGAGAATCTTTGCTTTCTTCTATAACTATTTTCCTTGGGTTTGGTCTTCTCATTGTGTCCTGAATTTTCTGGATGTTTTGGGTTAGAAGATTTATGCATATTGCATTCTCTTTGATTGTTGTGTCAATGTTTTCTATGGTATCTTTTGCAGCTGAGATTCTCTTTTCTATCTCTTGTATTCTGTCATTGATGCTTGCATCTATGACTCCTGGTCTCTTTCCTAGGTTTTCTATCTCCAGGGTTGCCTCTCATTGTGATTTATTTATTGTTTCTATTTCCATTTTTATGGAAATAGAATAGTTGGTTCTGTTCAATTCCTTCACCTGTTTGGTTGTGTTTTCCTGTAATTCTTTAAGGGATTTTTGTTTCCTCTTTAAGAGCTTCTAGCTGTTTACCTGTGTTCTCCTACATTTCTTTAAAGGAGTTATTTATGTCTTTCTTAAAGTCCTCCATCATCATCATGAGATGTGATTTTAAATCAGAGTCTTGTTTTTTTTTGTTTTGTTTTGTTTTTGTTTTTGTTTTTGTTTTTGTTTTTTTTTTGTTTGTTTGTTTGTTTGTTTTGGTGTGATGGGGTATCCAGGGCTTGTTGTGGTGAGAGTGCTGGGTTCTGATGGTGCCAAGTAGCCTTATTTTTTGTTGCTTATGTTCTTGTCCTTGCCTCTTACCATCTAGTTATCTCTGGTGTTAGCTAGTCTTGCTGTTTCTCACTGTGGTCTGTTCCTCCTGCAAGCCTGTGTGTCAGTACTCCTGGGAGACCAGTTCTCTCTGGGAGGAATTTGGGTATGGAGAGCTACGGCACAGGGTCAGCTCAAGGGTGCAGGTGGAAACTGGAAGGATCCTGTTCCCAGCTGTTCCTAGGTTCCTGTGTCCTGATGGCTCTGGGCATGTCTTTCTTGGGCCAGGAATTTGAGCAGAAGTGGTGGTCTTACCTGTGATCACAGGCTTGTCAGCCTTCCCAGGAGTCCTGCTGTCTCCTGGGGAGTATTTGGTTATGGAGTACTGTGGCACAGAATCAACTTTGGGCACAGACACTACTTAATCATGAAGAATGATTGTTTTGATGTGTTCTTGAATTCTTGTGATAATTTTATTGAGTATTTTTGCATCAATATTCATAAGTGAAATTGGTCTGAAGTTCTCTTTCTTTGTAGGGTCTTTGTGTGGTTTAGTATGCACATATTTGTGGCTTAGTAGAATGAATTGGATAGTGTTCCTTCTGTTTTTATTTTGTGGAATAGTTTGAAGAGTATTGAAAGTCTGATAGAATTCTTCACTAAACCCATCTGGTCCTGGGTTATTTTGATTTGGGAGAGTTTTAATGACTACTTCTATTTCTTTAGGGGATATTGGACTGTTTAAACAGTTTATCTGATCCTGATTAAATTTTGGTACCTGGTATCTGTCTATATAATTTTCCATTTCATCCAGATTTTCCAGTTTTGTTGAGTACAGGCTTTTGTAGTACAATTTGATGATTCTTGAGATTTCCCTGGTTTCTGTTGTGTCTCCTCTTTCTTTCTTTCTTTCTTTCTTTCTTTCTTTCTTTCTTTTTCTTTCTCTTTTAGTTAAGTCAATTATTTATGACAAGTCACAAATAATTATTTAAACAAAAATACATATACTTATCATGGAAATGATGAGTAACCAATGCTAGATCTTGAGACATTATTTGCAATCAAGTATAAAATAGTACAACAAAACTTTTAGATATTTACATTTAAATTTAGAATTGGCAAGGAATGAAATATCTCCCAAAGCATTATTACGGCTTTTTTATAAACTCCCCTGTGCCAACAGTCTAAAATGAGTTTCTTCCAATTTTGTCATGCTGTTTTTCAATTGTGTCCAGTTGAATTCAGCTGCTTATTGAACTTTCAACAATGAAGTGAACAGTCTGATACTGGGTTTAGACCCACGCAGACTATTGTTTAAACTGCACTGTATTTTTTTAATTTGATATTTTGTTTATTTACATTTCAAATGTTACCCCATTTCCCAGTTTTCCCTCTGCAAACCTTCTATCCCATTCCCCTTACACTACTTCTATGAGGGTGTTCCTCTATCCACCTACCCACTCCAGCCTCACCACCCTAATATTCTTCTACACTGGGGCATCAAATCTTCCAGGATCAAGGGCCTTCCCTCCCATTGATGCAAGATAAGGCCTTTCAGCTCCTTCAGTCCTTCCCCTAACTCCTCCACAGGGGTCCATGTGCTCAGTCTGATGGTTGTCTGACAGCATCCGCATCTATACTGGTCAGGATCTGGCAAAGCCTTTCAGAAAACAGCTGACACAATAGTCACAAATAATATAAAATAGCTTAGTGTGAATCTAACCAACCACGTGAAAGATCTATATGACAGGAACTTCAAGTCTCTGAATAAAGAAATAGAAGATTTCAGAAGATGGAAAGATCTCCCATGTTCATGGATTGGCAGGATTAACTTAGTAAAAATGGCCATCTCGCCAAAAAGCAATCTACAGATTCAATGAAATCCCCATCAAAATTCCAACACAATTCTTCATAGAGATAAAAAGAGCAATTTGCAAATTCATTTGGAATAACAAAAAAACCAAAATAGTGAAAACTATTCTCAACAATAAAAGAACTTCTGAGAGAAATCACTATCCTGGATCTCAAGCTGTACTACAGAACAATAGTGGTAAAAACTGCATGGTATTGGTACAGAGACAGGCTGAAAGATCAATGGAATAGAATTGAAGACTCAGAAATGAACCCACACACCTATGTTCACTTGATCTTTGACAAAGAAGCTAAAACTGTCCAGTGGAAAAAAGACAGCATTTTCAACAAATGGTGCTGGTTCAACTGGAGGTCAGCATGTAGAAGAATGCAAATTGATCCATTCTTATCTTCTTCTACAAAGTTCAAGTCCAAGTTGATCAAGGACCTCCACATAAAACATTGACAAATGTTCCCCATTTTTAAATAGGGTTATTTGGTTCTCTGGAGTCTCACTTCTTGAGTTCTTTGTATATATTTAATATTAGCCCTCTATCAGATGTGGGGTTGGTAAAGATCTTTTCCCAATATGTTGGTTGCCATTTTGTCCTATTGACAGTGTCCTTTGCCTTACAGAAGGTTTGCAATTTCCTGAGTGACATTTGTCCATTCTTGATCTTAGAACATAAGTTATTGGTGTTCTGTTTAAGAAAATTTCCCGTATGCCCATTGTTTGAAGTTTTTCCCCACTTGAAGGGATTTTAAAGAAAAGAGAAGAAGCTGTTTTGTAGCTGAAAATGAGGGTCATAAACTATTATTAATATAGTAACTGCATAACGTATTAAAATTTTAACTAAATTAGAGATAACAGAGATTGCATAATGGGCAAAACCCCTTGCTGTGCCATAATGAGGATCTGCATTCAGGTCTCCAGAACTCACAAACAGCTGAATGTGGTAGCATGGATTTCCTCCAGTGGGAGGGGAGAGAAAGACAGGAGAATCACTGGAAGCTCCTGGAAAGTTTGGCAGATAGATAGATAGATAGATAGATAGATAGATAGATAGATAGATAGATATAGAGATATGGATTTAGATATAGATCTCCAGAGAAATTGGACTTAAACAAGGCTAAAAGATAAGTACGAACACCACAGTCTGACTTTCATAAGCACACATGGTTTACATGTTTCACACACACACAGAGACAAAGGGAGAGAGAATTTTATAATACTAAATCAAGTGACACACTAAATAAAAATAAAGTATTGGAATATATATAAAATACCACATTACAGATAGCTTTTGTTTTAGATGAAATTATAGTTAAATTATACCTATGCAAAAATACATTGAAAATTTGGTGGCATTATATGAAATTACTGTTATTTCCAAACATGTCACACCTAAGTTATTCTTTTATTTATTTATACTTTATGCATTTTCTGTTTTACTAATTCTTCAAGAATTATGTATAATTATGTTTTATCAGTCTTGAAACTCCTTAGTCATCGAAATTTCCTAATTTATATTCTCTTTTTTTCTTCTACTGATCATGTCCAATCTGTACTGCCTGAGTATTCTTGGATGCATGTCTATCAACTGGAGAGAGGGTGATATACCAAAAGCCAAACCCTTTTAAAATAACTTACTCTTCTCTCTGAGCAGCTAAACTTTTCCAGTAGCTCCTTAGCTAGGGGTAGGACATCATGTCCATTTCTGTCTACCAACATGGGATTTGGTGTGACTTGAGTTTCATGGGCCTGTGCATGCTGTCACCATCATTGATTTCACATTCAGCTGCCATCTGTAGAACACTGGGGGGTGGTAGTGGTGATGGTTTTTAACTTTATTTTTTCTTATTATTTTTTTATTTTTATTTATTTATTTTTTTTTTTTTTTACGATCCACATTTTATCCCCCTCCAAGGTTCACCCCTCAGGCTGTTCCACATTCCATGCCTCCTCCCTGCCCTCTTGTCTTCAGGACGATGTCCCCTCACACACACACCATACCTCTAAACTCCATGGAGCCTCCAGTCTCCTGAAGGTTAGGTACATCTTCTCGGTCTCTATCCAGACCCAGAAGTCCTCTGCTCTATATGTGTTGGGGGCCTCATATCAGCTGGTGTATGCTGCCTGGTTGATGATCCAGTGTCTGAGAGATATTGGGGGTCCAGGTTAATTGAGACTGCTGGTCTTTCTACAGGATCACCCTCCTCCTCAGATTCTTCCAGCTCTTCTCTAATTCAACCACAGAGGTCCACTGGTTGGGTGCAAATATCTAAATCTGACTCAGCTGCTTGTTGGGTCTTTCGGAGGGCAGTGATGATAGGTCCCTTTTTGTGAGCGCTCCGTAGCCTCAATAATAGTGTTAGGCCTTGGGGCCTTCCCTTGAGCTGGATCCCACTTTGGGCCTGTCACTGAACCTTGTTTTCCTCAGGCTATTCTCCATGTCCATCCCTGCAGTTCTATCAGACAGGAACAATTATGGGTCAGAATTTTGACTATGAGATAGCAACCCTCTCCCTCACTCGTGTCCTGTCTTTCTTCTGGAGGTGGAGTCTACGAGTTCCCTCTCTTCACTGTAGGTCATTTCTTATAGGGTCCTTCTTTTTGAGTCCTGAGAGTCTCTCACATCCCAGGTCTCTGGTACATTCTGGAGGGTCCCTCCAACCTCTTACCTCCGGAGGTTGCCTGTTTCTATTCTTTCTGCTGGCCCTCAAGACTTTAGTCCTTTTCCCCCACCCAATACCAAATCACGTCCCCCTCCTCCCCATCCCCTTTTCCTCACAGGTCCCTCCCTCCTTCCCCCCTTGTGGTTGCTTTTTTTCTCCCTCCCAAGTGGGACTGAGGCATCCTCACTTAAGTCCTTGAACTTATTCTTGTTTTTTTAATTCATTCAGTCTCTCTGGATTATATAATCTTTAAGTCTCTTATTCTTCAATGATCTCTGAGCTTTGGCAAAAGAGAAGGCAATATAGATGATCCATTTAGAGTTGAGTCCATATTGCATCTCTGTGTCAATCACAATCTACTACAAACAGACGCTTCTGTAATAAAGATTGAGAGATGTATTAATCTATGGCTATAATAATAAGTCATTAGGAATTAGTTTAATATTATGTACACATAACACAGTGGCAGTAGCAGGTTCCCCCTCTATAGTCTATGATCTGTCTATCCACAGATTCTTGACTCAACAATGGAATTAGGTATAAGTTTCATCTTGTGTAATGGGGCTTAAATCCAGTAAGAATGTGATGGTTTAACCCATAATGTTCAAACCTCAATTACAAGAGTAGGCAAGTCTTGCCAGCCCAGTGACTATTGTAATTCACAAGCATCACAGTTTGTCAAGATTGGTGATTACATTCCTCCTCTGGTAGTATGCATAGCAACTGCCAGTCTTATAACAACTAGAAAGGATACAGTTCCCAGGTCAGTATCAAAATATAATATCTGCAAGCATTTATTTATTTATTTATTTATTTATTCATTTGACAGTTTTATTCACTTACCTGATGAATTTCCTTCTTTTTCTCCTTCATGAGCCTACTGGAATCCATCTTCTTAACACATTGCCTTCCTACTTTTATGTCTTCAATATTTTTTGTGCAATCCAATGAGTTTAATTAGAGTTTCTTGATGAGAATTGCAGGGAGATGAATTACTAGAGCAAGGGTAAATATACTAACAGGTATTAAAGAAAATTAAGTCTCCTTTCTCAATAACCAATAACTGCCAGTATGTCCTCAGGGAGGGATGGGGTTTCATTTGGTCCTCCTTCATTGTATGACTTGTTCATGAACTCAGTCTGTGCTGGTCTGGTGCAGATGGACACTCTGAGATATCCATGCTACTAAAATATAACTAGAAAATAAAATAAGTCTTCTAGAGTATTATCACATTATTTTTTATCATTACATATATATATATATATATATATATATATATATATATGTTTTTATTAAAATGAAAATGTATAATGGTTAAAAATTTTGTCATGCTTTTATAGGCCACTTTATTTGAAAACATAGGTCTCATGAAATATGAAAAAATATTTTCAACTGTGACATCATTTTGCATTACACAAGCAGTTTCAGATGAAAACATTACAGTGATTGACACAGACTTCAGTAACATCCCTGTTCGTCTGTACTTGCCAAAGAGGAAGTCTGAAAGAAAGAGACCAGCTGTTATTGTCATTCATGGTGGGATCTTTGTCTTCGGAAGTTGCAGTAAGTATATTTCTGATGTGTGTGTGTGGTTCATATATTTATATTCAAATACATGCTATGTATTGAAAGAGTTTTGTCAACATAATGTTGACTTGGGTAATATGTATTTCTTAGCGGAGATACATTAGAATGTGTGGGTCATGACTCACACATATTTCTTCATTTACAGCTTGGTTATAAAACAATCATGTAGAAATAAGAAATATTAGGGAAATAATATTTTTAAATAAACCTATTGAGAGCCTAGACTTGGAAGTGTAAATGATGTGCTTGGAATTCAGAATAAAATAACCTAATCACATAGATTGTGTAAAACACTAACCTGAACCAAACACTTTAGTTGTTAGATCTGAAATATAATTGTCATACTGCAGTCCACATTTGTCCAAGTTGTAGACTGTGATATAACAATAACATTTGAGGCTTAGAAATTAAAGCATAACTTGGTATTAAAATGCTAAAAATGAAATAAACCTGAGTAATCAGTTTCTGGGTTAAACCTCTGTATTCCTGTCCAGAGGTGAGTATAGTTGCTACAACACACACACACACACACAGAGAGAGAGAGAGAGAGAGAGAGAGAGAGAGAGAGAGAGAGAGAGA
>JANHMN010000001.1:88498374-88519762 GCA_030674055.1 Rhabdomys pumilio
ACAGAGACAGAGACAGAGACAGAGACAGAGACAGAGACAGAGACAGACAGAATAAGTGAGGAGGGATAGAGCGAATTGTAGACTTGATGACTTACGGATTTACTACATAGAAAAGCTTTAGAATGTTGTGCTGTGTACTTAACAGATGTAACAATCAAGTAATAGCACTCCTGTCCTTGATGAACCTGTAACTTAATTATAATATTCAGTATTTTTGATTCATAATCTGTAAATATTTCACGTTAAGCAAAAATTCCACTGTGCAAAGCTGGGCAGCCAACTGAGTGAGCATGTTTCAGAAAGGTATTTCAGATACTTCTGCTGAGAAGGTACCTTCACAGATAGGTATTAACATCATGATTTAGTGGTGAAAAAAATAGATTAAGAAATGTTTTCAAAGCCAGGTGGTGATGGCGCACGCCTTTAATCCTAGCACTTGGGAGGCAGAGGCAGGCAGATTTCTGAATTGGAGGCCAGCCTGGTCTACAGCGTGAGTTCCAGGACAGTCAGGGCTACACAGAGAAACCCTGTCTCGAAAAACCCCAAAAAAAAAAAAAAAATGTTTCAAGTCTGACAAAAAGGAGAGAAAGCAACAGGCCTATGAGAAGAAACCAGAGCATTAAGGCTCCCGTTGAGCAGCCTACGCATGCTCTCCATGCTGCTGGAAAATGCTACCTCTCAGAAGTGGTTAGGCCCTCTGTTTTGCTCCAGTGTTATTTCTAAATTTCATCCTGTTTCCAACCTTACCTGCTCCTTCTAGGACATAAGCGCATATGTTTGGTGTCTCCCAGTCCACTTCTCTACACTGTCTGAAACTTACTGCTATTTTATTGATCTCTTTTGCATTACTCTCTACTTACATCCTGGGATAAGACTCACTTGTTCAAGATGAGTCTCTACTTTCCTAGGAATTATATTTTCTTCCAATTCATCACCTGATTTATGATTCTTCTACCTTCAGTTGTACCCTCTTTTTGATTCATAAGTGTGCACTCTTTTCTGCCTTGACATCTCCCAGCTCCCAGTTGTTCTAAATATTTCCTTATCATTCTTTATTTTCTGAGACTTTGTTTCCAATTCTAGCCCCGATGCCCATCCTGTTGATCTTTCATTTCTATTTTTATAATTTTGTCCACCTTCTGCCTCTACTCTAAGTTTATATTTCAATTATACTTGGTTACATACATTTCTCTGAACTTTGAAAATTTTTCATAAAATTATTATTTTTTTCAGTAAAAAATTTTAATTTTTCTCTAATTTGTTTCCTCATGGTTATTATACTTTTATGTCTAACATGATGGATGGCAATTTATACATTTTAGGTGAATCAATATATTTTGCTATCTAAAAGGAATATTGACATCGCTACCTATGAAGTTTAGTAACGCATTTTCATTTGATCTCCTTTCTAATTATTTTAAGTTGACTATAATTTTATTTCAGCCACAGTTAATGTTTTTAAGGAACTAAAAATGTAAGACCATGCTATTACTTGATTTTATAACAATTAAATTACTTTTCTATACAGAAAGATAATATAAAGTTTACTTCTAAGTTTATTAAATATACATGACCTTATATAAAAATGTAAGCCTTTGGCAAAGGAAAAAATTATTTGTTTTAATTACAGTAAGAGTGCATCTTGCTTTAAGTAAGCTGATGTCCCTTCATTGAAAAATTCCTTTAAAAAGTAACTATGGTAAATATGTCTTCCTTTGTGAAAATTATAACACTAGCTACAATGTTATTTTCAACTTAATTCCATATTTCTCAATTCTTCTAGCAAGAGTTTTATGGAATATGGTGGTCATGAGTTGCAGACAATTTTTTTTTCCTAAATTCTGAGTATTTCTCTACGTAACAACAAAAGTGGGGTTACAAAAACAGGGTTCATCAATTAACCACAATCCACATTTGTATCACATTCATGGGTTATTTGTGGGGTCTCACTGATTTTCTATTTAGAGTGCATCAATTTATGTTTATTTCATTTGTTTCAGAGATAACAGATCACGACATCCTGAACAGACTCACGTCAAACAAGCTTGGTGCTGTTGTTGTAGGAATAGAGTAAGAGAATAATAATAATGCTTTTTACCACATCCTGGACCCGCATAACATAGGCCTGACTTTTTCAGAGCTTGTTACCTAGCCATCAAATAGCTATATCCTGTGGGGTTTTGTTATATATTTTTTCTTAGAATTTTTATATCAATGTGTCCTCAGGCATTAGTATTTGCTATGATTTTTAAAAATACAAGTATAAGGCCAGAAGAATAAGCATCTTTGTTTTCTCAGCAATGACATCCAGAAGTATGAATATCCAGGTCTCACAAGTAGCTAACTTTATCTGCAGATAACATATCTAAAAAGTATATTAATTATATTCTTGGGATGTTGGGATTTATTTGACCTGGTTGTAAAACAGTGTAAGGTTTTGGCTCCATTTTTTTAAGGTAAAAATGTGAGGAAAGTTTGAATATTTTAACACATTATCAAAACAATTATTATCTCATAACTTTTACCAACATTTCCAATAACATACAAAAATATGAACAAGTTCTTTTTACTTTATGAACAACTGTTTCCTCTATATTACTAAAACATAAGAAGGATGAAGACTTTACTATACATTTTGCCAATTCCATAGTGCATGGTGTAGAAATAGACTTTACAGACTTACAGACCTCAGATGAAATCACTGTAAGGAATTTCATAGTTGAGAATATGTTAGGGGTCTGTAGAAACCACTAGAGACTTCAGTTCTGTCCTGTTCATAATTACTTGTTAATGAAACCAGAAAAAAAAAGCTTAAGGTTTTCACAAATATATGAATTATAACAATAAGAATGATATGTCTTCCATGCAATATTTTAGCTAAATTTAATGCATTATCATTTTAAGTAAGCTTTTTAAATGGTATAACACATTGTACACTGTTTATGAATTCTGCATGATTTTAGATACTTCAAAGAATATTAATATTTTAAGTCATTTTGCTGGTTTGCAAATATTTAAGACAGAATAAAATATAAATATCTACGGGATCATATGTTGGACACTGTTTAATATAAGTATATGAATTATCCACTAATTCTAGCAGATATTAAGGTGATAAAATTAAAATTGTGAACTCCATTGAGGTGAACTCCAAAGACCGAACACATACAACAGAGAATGAAATATGTACTAGTACTTACTCTAATGAAAAAATTCAAAAAGTTGAGTAAGATCTTTGGTATACTTAAAATATGCATATTTCATGACTATGTTGATTTAAATTTTGATTTTCAACTGAAGATATAAAATTCTACATTTTGGTTGAGTATGTACATACATACATTTATAATTAAAGCCATGTGTCAATAATTTACTCTCATATTTTCTGAATTTAATGTTTCTGGGTATTCCTGTCAATGATTGTAACTTGCACACACTGAGGGCCACTGACACATGCAGACATCATAGGGTGAACACACCTTCTGTCTCACTCATTTCCCTACAATAAATTTCTGAAATTCTTACCACAATCTACTCCTCACTTTAAAACAGACATTACCAGTGAGCTACACTTAATTGGTGAGACTTAGCATTCAAAGTAGGGCCAACATATCAGTGCCTGTTGAGAGTGAGATGGTTCCTTGCATAAATTTAACAAGGGTTTTGTTGTGGTTTTGCTTGATTTACTTCTAAAGGTACAGGCTTGCTCCCAAGTATCCATTCCCAGCAGCCCTTGAAGACTGTGTTCATGTGACCAAGTTCTTTCTCCAGGAAAATATTCTTGCAAAATACAGAGTGGATCCCTCTCGCATCTGCATTATGGGAGACAGTTCTGGGGGTACCTTGGCAGCAACAGTGACTCAGCTGGTACGTTGTATGTGTTATCTACGTTTTAATCCTAACACAAAACAAGATATGTTTTAGGTGTGTTTGCATTACTTTTATACTGTTATATATGAAATTTAAATTAAACAAGTACGATTCTCCATTTTGTGTATTACTTTAGGTGTGGTTTTATTGTCTAATGCTAAGGAAGGCTTTTTTAATCTTACATTTTTAGAGGTTGGGGCCGGGTTCTGGGCATTGGATCCAGGGCAGAATGCTTGCCAGGCATGTCTGCTACCATAGGACTATGCAAACTTTACTTTTAAGTTTAAACAATTTCAAAATGAGCTTTTGATAAGATTCTCTGAATTGCTGTTTAGTTTCTGCTGGCCTTGAACTTGTGAGCCTCCTGCCCAAACATCTCAAGAACCAGGTATTAGGAAACTGTAATGACTCTGGCTCAGTCTGTCAATATTAGGAGGAAAAAAGCAACATTATTTATGAGCCACTCTATTCGTTACAATAATGGATTTTTTATTCATAATTTAGTGAGTTTTTATAGAGAAAATATAAAAATTTTCAATATTTTTGTATCACTATCATTGATGAGTGCATTAGTTACTCTTTCCCTCTGACACTTAATATCTGACAAGAAGCAATTAAAGGGAAGAGGGGACTTTAGCAGCTCCTAGCCTGTGCAGGAAGAGCAGGAAAGTCATGGCAATGGGATCATTGTACAGAGTATAAAGCCATCTTCTGATTCTGTTGAAGGGTCCCACAAAGTCCAGGTTGGTGTCACAAGAGGCTGTCATATGTGAAAAGATTGTGTGAGAAGCAGAGATGTGGCCACCAAGTCTCCTTCCTGTGCTTCAAGGGTCAGATGCTTTGGGCCAAGTTAGACCCTGTAACCCATTTGACTTGCCAAGGTTGAGCCATCTATTGCTGTTCTTCATCAGGTGTTCAACATCCTAGACAAATGTCAACAATGCCAACCATTCAGCAGCTGTCCTCTTTGGTGAAAGGAAACTTGGTCACCAGAGTCTCTACAGGGGATTTGGCGTAGGATATTCTGAAATTGTTTTAGTGTAATTGGTTCCAAATTTAGGAGTTTATAATAAATGATACTGATATTAATGAGTATTTGCGATGGCTATTATTTGAAAAGTTTTTATAATAAAGTTTAAAACTGAGAACTCAGAGGTGAAGACAGTATTTGTGCCATGAAATTTTACTACCTTTAGTGCAGTGGGTATTAGAAGAAGAAGGAGTCTTGTAGTTCAGAACAGCACAGATCTAGTGAAATTTGAAGCCCAGACCCTCTCCCTGATGGGTAGTGTCATGGCATTTATTCCAGACTATTTTGATTTATAGCATGTGAAATTTTCAACTACTACCTAGAAAACTATTATTCTCCTCCTTTTTCTATGTTAAGTGCAATGATTTTTATTTAATGAGTGTGTGTACATGGGTTTACATTAGTACACACATTTAAACATGTATGTACTTGCATATGCATGTTCATGTGTATGGTTATGCATATAGATTCCAGAGGTTGACATTGTGTGTCTTCTTCTATATTTCTCTACCTTATTTTTGAAACTGGGTCTTTTACAGGGCCTGAGCCTGTAAAGATCTGAGCCATTTCCGTGTACTCCACATCTGATTGGACTAATTTTTTATTCATTTTCTTTTCTTTTATATTTCAATATGAAATTAAAAGGTCAACTACCTTATAACTTTGGTATTCTTCAGGAACAAGCATGTTTACTAAATGATTTGGGGGCAGCAACCCTGCTTGTATACTTAGAGAAGCTTTAACAATTCTGCCTCTGTTTTGAAACTATGCTCATTAAAGAATTTTTCTCTACTCCTCTCAGAGGCTTCATTTTATTTAGAAAATCTCTATTCCCCCCTACCCCCACCCCTCTTCTAGTATCTCAACGCCTGTAATCAGATTGAAGAAGTTAATGAAGACTCAGTGCCTCTATTCCCTGGGCTTGGGGACTAAGGTGGTTAATATTGGGCTGTCTTCCTAGGGAAAAGTAGTGGTTTTGTAGGAACAGGGAGGATTAGCTAGGATTTATTGCACAGCCATAACCTATTGGTAGAAATCTGTATAAATATTATCAAGATGAAGTTATAATTTCTTAAATGGTATAAAATTTACTTTGATTTCAAATTTAAGGTTTTCATTGGTACGAGCTTCTTATTGATATAAAAGTGAGATGAATATTGATACTCCCATGGGCATTGTGCCTGTATAACACATTTAGGAATACAAGGCTTAGACCCAATCCTTCTTTAACTTTTTTAACTGATTTGAGATGGTTAGTCTGTGAGTAAAGGGACTATAGCAAAATCATGGCTTTGAGATTATTTTTAGGGTGTTTTCTATATTTTATTTAGAAATATCTGAGAGGAGTTAACAGACAACAGTCCAGATTACCTTACATGGATAGTTGGTTTTCAAAACTTCAGAAATCCACAAAATCGACATTACAAACATTTCTATATTAATGTTCATTTTGATTAGAGACCTGTCTGCTCCTGACAGCTTCCTGTCTTGGATTCTAAGAAGTTGAGCATCCTTGGAGTTACTCCAGTTGTGGTGAGACAGGCACCAGGAAAGAATTGTCTCTTTCCATCTACAGACAAATTACTGTCCAGAAAAGGACACACTAGTGGAATAGTCAACTGATTATATCTGCCAAGACAGAGTAATCAGCCCAATAATTCTGCATCACTAAGCTCTGTCAGATGATCTTGGGCCAGAAGGCTGAAGATTTGATGCTCCAACGTTATGTAGTATAGGAACTGTCCAGGTGTTCAGCAGTCTCTATAAATTGGCTAAGTTTTAGAAGCTATGCTTTGTGCTTCCCATAATTTCAGTTAACTCAGTCATTCTGGATTTCTGATAGGATTGAAAACTTATAGTCTCATAGCCAGTCCTGGCTATTTACTTTGAGAGAAAAGATCTGAGTGGAGGGTTTTCAGCTGACATTCAGTGTAAAGCCAAGAACAAGGCCAGGTTCAAAACTAAGTGTTTTAGTTAGGAGAGATGTCAGAGGTTCTGGTTAGTCAACAAAATGATGGACTGGGTATAAGGACTATCTTGTAACTCACTGGTACAAATAGGCATAATTATGCTCTAATTGTATTTTGAGAGAAAAGTTTTATTTTAACAGGAAGGGTGATATGTAGGAGGAGCCAAGGTGGGTGGAGTACCAAGAGGAAGAGAAGGATTAAGGAGAGAAGAAGAAGGAGAGGAGAAGCTAGGTGATGAGAGAGAGAAAGAGAAAGAGAGGGGAGGGACATGGAGGCAGATGTTCACGTGTCTCCACCAGTCAAAGATAGTTGATATATCTAGTTTGGGTAATGAGTTAGACTTCTGATTGAGCATTACCAAACTTATAAAGCCTTCGATTAACATTTTAAAAAATTGTATAAAAGCAAAAAGGAAAAGGGGGCATGGGATAAGGGTTTTCTAGGGAGGGGAAATGGGGAAAGAGGATGGCATCTGAAATGTAAATAAAATATCCAATAAAATGTAAAAAAAAAAGAAAACGTAAAAAGGAAAGAAAGAGAGAGAGAGAAAGAAGGAAAGAAAGAAAGAAAGAGAGAGAGAGAGAGAGAGAGAGAGAGAGAGAGAGAGAATTCCTATTCCAAAACCACTTGGAAGTAACAAGAACCTAGACAGATTCTCTTGAGGAAATTTTTATTTCTTCATTTTCTTCCTGACTTGTACAAACTACCTTCTATTGTTCTGTAATTTGGAATTGTTCAGATGTTAGCCTTGTGATGAGCTAAGGAGATGTCACAGAATTCTTTCATTTTGTGTAAGTCCTTTGCTTTTATGAGGGCATGGCCTTGAGTAAATCCTCATCCTTTGTCACCCATGCACAAGTTCCAGAAATAATGACTCTGAGACTTAACCATATATGAATAAATGCCTAGGCCACAAACTTTGGCATATTCCCACTAGCTCAATTAACCCATTTACTCTATTCTAACTACCTCCACATGGTTAATTACCTCTCCTCTGGTTCATGTGACCATCTTCCTCGGAGTTTGGGGCAAATCTCGTGGCACCTGATTCTATTCCAGAAATTCTTTCTCTATACCAGAACTTCCACCTACTTATTTCTTATTTCTTGCCTAAGCTCAGAGGCCAGCAACATTTTATTGACAAGTGATGCATTCATGCATTGCACAAGAGTTTCTCTCTATACTTGAGAGCACTTTTCATAGCGCGGAATTTCCCAAGGACTGGCAGCAGATACAGTCGCTGTTTCAGAACTGCTGGAGAAGCTGCTGCTGCTGAGGTTCTCATGCTCACAGGTGAAGTTCAGGTTCACCAAGCGGAGTGCACAGGAACAACGGAATGTAGCTGCAGACTCACGACTCCTCTTATTTCTGATAAGAAACAGACTTTATATGCAGCATTCCACATCCTTTTCTGATCTTCTGATCTTCATAAATTATTTTCTGTCTCATCTATCACTGTTATCATAGCCACACTACATAGATAAATGATAAGTGCTTTCTTTAGCATGCTGTGTTCCATTAAACTTTACTTTATATATAAGTATTGGGAAGTATTGCATTATATTTGTAGATTTTTCTCATTATATTACTCAGACAAATATTCTTCTAGGGAAACTAGACATGGTAACATGCTTATTATTATAGCAATTAGGAGACTGAGACAAGAGGACACTACGTTCTGGAACAGCCTGAGATTCATAACAAAGCTTCATTACAAACAACAAAAGCTAAATCTCTTAAAAGAATCAAACAACAAATACATGGTAGTCATTCTGTCATCTTTACCTGGATTCTTGGGATCATCCTGATCATATCCCTGTTAACGTGTTATATGTGAATAAATGTGTGAGAAACAGAATATGCTTTGTTCCTGAACAGATGAAATTAGAATGACATACTCTCGTGTCTAAATGAATAAATTTTTTGAGAAAATCACTGATGATGTTTCAGATTAATAAATTAATTTTACCTCAGACTATTAAAGTAAAGCTGCCAATACTTTTGTTTGAAATATATTGACTCATTAGTATTCATTATATTTCTAGCTACAGGATGATCCAGAATTCAAAAATAGAATCAAGGCACAAGCCTTGATATACCCTGGCCTACAGTTGATTGACACCTTTCTGCCATCTCATCGAGAGTATGAACATGGTCCAATCCTGCACAGGGAGATGATGCTCAGGGTGGCATCTCTATATGTTTCTAGAGACTCATCACTGACCCAGGCCTTACTGAAAAATGAGCACATGCCCGAAGGATCAAGACACCTATTCAAGTTTGTTAACTGGAGTCACTTCCTTCCTGAGAAATATAAAAAGAACCATGTTTACACTGAACCAGTTCTTGGAAAAATGAATGTTTCCTACCCAGCACTTACGGATAGCAGGCTGTTTCCTTTGCTAGTCAATGACTCCCAGTTACAGAATTTGCCGCTTACTTATATCCTCACTTGCGAACATGATCTATTAAGAGATGATAGTTTCATTTATGTAGCTCGACTTAAAAATGTTGGAGTTCCAGTTATCCATGACCACCTGGAGGAAGGAGTTCATGGAGCCCTATCATTCACTACTGGTTCAGTGGCTTTACAGCTAGGATATAAAATAAGAAATAAGTATATTCATTGGCTAGAGGAAAACCTATAAATTAGAGATATATGAAGCTATAAAGTGTTTTAGAACATTAATCTGATAGCTATATTTTGAAATATTGTATGATGAATGGACACAAAATAATCTGAGTTTGGGGTAACACTGTATTTCAGTTTGAATAAAGATTACTCAATACATTTGAGAAAGTTACTTCACCTTCTAAATCTTAGAAATATTGCTAAAAGGAGGATATTCGCTTCATCATTGCCATTAATTATTTTTTGTCAGGAAAAGTGTACTCTGAGTATTCAAAGATGGTAGGATAGGGCAAAAATGTGATGAAATACAGGTTTGTGATATGAATGAAATCTTGAGGACTAGCTGGGTTGACACATTATTCTCCAGTACTCCAGAGGCAACAAGGCACACAAATCTGTGTGTTCAAGGTTCAGATATTCTATATAGCTAATTCTAGTACAACCATGGCTGTATAGTGGCATGCTGTCTCAGAAAAAAAGAAAAATTTTAATAGATAGTAAAGAAAAGAAACCACAAATGAGAAGAGAGTATGATAAAGTACAGTTATAGTGACATTTGTGTGGACTGAGCATTATAGCATGCTTGTGCTATGGCTTTTGCCGTCATGTGCTAGCCAATCGTTTCACTCAGTTCTAGGAAAATTAAGCTAGTTGTTCTTATTATCCATTCCTCATGGAGTTTTTATACTTCTTTTCAAAAAAAACAATTTTGTATTGCAGGAAAAGGTTAACATCTTACTGCAAATTATTCCTAAAGCTTAAAGATTTACTGTAACTTTTGTAAGGTAAAACTTAAAGGTGGGTTGCATTCATTGATAGACAATACCTCTTAATGGAGGGATGGTACCCAGCCGATTACATGCTGCAAGTATGATTATTTATAGTATGCTTTTGAATTCATGTGGTGATGCATTGTGCACACAGAAACTGCATATCCAGGGAGTTATCTGACTTGATGACCTCCAGACATGTTTGTTTCCCTGCGGTGATAGAACTCATGTTCCTGTTAACACAAATCAATTCATAAATAGCTGGATTTCCACTAGGAAACATTAAAATCGATGTTAGTTTTCTGATGTCCTGGTGATTTTGCTGCGTGTATATGATTGTTTGACATGTTCGGTGCTTATTCTTAATGCTGTCCAAACTTTGTGAAATGGAAGCTAAGTGCGTCTTGTAAATTTAGTTGGCAGTCTAACTCATCTAATCCTCATCTCCAATATTTTCATTAGTGTTTTTCTGCAGCTTGAGCTTTTTTGTTCATCTCAACTATGCTTAGCTCATTGACTGCTTAGATTTCATCATATGAGCATCTTCCCTTACACTTAGACACTAAGCTATTGCAAGGACATCAGGAAAGGTTGACTAGTAGGTTTCTTTGCTGTAGTAACATCACTCTGCTTGTTTCACTTGTGTAAGAGGAAGAATATTGGTCTTTCTATCAAGCCAGACTTGATGAAAATTGCTTACCTTCATTAAGTATTAATCATAGGTTGAGAGAGAATTTAGGACATAAATAGCCATGGAAAGTGAATGTGGCTTCCCTCAGATGATAGTTTGTTTTGTTTTGTTTTGTTTTTTTAGAAGACAAACAAAATAGGAAAGGGGATGCAACCCACTTTTAAGTTTCACCTTACAAAAGTTACAGTAAATATTTAAGTTTTAGGAATAATTTGCAGTAAGATGTTAACCTAGGGACCCAAAAAAGTACCCAATCCAGAGTCTGTTTAGCTGAATACAGCTTAGGATCCCTCCCATCCTGATAAAAGCTTCTTAAAATAAAGCTATTACTTTGCTTCTCTGTGATTTGGTCTTCTGTCTTACCTGGATGTTCAGTTATTTGTCCTTTTCATGGAATGAGCTCAGCAATCTCCTAGACACTAAGCTAGACACTCACCTCTTGCCCCTGACCTCTTCCTCCTTCACTTTTTTTCTTTTACATTATTTTAAGTACAATAGAATTTGAGATCATTGTTTAACAAAAACATACCCCCTATTTTATTAATCAACTTGTTTATAATACTTCTGTAGTTTTGACAAAACAAGAACATATAGGTAGAAAACTAGAATCTTAGTGTGATAGCTATACTTGGTGGTCAACTTGACTATATCTGAACGAACTACAACCCAGAAATGGAGGGCACACTTGTGAGAGATTTTCTGGTTGGTTTGAAGTGTGTGAGTACACTTTCTGAACCTTTGAAATAGGAAGACACACACCTTTGATCCAGATTTTGAGTCAGGACACAACTTTAATCTGGGCCCCACCTCTGGTTGTCCTCTATATAATGACCTGAAAGAAAGAAACTCTTGCTCTCTGGCTGCTTGCCCTCACCTTGCTGGCAAGTCCATTTCTTCACTGGCATTAGAGCCTGCTTCTTCAGGATTCCAGCACATGCTGAAGACCAGCTGAAATATCCAGCCTTGAGGGACTTACCAACTACTAGATTCTTGAACTTTCCTTTCACAGATAGTCATCATTGGATCACTGGACTGTAGATTATTACAATAATCCATACACACATACAGAATAATAAAATAACAAGTAGATATGTTAAATATGTATCTTATAAACTAACACATGGCAAATACAAAATAGCTATGGAATATCATAACTGAAACATACTAGCCATTTTGATAAATACAAAAAGTGCTACTATCTTATTTAAAGAAAGCAATTTCAACTTGGCTTATAAGATCAGAATCTATGGAGTAGAGTAGGCAATGGACAAACCAGACCAAAGTGTTTCAAACTGAAAACAATGAAACTCTGCACCCCAGAAGAGGAGTAGCTATGATTTACTCTATTTTTCCACTAAATATAAATGAAGCTAGTAAATAATGCACATAAAAAAGCATGAACAGTCTGAAAGCTGAAGAGAAGAAAGACTAGAAGTCCTAAACTTATAGCACAGGCTAGTGGTCTATTGTTCCAGGTCTGTTTCTGTTTTATCTTTTCATGAATTTGAGCATAAAATATAAGTAACCTCCAAAGTCAGGCTAAACAAAGACAAAAATTCTCTTCTCACTAGCTAAACCAAGAAAAGAGTAGATTAGTAAGACAATACTACCTCTAGAAACAGAGGAACATGGCCCATCCCATCTCAGGAAAGTCTGGTGGAAGAGTCTGGATGTCTGCTCTCATGAACCTTCACTTCAGTGAAGAAACTGAAACACCATTTCAAGAACATAAAACCAAAGATGTTAGAACACAAAATAAATAGACTAAAGTCAACTTTACCTGTCAATTTGTTCAATTTGAAAGTTGTGTTTCAATTTTCGAATGGTTGATAAGATGTCAAAATTAAACCTTAAAAAGTATTTGTAAAAAAAAAAATATATATATATATATATATATATATATATATATATATATATATATCAAATTGATGTAAAACCAAAAAAAGTTTGAAAAGCCAGAAGGTTTGGATTAAAACAATATAGATGTTTTCCAAAGTTATGAAAGATATACTACAGCTACCTCCTGGGCCCTGGAAATTAGAAAACTTGAACTAGGTAGGTATTATGTATAAAATAATCAAAGTGGTTATTAAGGGGTTATTGGTAGGTGTGAACTAGGGGATCCAGGAAGAGTTTGTGAACCTGTCTGTTGGAATTTTGAAACCTATTAGCTTAAAGTTTTGCTGTGTCTCTGACCAAACTGCATGGATTTGCATAAAAGTAGCATTCCCCCTCTAAGAAGACATTGGGTTCTTTGTTTCTGCTTTTGTTTTGTTTTGTTTTGTTTTCTCATATCTGGTGATCTAGGCCTCTCCTATTTTGAACTGCAACAACGTCAAGGAGTCTACCTGGTCTTGGATTCTGATAGCTGTAAGGTATGTCATCAAGTCTTTCTTGTACAGTTAAGACAAATAATGATAGTATGTATGTCACTAATATGGCCTAAATCTATGTTCCGGTGATAGCTACTATATGTAATAACACAACGGAGGGCAACTGTTCGAGTGTATGGTCAATTAAGAAGATTGGAAAGCTCTGGATTTAGGACCAATTTATGAATAAGGATGCCAAGGTACACATCCCAGATCTGTTGGTAAAAGGACAAAAGTATGCTGAAGTTACTAAAGAGGAAGATGTCTGTTCTAATAAGTGGGTGCTACAAGAGATGAATAAATGATATAATCATGGCAAAAAGGAAGAGAATCCATTAATGGGTTACGGCTGGAACTTTGAGATAACAATCTGGAGTTTAGAAAGAATAGTGTCTCATCCCAGAACTGGAACAGTAGAGAATAGCCAAGAAGAAATGAGCAGAGGTTAGTATGTCTTAATCACAAGAGAGAAGCTGTATTCTGGTGGCAGTGCCAAGCATTATGAAGGCACTGCTTGAGAAAGTTCTAATGCTTGGACAACCTGGACTAACCATTCACTGCCCTTGGAATTTTGCTAAACATCTTTTGCTTGTATTTATATTTCTCACTGCTAAAGGCCAATTACTTCCAAATCTAGACCTGGGATAACAGAAACTGGTGTAAATAAGAGTAAAATTAATGAAACTTCACTGGGAAAAACAGTTTTTGCAAAAAAAAAATGAATCTTTCTTAGAACTTACTATTTAGATACAGTTAGTTCATTAATGATATTATTAGTAAGCATGATAAAAGTGATTTGAGAAAAATTATTAAAGAAATTTAGGGAAATTCTAGAAGCTGACAAACTGTGATTGAATCACTAGACTTTTATATTCAGCTTCAGAAATAAGGAATCAGAATTAACAGGAAAAGATTTTGTCTGTAATTAATAAAAAAAAAACCTTGATCTTTATTGAAGGCAAAGTAATCAGTTTGAGAAATCCTTGTGTTCTTCTATTCTTTATAGAATTGTAATAAAGATAGGAATTGTATTGAAGCAGGGGTACATGACAGAGACACAGAGAAAACATTTATCTTGGTGAACTGCCTGCCTTCCAGAACAGACTTGTCAAAACAGGACTTTTTGGATATTATAAAGACACAAAGAACAGACTGCCTTTACTTAAGCAATGGACTGCACAGTATTTTAAGAATTAAAGAAAGAAGATGGATACACAAACACACACACACACACACACACACACACACACACACACACAAATATAAAAAATATAGCGGAAGAAAAGGAAGAATTAAACAAGGATTAGAGAGATTGGACTTTTGAAGAAAGACAAGTTTGATGTAACAGGTGATAGGAAGTAACTTTTGATCTATTCTGTGACAAAGTGAAACAAAATCAAATTCAAATAGTGTCATCTTGTCTAGTGTTTCTGTAATTACAAAGCTTTACAATATCAATCTTAAGGAAGAAAATATTGAGTTAAAAGAAAATTGATTTTATCATAATGTTAATGTTTAGCTCTTATAAAATTACTATTTGCTTTGTTTCTTTTTCAATGTACTTATGTAATCAAGGAAGACTTTAGAAGAAAAATATATTCTAAACGGCTAGTAATCAATGATTGCAGTTTTTAAGAAAATGATTTTATGTATAAATAAAGCCTGTGAGAAACACAGGTTGTCAGAGTAGGTTAAGCCATATTGAGGTGTGCTTCCTCTCTGTCTTATCTTTCATTAAATAAAACTAAATGGTTTCCCGAATCTGATTCTTCCCTTGATGCCCCTGCATTCACCTGCTTCAAGCCCTGCCCTCACCCTGGGCTGATCCCAGCATATTCTGGCTTGAAAATAGTTCCTTCTGTGTCCCCTTTCTCCCCTGATGCTGTTGACCCCAAGCCTGAGGGGAAAGGGGGAACAAAGGTGAAGAGCAGAGTTTGGAAGACCATGAGTATGGATGGAATGGCCCCCAGAGACCACTGCAGTGTGACAAGTCTACTTTATTGTTTCAGGGATAACATATACAAAGAACTTTTTAGGGATATGAGTGGAAAGGAGTAATAATTGATCATGACATCAGCAATCAGGAAGTGATGATTGGTTATACTATAGCACCTAATTATCATGTGGGCAGGAAGGAAGAGCAGGAAATATGTACTGAGTTATGTAGCCTTCCAGGGAGCTCTGTACAAGGTCACTTTTCACACAAGGTCAGTCACCTGTGGTCATGGACACTTGCCAGGCAAAGACACTTTCCAGACAGCAGCAGGGACAGGAAAGCCCCACTAAGAAAGGGAGTCCCCCACTTTGCACCAAGCTCAGAAGCCATGTAGTTACAGTAACATTAATAGTAAGGTCCCCCCATAGCCTCCCATCCCCATGACAGAGATGGAAGATGGAGATGATGGCCATGAGTGTTGAATTAAGGTCATGGCACAACCTCCAAATCTAAAAGGGTAAAGTTGGTTTACTAGCAACCATGGCGTTACTCAGGCAGTGGGAGTTTCTGAACTCAGGCTCCATCCTTAGAGTGCACTCTCACAAGGTCATGAATTAGCCATCCTGTTTCAGAGTTAGATATTGGAATGGTTGGCCTCTGCCTAATAACATGAAAACACCACTTTCCAATGTTCCCAAACATTGTACACTGGATATGTTCTCAGTGGAGTTCATGGATTAGGGGATGTGTTGACCCCATCTCTCCATATTGGTATAGTAGAAGCAAGGTCCTCCTAAGGGAACAGTTGTCTGTGGTTGTCCTGGATCCTGAATGACAGTTGTAATTAGTGATTTTCCAGTCTGATCTCTTGTATATTTTGCATAGTTTCTTGCTCTACCATTATTTAAGACATTTTAATTAAAATTTGAGGGAAATGAGGACTATCACCCAGTTTTCATTTTGCTTTTTAATAGTGTCTGAGGAATCATGGGAAAAGAAGTGTGTAAATATTGTCTCTGACCTCAGAGTTAGGATCTAGGTTAGCATATTTAAGAAGTACTTTTCTGGGCCAGGCAGTGGTGGCGCATGACTTTAATCCCAGCACTTGGAAGGCAGAGGCAGGTGGATTTCTGAGTTTGAGGCCAGCCTGGTCTACAGAGTAAGTTCCAGGACAGCCAGGGCTACACAAAGAAACTCTGTCTCAAAAACCAATAAATAAATAAATAAATATAAAAATAAAATAAATAAAAAATAAAAAAATAAAAAAAATTCTAACCCAGCTCACAAACTTATTTTTCTTTTTTTTTTTTTCTTTCTCTTTTTGTTTTAATTATTTCTTGGATCTTAACATAATGTGCTGCCTTGAGAAAAGCTTTCCTCATTTTTCTTCTTAGGTAATGAAGTGGAACATACCAACCAGACTGAGTTGAGGACGTGTCCTTGGGATTTTCGCATAAACATTGTACTACCTGTCCAGGCATAGTTCATTGTTTTGTATAGTATGTACAAGTAAGTATTACAGCTAAAACGCATTATACAATGTAATGCAGTGACCGTCTGTTTAAATACACAGAGAAAAGCATTTGTAGTTCCCAAGTTAAAGACAACTCTTAGAAAGCTGAAAATGCTAAATGCACGTTCCATGTGATGTTTGAGCTGAGTAGATGCACAATTCCACTGAGGATCAGAAGAGGACGCTGATATATCCTGGTAGATATTGGTGTGATTCCTGAGCATGAAAAATAAATCTGCAAAAGCTACAACTAAAGCATCAAATATGGTTTTGTTTTTTGTTTTTTGTTTTTTTTTAATGTTGGTTTGCTGTTGTTCTTGTTCTTGTTGTTGTTTGTTCTTATCGTTTATGTTTGGTTGGTTGGTTTTGTTGTTTTGTTTGTTTGCTTGTTCTTTGCTGTGGTGCAAGAGGAGACGGCGATCTATATATCGTAGAAAGACACATTGTAAAATGTAAAATGTGTCAGAATTCCATAGAGTGTTGAATAGGCAGGCTCTGTAGGCAAGAATCCCAGACAATTCCAATTTGGGAAGGTCAGAAAGGGAGAAAGGGATATGTTAATGAGACTGTTGTTGGCTCAAGTGACTTTCTATAAGTGTAGCTGGGAAGCAGGGTCTTTTGTAGAAACCTGAAAGTACTGGATGTTTGAGTAAATAAATGGAAAATGAAAGGTGGGGAGCAGAGAGAGATGGCAGAAAAAAGAGCTAGAAGCTTTAAGGAGAGGAAAACTACAGCAACAAGGGGAAAAAGGTTGAAAGGGAGGTTCTGGAGACTAGGAGTAGGGTCCAGTTAGAGAACTGGAGGCAATTTGCAGGAATTTGGGGCTGTGTCAAAAGAAAAGTATGATCTACAGCATTAAAGTAGAAAGATGAGATCAGATTTTTAGATTCAGGTGCTGTTTCCCAGACACAGGGAAAGTCTGTGTAGTAACAAAATTTGAGATGTAGAGCAGCATTGACAGAGAGAGGGGCAGCTACAGAGTTAAATGCAAGTTTAAATATAAGGGATTTCAGACAAGTTGCTATTCATCTGAGATCCCTAGGTCTCAAAGAATTTAAAATCAAAGATACCATGATGAGACTGCTGGTTGTCATTATCTAGTTTGTGTTGTGGACTCACTGTGTGAGCAAAGAAAATCCGTGTCCTGTGTTTAATAGCACCCACAGAATGAAGAGGCATACGTCTGTGAATTAAGACAACCAAGACAAAAGTCTTTAGGTTGATGTGACTGAGTAACCAGCCTTTAAGTCATCCAAAAATGTAGAAAAGGAACCAACAGCTTTGGAACTTTCGTCTTCCAGTGTGGAAATGTGTTCAATGTCGCAAAAAGGAAAAAAAAAGTTAAAGTTAAATTCTAACTTCCTAGGATTTAGAGGAAGGTTAAACTTGGAGGAACCTCTGACCTAAAAGGTTTTTAATCATACTGCCACAGTGAAAGTCTAAAAATATTGAGTTTTAGGCCTGCCATATAGAGAGGTCTTGTTTCCATTCCTAAAGGCTTACAGGGAAGAATGTAGCCCAGTTAATGTGTAACCTGTGCTACAGAGAATATGTTACTTAGACTATATGACTACAAAGATACTCAGTAATGGAATGGAACAGACGAATTTATGACCATACTCAAGCTACCTCAGCTCTCAGGTCCCACAAGCATTGAACTTCTTTCCTGTTCTTCTTGTGGAATTCTCTGATAAGGGCCTAAAGACCTGGATGCTCTAACAGTAACATGTTCTCCACATTAAGAAGAATGCTAACAAGCTTGCACTATAAAGATAACCATATCTCCTACATAATCCAAAGCAAATTCTTCAAACAAGCTTTTAACTTTTTATGTTATATTTGGTTGTAAAGATTTTTGAGCTTCTGTAAGGCAAAGGCCACCATCAATAAAACAAAAAAGCCTACAGATTGGGAAAAGATCTTAACCAGCCCTATATATCATAGAGGGCTAATATCCAAAAGTTATAAAGAACTCATGAAATTAGATATCAACAAACCAAATAATCCAATTTAAAAATTGGGGTTCAATGCTAAACAGAGAATTCTCAACAGAGTAATCTCAAATGGCCAAGAAGCACTTAAAGAAATGTTCAAAGTCCTTACTCATCAGAGAAATGCAAATCAAAACAATGCTAAGATTCCATCTTTCATCTGTCAGAATGGCTAAGATAAAAAAAAAAAAAAAACTCAGCAACAGTACATGTTGTCAAGGATGTGAAGCAAGGGGAACATTCCTCCATTGCTCATGGGAGAGCAAATTGTACAACCACTTTGAAAATCAAGTTAGCAGTTTCTCAGAAAACTGGAAATGGTTCTACCTCAAGACCCAGCTATACTACTCTGGGGCATATATCCCAGTACACCACATGGATACTTGCTCAACTATGTCCATAGTAGCTTTATCCATCATAGCCAGAAATTAAAAACAACTCAGCTGAAGAATGTATAAAGAAAATGTGCTATATTTACACAAAGGAATCCTATGCAGCCTTTAAAAACAAACTTAATGAAATTTGCAGACAAATAAATGGAACTTGAGAATATTATCCTGAGTGAGGTATCCTAGAGCCAGAAAGATACCTGTGTTATGGACTTACCTATAAGTGGACATTAGCCATAACGTGCAGGATAAGCATGCTACAATATACAGATCCAAAGAAACTGGGTAATAGGAGGTCTCAAGAAAGGATGTGAGAATCCCACTCAGGAGAAACTAATCATTGGAGGTGGATGGAGAGAGAAAATTGTGTAGGAGAAAGGGTGAGGAGGGGAACAGAGTGTGTGTGTGTGTGTGTGTGTGTGTGTGTGTGTGTGTGTAGGGGCTGAGGTGGGAAAGGGATGGGAGTGAGAATAGAAATCAATGAAGGGCATCTCTGGCAACAAGCTGGAGGCCTGGAATGGGAAGGATATGGGGAGTGTATGAGAGTGACCCTTGCTGAGATTTCAATCAGCGGGGAATATAGAGACTAAAGTGGCCACCTCCTGTAGCTAGGCAGGACTTCCAGAGGAGGGAGGTGGACATCAATCCACCTACAAAACTTTTAACCTAAAATCTGTCTTGTCTATAAAATATACAGGGATAAAGATGGAGCAGAGACTGCAGGACCAGCCAACCAATGGCTACACCAACTTGAGACCCCATCCCATGTGAGAGAGCCAACTCCTGACATTATTAATGATACTCTGCTACACACTACACTTGCAAACAGGAACCCAGCATAACTGTCTCCTGAGAGGCTCATTGAGCAGTGGATGGAAGCAGATGCAGAGACCCATGGCCAAACATGAGGAGGAGCTCGGGGAGTTTTATGGTAGACTGGGGGGTAGAATTGACCAAACTGGAAAGGAGGGGTCAAGGACACAACAAAAATCTTACAAAGTCAACTAGCCATGAGGTTTCAGAAAGACTGGGCCACCAACCAGGGAGCATGCAGGGGCTGAACCTAGACTACCCTACAGCAAATATGCAGCTTGGTCTCCATGTGGGTCTCCTAACAAGTGGAGTGAGGGTTGTATTGGTTTTTTTTCCTTGACATTGGATCCCTTTCCCCTACCTCAGTGGTAGAGGATGTGCCTAATCCTCCAGGGACTACATGTCCTAAAGTGGGGTAGTACCAAAAGAGGGTCCCCCATCTCTGAAGAGAAGGGGAGGGGCAATGGGGAAAGGAAGTAGGAAAGGGTGGAACTGGGAGGAGAGAGAGGTGCTGTGATCAGGATGTAAAGTCAATAAAATCTAATTCTTGAAAAAAAATTTTGAAGGAATATCATTTATAGTAAACTACATGTTGAAGGAGAGAATAAACATAAAACAAACCAAAGCTAACATTTAACATGCTAAAATGCACTAAACGTTTTAGTTGATTGCTGCTCTAAGAGAAATTCTAGTACAAATAATTCACAAATAATAGCACATACTAATATTGATAGCCTGCCAAGATGGCCATCTCCACTTCTTGGCTTCTCTAGACAGATACTAGTGCCTCACTGAAACTCTAAGGATCCCTGCTACTTGTCTGAGGACCATGTATCCCATGTTTTCCTTCTGACTCCCACTTCCTACACCCCCGCCTTAAGATACAGATACTAGACTCAAAATGACAAGTTCACCAGCAGCAGCTGCATGAGGAAAAGATGTGAGAACCTCCTGAAGACTGGCTTAATAAAATAGGGCAAATCTATGTTTATTTCCTATTTATATTTCTCTAGGCAACAGAGAGAACTTGGAAAATAATTCTTCTCATGGTGTTACTTTATTCATTTAGAAAAATCCTTCATAACTCCATTTTAAAAGATAAATCATATTGAATCATTTCTTGTAAGGACAAATTATTGACTGTGGAAATACTAATGTACTGTTAATAGAATTAAGAGGATTTATATATATACATCAGCTGGTGAAATGGCTCTGCAAGAAAAGATGCTGGCTCCAAGCCTAACCACTCGAGGTGAATCCTTGGAACTCACTTAACAGAGGATGTTCTCTGACTCCTGCAAGTTTTTCTAATGTTCACCTGCCTCTGTGGTGTGTCCATGCCATACACAGACACACAGACACACAGAGAGAGAGAGAGAGAGAGAGAGAGAGAGAGAGAGAGAGAGAGAGA
>JANHMN010000001.1:88520162-88542328 GCA_030674055.1 Rhabdomys pumilio
GAGGGAGAGGGAGAGGGAGAGGGAGAGGGAGAGGGAGAGGGAGAGGGGGGAGAGGGAGAGGGAGAGGGAGAGGGAGGAGACCAGCAATTAACAAAAAAAACAGCAAGGCAGCTAAGGAAATCAAAAAGCTTTCAAAAATGAAAAATGAGGAAACAAGATGCTTGTTATCATCTTCTAGTGCTGAGCCTTGCTTCAACCCTGCTTGTTCTGCCTTAACATAGAGAAAACGCAAATGACCAGCTTCTGTTGAAGACACAACCACGCTCAGGGAGCTCCTGAGCTGCCATGTCACTCTGAATCCTCATTTCTTCGTCACCCTGTAAGGGCACACAAAGCCTATAGAGAGAGGGTAAAGCATTCTCCCACTCTGATAGTTTCTGTCTTCTTTGATCCCTTGTGGAGAAAATGAGGATCGAAAAATGCAGTTGAATGTCCATGCTGTAATTCCAGCTTTTCTATAAATAATAGCCTTGGAACAAAATGATAGGCCACAAAAAAGAAAAAAAATCTAAGGAAAATTCAATAGATATTTGACATTAAAATCAAAAGTAATGTTAATAGTTTTCCAGAGCATAGAAACCACACTCTAGGAAGAGTCAAGAATGGTTTTTCCAAAATCACCAGTTGTCAAGAGCAGAACACAGTGTTCCATAGTGGACAGATAATTCTTCCATAGCTTCTAATCAGCACACAGAGGAAAGCCCTTTCATCTAGTTTCTGAATTGTTGGAGAATTGCCAGCTAAAGGCTAGACGCAAAATGCTACTTCTCCTGTTTTGTGAAGACAAATTAAATGAAGCTCTTCCTTATCTACGTAAAGCACTTCTTGATATTGACAGTGCACTTGGGCAAAGTATTTTAAGGGAATTTTTTCTGTCCTTATTCAAATCGCTGTTTCTGTCACAGTGAAGAGGTTTCTCTGGACGTACAAGATCTATGGACTATAAGCAATGATGACCTTCTAGCTAGCTGCTAGCTGCATTTAGGAGACCTGTCACATGGCAAGAGACAGGCAGAGTATGCTTATTTGTATACGTCTGTTTGTTTATCCGGTCTCCCTCAGTCTTAGAATTCAGTCTCATTAACAACAGGAATCATTCAATCTTAAACCCTCCCAAAGGGCTCACGTAAGAACTCAGTCATATAGTTTCCAGTTTTAATGCTTCCAGTGAGTGACTGAACTTAGTATGAATGTGAGGGAAACACAATACAGACAATAACCTTCCAAAAGCTGTTCAAAGAAATTATCCCAAACAGAAGATCAGTTTAAAAAATTTAAAGGCGCCAGGGCAGTGATGGCGCACGCCTTTAATTCCTGCACTTGGGAGGCAGAGGCAGGTGGATTTCTGAGTTTGAGGCCAGCCTGGTCTACAGAGTGAGTTCTAGGACAGCCAGGGCTACACAGAGAAAGCCAGTCTCAAAAAAAAAAAAAAAAAAATTAAAGGCAGAAAAAAAAATGGTTTGACTTGAGTGAAGTTGCTGTGCTAAAAAGACTGTGAAGATCACAGAGAAGGAAAGGAGTGAAGGAGAATGTGTACTTCAGTTTTTAGACAATTTAATTCCATCCCAAGCTACTTTCAAACGTGTCTCATCATTCCACTTTCTTCAAAACAGCCTTTTCCCCCAAGTCTACCCACATATGTTTTTCTGGATGAAGACTTTATTGCCCACCTCTGGATGCAGCTTTTAAGCAGAGGAAGAGGAAAAATGAGACTTAGGAAAACTGAAGAACTGAGAGAGAACGTAGTTAGAATATGTTCAGTTTACATTAATTGCTAATTAAATTTTTATCTTGGATTCTACAGGGACAACCTTATTTAATAAGAAGAAAGATTTATTAAAACACAAAAATAATTAAACTTATTTCTGTCTCCTCTAAATCTATATGCTTAAGCCCAACTCTGCAAGATGACCTTACTTACAGACAGATAATTGAGGAGAGAGTGCTTGTCTTCTGGGAACATGGAGCACATTTTGCAGGTATTTAGTATCATAAATGAGAAGTATTAGAAAACAAACTGAGAATCTTGAAGAGAATCCTATGGAATTTGAAAGGAAAACAACAGTATGTCAGTAAGCTGGAGCCTCTAGACATGGAGAAGAGGAACAAAGTTATGGCTTCTGAGTTAGAGGTCAAGAAAGTAGGTAGGTTTAGCAGCAGAAATCAGTGAACACAGGAAGAATGGGATTCATGCAGAAAATTGGAAATCCCAATGTGTCAGAAAAAAATGAGTTTAGAAATGTTCCCAGCATCCAAAAGAGGAGTGGGGGAGGTGGACCATGGGCAGTCTTAGCAGTAAGTCTGTTAGCAATTGCATGCCCTGGAAGCTTGAACAGTAATTCTTACCACCTTTCTAACACATTGTCATTTATCATTGTGTAATTTTTGAATGCATTGGTAATACCATCGAAGAACCCAAAAATGTGTAGCAGTAAGGGAAAAAAATTAAAGTATTTCCCTTTGGAGTGATTTTAGCAAGGGATAGCCAGGAATTTATTTTTCTACTGTGTCTCCTTGCATTTCTGTTGTCCTCTGGCTGTAACCAGACATTTGTACAAGTCTAGATCTGTGCTTTACTGAAGGCTGTCATGTTTGTCTGTCTGTCCTTCTGAATTTATGTGTAAATGTGTGTGTATTTTCCTTAAAAAGTTTGTTCTGCATTCATCGTGCAGCATGCAAGCATCACACAAATAAGAAATAGGGGGTAATTTAGAGAAATCTTTATTTTTTTGTAAAACAGGATTTTTACAAGGGATTAGGCTTTGTTGAGTCCAACTAACAAAATAACAAACAATATTCCAAACATCACAACAGACTGAAAACCTGTGTATTTAAGGGTTTTTTTCTATGTTTTGGTGGATATTTGTTTTGTACAACTACTTTCACCCATTTCTCCTCCCTTTTCCTTTTCTAAGAATAACAGTTAACCATAATTCACCATAAACACAAAAACAATTGACCTTATTTCAAGCTTAAAAGTATGCTTTGAAGATTATGACAAAATTGAGAATGAGTTAGTTTTAGAGAGAAATTTTGTCTCTGTTAAAGTATTTAGCAAAACATAAAAAAGCCATATTAGTGAATTTCATATGCCTTGATGTATAAGCCCCACCAATTTCTGCTTATGATGATAACAAAGAGATTTAGGAACCTACAGAATTTTTGTCACTCGAACTCAACACGTACATGAGACTGTTGGTTAATCAAGGCTTTTGGACTAGAGGTTGAAACATAAAAATAATACATTCACTCTACTCTAGAAGGGCTTGCCAGGGTTCAGTTGGTTTTGAGCAGCTTTGTAAATACAGGAAACCTTTTTGAAACAAGAAAAGTAACCCAATCTCTTCTCTGTCTAACAATCTTCTGCTCTTCATTTTTCATAAAATGATATTTAATGTAAGGAAATGAAAATTCTCATAAAAACCACATGCACATTTTTTATTACATGCTTTTTGAAATTATAATTTAATTACATTTCTCCCTTTCCTTTCTTCCTTCCAAATTCTTCCATATGTCCCAACTCTCCTTCAAGTTTATTGCCTCCTTTTCATCAATTGTTACTCTGTGTGTGTGTGTGTGTGTGTGTGTGTGTGTGTGTATTTAGACATATAAATATAATGTATTGAGACCATATAATGTTGTTTGTATGTATGTTTTCAGAGCTGACCATTTGGCACTGGACAGCTAATTGGTCTGTTCTTCCCTGGAGAAGACTACCTCTTCCACTCATGGCTTTGCTCAGTTGACTCTAGTTCTCTGAGTAGAGTTCAAGTTTCATGAGCTTACCCTAGTTGAGTTCACAGTTGTCACCATTGTTCAATATATGTTTAGAACATTGTGGAAGCAAGGTAGGAGCGCTCATAAGAGCCAAAGGTTCAAGAATTTTGCTCTGAGATTGTGTCTCCTAGGAACATCAAGAGCTGTACCTACAAAGTCTAACATGACTTTTTTTTTCACAAAACAAACCAAAGAAAAGACAATTGAGAATGCACATCGGATACACTTTATACATATATTAACTACAGGTTACATTATTTGTATGTCTCTGTTGAGAAAGAAAAATGAAGGATGGAAAAAAGAAAACAGTGAGGGACTAAAGGAGACTTATACCAATAAAAGTATTTATAAACACTTACTATTCAGAAAAATCTTAACTTCCCTATTTTGTAGATATCTCTAACACCAACCAGTCATGACTCAGTACATTTATCTCATGTTTTCTTATTTTAAAATGATGTTCTTGTACATATAGTCCTGGAATTACATATAAAACAATATGTATGGTGTATAAAATAAAAATATTCAGAATATATCTAAACTAACTGAAGTTTTACGAACAGGTATTAAACATTTGCATTATCTCATCCTGAGTGAGGTAACCCAGACCCAAAAGGACAAACATGGTATATACTCACTGATAAGTGGATATTAGCTATTAAGTAAGCAATAATTATGCTATAACCCACAATTCCAGAAAAGCTAAGTAACAAGGAGGACTCTAAGGCAGCTGCATGAATCTCCCCTGGAAGGGAAAATAAAATATATTTTGTGGGTGGACCAGGGTGAGTGGGAATGTTAACAGGAGGAATCAGGTCATCAGGAGGGATGGAGAGAGACAGAGAGAGAGTATGGGGTGAGACAACTGGAATTGAAGGGCATTAGAGGGGTGATTTAGAAACCTAATGAAGTAGAAACTCTCAGAATTTTTAGGTGAATGACCCTAGCAAGGACTTCTAGTAATGGAGGATAGAGAGCCTGAACTGGTCATCTTCCATAAATGGGCAACTTCCAGAGGCAGGACAGAGATACCAACACAGCCACAAAACTTTCTACCTATGATCTATACTGGTTGCAAGATGTACAGGGGCATTGGTGGTTCAGATCTTGTGGGCATGGCCACATGATCTGGGCATGGTTTAATTTGGGGCACATGCCAGGAAAGGTAGCCCATGCCCCACATTTGCCAGGATGACCAGGAACCAGAAACTGGATAGCCCAGAGACCTAGGAAAGAAAAAAAATGCAATGAACTGGTCCCTAATGATATTCTGCTACACACATAGATGAGTGCTTATCCCAGTCATCATCAGAGAGACTTCCTCTGGCAGCTAGCTGATGGAAGCAGATGTAGAAACCCAAGGCTAAACATTATCCCAGGAGAGAGCTCAACTTGGAGATCTCCATTGGGTTTCTCCCCCTTGAAGCTTTGGGAACCCCAAGAAAGAGGGGAAGGAAGAATTGTGAGAGCTAGAGGAGTCAAGAGTTCTTTTCACATTGTCAAGTAAGCAGGGTTCATAGGGGCTCATAGAGACTGGAGTACCAATCACAGGCCTGCATGTGTCCATACTAGCTCCCCTGCAAATATGTTATGGACGTTATCTTGGAGATTTTGTAGAACTACTAACAGTGGGAATGGGGATGTCTCTGATTCTTTTGTCTACTTGGGGCCCTTTTACTCCTACTGAGTTGCTTCCATATTATGCTAATATAAATGTTTGTGCTAATATGAAGTCTTATTGTAACATGTTGTGCTGTGTTCAGTTGATATCCTTGGGAGACCTGCTCTTTTTTTTTTAATGGAAACAGAGGAGGAGTTTATGTGAGGGAAAGAGGAGAGTGGGGATCTGGGAGGACTGGAGGGAGGTGAAACTGCAGTTGGAATTATTGTATGAGAGAGAATAAAAATTTTGTATAATCCCATATAGAAAGTGATTTACACATATCATGCTTTATGAAACACAATGAGCTTATTAAATATTAAGATAATCAAAGATAAAATAGCAGGAAAACACAGCAAAGTAAATTAATATAAAATGAATATAAACAAAGAAGATTAAAATATGTTCTAGAAAGATGTGGGAACTAAACTTAAAGTGAACATTGATATAAATTGGTTATATTTAAAGGTAATAAAATCTTTAAGGTCAACACTTAATATCATGACATTAAAAATATCTGATTCTCTATTTACAACAAGGTATTTTAAGAGATTTTCATTCTTTAATTGTATATACTTGTGTGCCTCTGTGTATGAGTGTGTGCATGTGAGTGCAGGTACCCACAGAGACCAGCAGAGGTGTCTGGGCCTCTGGAGATTAAGTTCCAGGTAGTTGTGACCTGTTTGATGTGGTTGCTAAAACCAAAATTCAGATCCTCTGCAAAAGCAGCAAGCTCTCTTAAGTACTGAGCCATCTCTCCAGCTCCAATATTGTTTTAAGTTGTTCTCAGTAAAGTCTACTACTACTACTGATAATAATAATGATAATAATAATAATAATAATAATAATAATAATAATAATAATAATAATATAACTGAATTGGGAAGACAAACAAGGAGTTTGTTTCCTCTTCTTCCTAAGTGAGATACTTAAAACCTATGATTAGATTTCATTTTTATGTTTTTTACATTTTCCCATTGGCAACTCCTTCACTTGCTGGCTATCCACTGCCTTTATGGTAGGAAAATACTTTCTAAAAGCTTTTTTTTCCTAGTTGGTACATTCCTACTAAGTTATGTAATGATCAGGGAAGTCGTTTTATTGTATAAATATTTAAACTTAACAGAGGAAGAATATTCCAACAACCACAAAGCCTGTGTGTAAAAAATCTATGCAAGAAGCAAAAGAGTATCTGACTAAAGAGCATGCATTCAGTTGAAATTGTACAGCTAAGTGTGAGACAGCACTTGACCCTAGCAGGGGATCACATCCTAATGTAGGTAAATGCAACCCATCTCATGTTACATCTAAAAGGCCTAAGCTGAGCTCTCTCAACACTCAGCACTCCTCAATTAAAACCATGTGAAAGAAAGATTTCCACACTGAGAAGAAATTTCAGAAAATCAAATCGAATTGGGCCAATGCATGGTGAATGAGATGAAGCCTGGGAAGAAAAGGCAAAGTTTTGAAGAACAGTAAATTGAAGAACTCTAGAGCCACAGGTTAGGAAAGAACCAAAATCATCACCTCATTCTAAAAGTTAAGAAGATAATAGTGGTGAATAATTCAAAATAAGTAGAAAACCAAGCAGTAACATCTCTACGGGCAAGAAAAGCACGCAAAGCAGAAAGAAACCACATTCTGTTTTAAAATTAACCAGTCACCCAGACCTTTGCAAAATAATAACATTACCTGTGGTGTGAAATAAAACCTAGACTCATAAAACTCCAGAAATTAATAAATAGCACACTACAAATTAGTCTACAAAATACAGTCACATCATTTGTCTTAGCCACTTGGGAGGATGAGGCAGGAAAATCATTTGACCTCAGGAATTTAATACTAGTTCAGACAGCAAAGAGAGGGACCCTTTGTCAAAATTAAAAAGGAAACACCCACAAACAATTGATCAAACAAACTATACCATTTCAAAAACTACAAATGAGATACAAATGGACACATGGGAGAATAAAACTGACATAAGATGAAAACGAGGTAAGGAAGCAGGGAAATGTAACATTAAAATTTAAAAAGTATCAAATAAAAGGTGCTTGATGGGTACATGCTACATGAATCTACATACGATATCTTTTATTAACATATGGAGAAAAATGGCCTGCAGCTATAAAAGATGGGGTGAAGGGAGAGTTTCAGTAGGCAAAGAGAAGTATCTGTAACGATGGAACTATCCAGTGGCCCCCAAGTGGTAAAGTTTGCCTGACTGTATATACATCAATCATAATCAGCATTATAATATAAAGCTTACAAGAAAATGAATGCAAAGAAGAAAGTAGAAAGAAAATGTTAATGATTTTTAACAGACAACAATGATTAGTTTAGGGAAGGACCAGCCAACATAGATGGAGTGAAATCCCCCATAGAAGGAAAGCCAAAGGGAGAGAATAGAATAATTACTCTGCTCTTTAATTCAGTATTAAGTTAAAAATTTTTAAGAGATGGCGAACTAAATATTGAAAGATAAAGTATCTAGAGGAAGATATTAAACAGACAGCATGAAATATTCTAGTAGAAGACTCAAAAGACTTCTACAATTAAACCGAATTACATGCATGGACAAAAAAATTCAATTTTCTTCGGATACTATATGGCAATTTTTAGAGCAAAGGGAAAGTTCATATTTATCAATAATTCTTTTATTTGCCCAACATTATTCTTAATAAGGGCAAGATGAACTACTACCAATGTCTAAGAGGTCGATACGAAAGTGTCAGACCACAAGAGTCTTAGGACAAACAGTAATATAAAATCTAATACTTAGACTGATGTGGTAGACTCATGCCTCTAATCTCATTACTTGGAAGTCTTTGCCAGGATGATAATGAGTTTAAGGCAGCATTGGGCTATATAGCTATAAACTCTGCCTCAAAAGTAAAAATAAATAAGTAATAAACAAATTATAACTGCCTGGTGTGAGGACTTAGACACAGTGATAGTGATCATTTCTTTTAAAAAACATTCAACAGCATTAACCCCTTTAGGAGCCACTAGAACAATAATAAATTAAAAGAATAATTGGACTTATACTCCACATGTATAGAGTACACTAAACAGAAAACTTAATACTTAGTTCAAGGACACATAGTAACTTACAACTGATTCAAGTCTAGATTTAGATAATAGAAACTATATTGTTATTTATACATCTATGAATTATCACAAATTAAACTCTACTGAGTGATAAATAAGTATTATTTATATGTTTATATCTGGCCTGTAGATAGATAATCATATATAGGCACCATATATACATATATGTATATATATGATCTAATGCATGCAGATACATCTAATACATTAAATCCATATGTAAATTAAGTTGTCTATGGATTCCACCTCAACGTGGTCATGAAAAACGTGAACACTAGTATTTTGAAATCCTGAAACATAAACAAGCCCAGCAACTCTTAGATCATTCTGAGAGATAAGAATATATGTTGGTTCCAATTTCTGTAACTGGGTATCACCGCCCAGTGAGGGTGATGGCAGTGAGCAACCTGATCTTTCATGCACAGGCTCAGTGTACACATGTTCATTTCTATACCTGTCAGAAGGAAGAGCACTCTACTTAACACACACAAGTAGATGTCTGGGTGAAAATAGGGTAAGCACTCAATCACCTGATATTTTTGCAAACTATTTAAAAAGTCTAAAAGTCAATCATAAAGGGAAAACAACAGCAATAGAAATTGCTATTAATAAAAACCAAAAAAAAAAAAAAAAAAAAAAACTGTACCTCTGAGGCTTTATTTTGTCTAACCATAAATTATTTCACAAGTTCAGACCTCATGGTTAAGATGCCTGTTCTGTTGTTGTAATGGTTGTGGTAGAGGTTGTGGTTGTCGTTTTAATTTGGCTAATATTCTACTTTGTTCATCTCAGAGGAAAGCTTTTATTTCCCCACCAATTTGTGGTATGAACACTAAAATACTCTCTAATTTCAAGATCAAATATGCCAAGGTAAGCTTTTTTTTAAAAGCAAAAAGTTGGGATAAAAGTAACTATATTTACCACAAATTGACAGCTAATGAGAATAGTTTTTCATCTGTTATATATCTTGGTCTGGATATATAGTTATATATCTTTATATAACTATATATAGTTTAATAGTTATATATCTTGGTCTGGAAGGTCCATACTTTGATTTTAGGCAAGAAATATTTCTTTAATCTTACTAAATAACATATTCTTACAACAAAAATTAAGCAAGTATATTTGTGGAATGGAGACTATAGAGATACTATTATCTGGCACAAAGACATGGCTTAAAATTGGAACCCTTATTTTCTCCTAAAATGTTAAGGAATAGAAGAGATCTGAGATGGTGCACAAAGTCTCAGTTTTATTTTTTAAAATAGATCTAGAGTTAAAATAACAATTTGGAAGGAACAAATACCATAAGCAATTACATACCAAACAGCTTCTTCCAGCTGGAGCAAATCAATAAAACAGCTCAAACCAAGAACCTCGAGATTTTCCAAATGAAAAAACAAGACTTTCATGATCATATTCCAACACTAAATTCAACTTCAACCAAGCTTGCCCTGCCACAAAATAGAGTAAACTCGTGACCTCCTTCTACCTCACAATCTTCTGAAGGTCCGAAGCCCAGACAGCTCCAGAGCTTCACTGTCATTCTGAATCTTTGTTTCTCAGTCACTCTGTGAGAGCAGGAAGCCTATCAGAGAGCAATTCATTTTCCCAGTATGACTGACATTTTTTGTCTTTGAACTATTTGTAGAGAGCATGAGGATTCAAAAAAATTTATAAATAATAAATTTGGGAAAAAATTATCTGCCAGGAGAAAACAGGCTAAACTAAGAAAATTTCAAAACCTTTGACATTCAAATTAAAAGGGCTATTAACAGTTTTCCAGAACTCAAGAGCCAAATCCCAAGAACAGTCAAGAATGGCTTTTCCAAGCTTGTAGGTTGTCAGCAGAGGAATTCCATCAAAGTCATTCCCCCACAGTTCCTGATCAGCACACAGCACGGAGCCCTTGTTGCTCCTGTTTTGTGAGTACATAATTAAGTGAAGCTCTTCCCTATCTATGGAAAGAATTTCTTGACATTTGTAGTGAGACTTTTCAGTGAACTTAGCCAAAAAATCATTTTAAGAGATTTATTTTGTCTTTAATATCCAAATCCCTATCTCTGCCATGACCCTAGTTTAACAGCAATTTACAAATCTGATGCAGGCTTCCTTCTATGGTAAACAGGTTTATTGGTGACTTGTTGGATATACAAAGCTAAGGGCCAGTATCTGGTAATGACCTCCTGATTATCAGAGTCCAGGTAGTCATCACGTGGCAAGAGAAGAGAAAGGTGTGGTTATTTATGTGTGTCTGTCTAGCTAGTCTTTCCCTTTCAAGTAAGGACACCGGGATTCAGTTATGAGGCTCTACTTTAATGAGCCATTTTTTTCTGAATTTTTCCCTAAGGCCACATAGTCAAAAAATAATTTCAAATCTAAAGGACCCTGATATGTGATTAAATTTTGACACGAGTGAGATGGAACCACACTCCAATAACAGCCCTCCAAAATTATTTCACAGAAATGATCATAAGCAGAAAGAATAGTTTAAAAAATTAAAGGCAGAAGACAAGGAAAGCTTGATCTCATGTTCATTTTGTTTGTTTACTGATATTTCTATGCTACAAAGACTGTAGGGACTACAGGATATGGAAAAATGAATGAATGAGGCTTTACACTTCATTTTTGATACATTTTAATTCCGTTTCAAACCACATTAAAACATATCTCAACCTCTTTTTCTTCCAGAAGGCTTTTCTTCCAAATCTATTCATTTTCCATTCTTTTTTCTTCACTATCCATCTCTATAGCTTTGAAGTACAGGGAAGAGGAGAAAGCCTCAGGAAAACTAAAGGAAAAGAACCAAACTTCAATTTAAATTGGGTCAGTGCATACTTTCATAGGCCAGTAAGAAGCTGGGTTTGTGTTCACAAAGCAAGTATTATTTTATAATAAGAAAACTTTATTAAAACTTAGAGCTAATTATATTTCACTTCCCTTGGATTTATATACTGAAACCTGACTGTCCACTGTGATTGTATATAAATACAGATAATTAAAAAGATTAAAAAGCAGGTTCAGTAGTAGAAGTGAGTAACTGCGTGGTAGAGGATGAAGAGAGGAGGGAGCTTGGGAGAAGGGTTGGGCAAGGGAGGAAGAAACAGAGAGTCCAAAAGTCCACAATGTTGTGGTAACCAGATTTAGAATTTTGAATAGTATATAAAGAAAAAGATATAGAAAAAGGAAAAAATAGAAAGTAGGCAGGTTTTGCAGTAAGGGTCTGTAAGAGATTGTATGGTATGGAGGTTCTAGACTATAAGTATATATATATATGATATATATGCATATGTATATCATTAAGGGATATAAAGTTCTGTCATCTTCTCAATTCATATTTAAGTGCATTGTTGGGCCATGGAAGGATATTCTGGTTCTTGGGGTGTGGGTTTGGCCACAGTCCCAGAACCCAGGCTCCTGACATAAGGTCTGATCTCCATTAAACCTGTGCCCTTCAGTCACTAATGAGGTACCTGAAGGCAGAGGGTGGAGCCACATAAGCATTCCTTCTCAGCCCCTCCCCTCTCTTTCCCTCCCTATTTAACTCAGGACTGCCCTGGATTTTACGGGGGATGGGGGGAGGCGGGGGGCTGCGGAAGGTGCATCTAGATTCATCCACCATCCGTCATACCAATAAAACCCAAGGACTTTCTCGTGTGTTGGGGCCACGCCATGAGGAGCCATGGAGAGTGAGCAGACAGGCCTAACTTCCAGCTGGGGGAACCCAGAGCATTCCCAGCCAACTACACACAGCCTGCAGTTTTTACCTACAGCTGGCGCAACCAACATGGACTATGAACACCCATGTGTCCTGGCCAAGTGTGCTAAACAGGTATACTTCCCGTGAGGCTTGGTGCCAGAGCTCTCCCTTCTCAGTGCATGCCGCATGCTCCCTGCCTCCATCCTGCTGGGCGTCTGAAGACCCCAAGATGGTGGCCAATCTCAGCACATGGACCTGTAGCCATGTGCCCCCACAGTCTCCATCCTGCTGCATGCCAACCCCCATGATGACTGGGACCCAGAATGGAGATTCTCACTGAGAGCCCTGTGCCTGCCTCTACTACCCTGAGACATCCACCCCTGACAAAAGACAGCTTGCTCAATGTGGGACTCGAACACCCATGCAACCAAGCAAGTACAGTAAGCTTTCTTCTGCGGGGTGCTGCCAGAGCCTATTTCTTCTTCCCTCCCCCTCATTTCTCTCAGCTGTGAGCTAGCTGGTAGCACTCCCACATGCCCCCTCGTCTGGGTCCTTTCCACGGCCTCTTGGTGGTCTGAGAGTCTGAGACCAGTCGGTCCCTGGTCACCTCCAGGGATCCCCATCCAAGAGCTCTACACCTCACAAAACTTCAGATTGAATGAGAATTCTCCCCACTAGACAGGGCCCATAGCACCTCCTTGGTACAACGTGGAACCAACTCAAAGATCCCACACTTCTGCTTCTGCCATGCTGAGCCACAGTTCCAGTCAACTGAGTTGTGACAGACCTACGAACCCACAAGACAACACAGACACATGCCCACGCATGAGCCTACATCGTTCCCTGCAGGTGGTAGAGGACACAGGCAGAGCCAGCTCCAAGAGTGCCCCCCCCACTGGTGCCCACAAAAAAGCCTCTCCACGAAACTCTGAAACAGTGAGTAATCCCCAGCCTAGTTCACAAGACTAGGCAGGCGTCTTTCTGTCTCCCCACCTTTCTCTCTCCATGTGTTCCTTGCTAGCATCTTCACTCTAATTCCTAGCTACCACTAGCTCCTGCCTAGTTCAAAAAGACTAGGTCCCACTCTTTCTCTCTCCCTGTGTTCCTGGTCAGCTTCTCTGCTTTAACTCCTCTCTCTTCTTCTTTCTCTCTGTCTCTCCCTCTCCATGTGCTCTCCAGCTCAAGGGCAAGATGGCAGACTCTCTAGCCTCCACTTTGCCCATCCCCCAGCTCCACAGAGAGGGCTCCTTCACAGCTAGGAGCTGTCTTTCAGGCCACAACGCTTGCTTGCTGTGACCCTCATTCTAAGATTCTTTCCCTTGGCCCCTTTTGTTTTAAACACTCAGGAGCACTGACTTCAGTCTTTTGTGCTGCCTGCTAACATAAGTTTTTCTCTCTCTCCTCACGTGTTCTCCAATTGACAAGATGGTGATGACTTCCTAATTTTTGCTCTCTGCCCCTCCCCCCAGGGGTGCCTGCTAGCTTTTCAAGAGCACTGACTCTAAACTCTAGTCCCCAGTGTTTATCCCCCCAGGGAGTCACACAGTGTAACATAGGCTAACATAGGCTTTCCCCCTTATTCTCTGTCATTTGCATCTGGCTGTGACCATTTAGTTCAGTCTGTTTGCCTGAAAAGCAGCGGGTCTGAGACCCTGCTTGCTCCCTTCCCCACCTTCACCTTTCTTCCTCTAGGCTAAAAACACCAGGCCGGGCCTGGTTGCCACGTGTCTCTCCCATAGACACAGCCTTTCACTCTTTCTGAGTGAAAGAAAAGCCTTTCACTCTTGGCTCTCCTATCAAGCCTATATGTCTCTTCTTTTAAGCTTTCTTCAATGTTAGTCTTTTTCTCCTTCTCTATGTCTAAGAAAAACAAAGGAGGAATACAGAATTTCTCTGCCAGAGCACCCAGACACCACAAGGCAGAGCAAGACCCACCCCCCACTACTTCTAAACCCACCATTACTACTCCTTCTCCCCAACAGGAAGATCTACAACATAGTTCCTGTTTTTCAAGCAAAAATTATAAACTTTTCCTTTTCTCCCTAACAGGAACACCTAAAGCAACAATGTTCATGCTTTTCAACCAAAATTTTTCTTGTTTTTTGTTTAAATGTTTCCTTTTCTCTCTAACACTATTTAACCATGGGAACTTTCACATGTTCCCATGGAAACCATACCTTGAGACTGAGTCTGAGAAAGGTGATCAAGCAATAACTCCTCAACCTACAAATATGTATATCATTTAACCTGGAAACTAAAATATGACCCTGTTTGTGTATTTATATTCATAATTGACATATTTTAAAGATACTCATCTTAGAATTATTTATAAGAGAAAAAGATTTAAAAAGATTTTAAAAAACCCAGCCAAACTATTTATGGTCTAGATAAATAATTAACCAGTGCATCTATATGATAGATTAATTCTTTACAGTTTCTATTTTCCTAATTCCTTTGTGCAGACATTGTTTATTTACTGAGTCTCTAGTAGGTAGGCAACCACAATGATGCGCAGCACTGGGAGATCGCTACCCATCTGCCTTTATTATCCTAGGGCAAGAGAACAAGGGATGATCAAAACACAGGAAGCACCTAGGGAAGAATTTTCAGTCAATAGAAAGGCATTTGATTTCTTCTAAGTATGAAGTATGAAGGTATCATGAGAACAAACTGAGCAAGAAGTTAAAGCCTCTGGCAAGTCAGGAGGTAGGTAGACCAACCTTACACAACCTGCTCAGACAGTAACAGGGGGGCAGGGGGGGGCAGGGCTGCAATGTGACTGAAACTGCAGTTTGTTGAGGATTATAATGGAGTGGCCAGTCAAATAACTTGGCTGTATAATCAATGAATTGAGAGGGCTGACAGGTGAAAGAGAAGGAAAAGAAGATGGCCAATGAGCTCAGAAGAAGCCTTTTACAATATTCCAGAGAGGATTAAGTGGGAGGTTGGTTCAAGAGTTTAATGTAAAAATGAGGAATTAGTGACACTATTTTAAATGTGGAGAGTAAGGCTAATCTATACCAGAGTCAAGGGTGGTAGAAGAAAGCATGATTCTCAGCTTCTGTTAAAATGCTTCATAGAAAAAAGTCAATGCTTTGCTGGTATGAAGAAGGGTAATATGCAAAAGAGGGACACTCAAAACTTTAAAGCCTTTGATACAGCCAGGCAGACATGATGTAGTCACTGATCTCTGTGAGCTCATAGTTACAGATTTGGAAAACATAAAGAGAAAACGTAATTATCCCAATCTTTGTTAAATAGAAACATTGAAGTGGAATTTCTGAAGTTTCTTAAATCAAAAACATTCACTTGAATTTTCATTAAGAGTAAGAGTAACCAACAGTTTTTCACAAGTATTGTTTCTTCTATGGGAAAAATGAAAGCCATAGAATGGGTAAAAGTAATGAAAACAGACTGTGTTCAGCTGATCTCCAGTTTGGATGCGAGGTGAGTCCCAACAGGGTCTTCTAGAAGCCAGTTTCTATTTGTGTTTATAATATGTCATATGTGCCAAAAGGAGGAAAAAAGGAAGGAACAACAGTGGTGAAGAAATTTTAAAAAGGATTTAACACCTTTCCCAAGTTAAAGTTTCTAGAAAAGACAACAATAATAGTGTTTTCGTCTTTCCCTCTCTTTAGAGTACACTGGAGACAACAAAATAAATCATGAGATAGGACACACTTTCAATGATTGAAAAGTCTAGTCATGTTTTTTAAAGCATGTCCCAGGACACACGCATGTTGATGAATGGAAGAAAATACATGTTACATAAAGGCTTGGAGCAGTGTACACTTTACACTACAAACATCTGCCATGATACTATACGGTTATAAAATTATAGGGAGATTTTAATTAGGAAAGTGATTAACAGGATCTGACCAAGTTATGAGGAATAACAGCCTTGGGATAACACTGTCAAACTGTGGGGCAGAATTGAAGGAAAAATGATAATGAAAAATTCTGTCCTTTGTGTATGTGACTCTCACCTGGGAAGGTGAATGGAAGAAGAGGAGGGCAGAGTACAGTAGGAGAGAAAAGATGATATGAAGATATGAAGGAGTGTCCTTCAAAGATCCTAGCCATATGTATGTATCAATGTCTTGAAAAGACGAAGAGCTGAGAGGTTAAAAAATCACAGAAACATTGTACTTCGTCTGACTAACATCATTTTTCCAGTAGATGCTCTGCTAATATATTCCTTGGAAGGAAGATTTGTTACTGGTCATTCCATAAGATGAAGGCTGCTGCTGCTTTTCTATAGCATATGGAGTGCTGTAGATCACATGTGTGACTGCGTCCACATCTGCATCTATGAACTGACAAAACTCAGCTATAACCGTAAATATCTAATGTATTAACACTATCATCGGCCTTCTTCATGCTTGGGAATTCAAGGATAAAAGATCATTTGCTTGATTCTGAGTTCAAGATTGGCAGTGGTTATAAGAAAGGTGTAAGGGGTTATTGAAAAGGATGAAATAATTCTAGTGTTCAGGCTGGGTAAGTGACATGAGAAAATGGGAAATTGGGCAAGCTCTAATGTCACATTAAGAGAGAAAAACAGGGAAAGCAGATTAAGAAATATGATTGGAGGGTAAAAGGTCTATATTTCAAACATAATTATGATCAACTAAAAAGATCAGGACTTATTGGCATAAAAGTCTGTTGTTTAAACAGTGAAGGTTGGGACTGTCCTGAAGGTGAGGCAATGTGCCAGTTGGACCAGCCCTAGAGTGACTGGGGGTGGGGGATGGGGGGAATGAGACACATGACAATGAGGAAGCATAAAAGCAAGACTAGAACACAACAGGGAGGAGAGAGAAAATGGAAGCTGGGCAGTAAGGACAACCACTGAAGTGGGAGAAACCTGGTGTCATCAAAGGCACTCCTGCTGAGCTGATTCTCTGTGGGATGCACTCTCTCAGGAATTTCAGAGCAGGTAATGATGTCCACTAGAGAATTCTGCCACTATAGATCTTGTCTATAAACCTCATAGGGAACATACGTCACAACTGCAGTAGTTTCTCTAAATATTTAACACTTTATCCACCCATCATAGTTGTCATTTTCCTCATCTCTCACCCTACACAGAACTCAACTCCAAATGGACTTGCACTATAAAAATACCATCCTGAATGAGGTAACCAGTCCCAGGACAAGCATGGTATGTACTCATGCATATTAGCTGTTAAGTAAAGGATAATCATGCTACAACCCACAGACCCCAGGAGAACAAGTAACAAGGAGGGCTCAGGGGACACATGAATCTTGCTAGGAAGAAGAAATAAAACAGATTTTGCAGATGTACTAAGGGAGGATAGAGATGAGAACAAGAGGGATCATGTAGGGTGTGGAGAGAGAGAGAGAACTGGGAGAAATAGCTGGAAAAGCAATGCATTTTGGCAGTATAACTGTTGGGGGAGAAGTCAATGAAAAGATTCCTAATGATATTCTGCTATACTCATAGATTAGAGCCTAGCCCAATTGTCATAAGAAAGAGACTTCAGTAACTGATGGGAACAGATGCAGAGACCCACAGTCAAACATTATATGGAGCTTGAAGAACACCATGGAAGAGGGGGGAGGATCATAGGAGCCAGAGAGGTCAAGGACACTACACTTTCCACAGAATCAGCTAAGCACAGAAACTGAAACAGCAATGACAGAACCTGCATGGTGTGGGGAAAAAAAACTCAAGCGGTGAGGGAAGTCCTGTGATGGGGGACAAAGCCGTGAGGGCCTGTGCAAGGTTCCACTGCACTTCCCAGAGGGTCCCACATTCACCCTCAGGTGGTGGCTGCATCGGCAAGGCTCAGAGTTCCAAAGGCTGGCAATCTGGCGGCAGGCTCAAGAAGGCCCAGGCGACGCGTGGAATCCGGTTTTCCAAAGCTTTTATTGTTCATGGTGTGGTGAATGGCCGTAGACGGTGTGCATTCCCCCCCACCCCCCAAAAGTCAGGGGGCCTGGCTTTTTATAGGGAGGGGGGAAAGGGGCGGGAATAACTTAATTCGCTATGCTCAGTGGCCTTTAGATAACTCATTAATAATTAATTCTCTGGAGGTGGAGACCTCTACTTGTGTCCTAGTGATTGATAATGCAGGTTAAATGGAGTTACCTCGTCCAAGGCCCGACAGCATGGGTCTGCAATATGTCCTCCATGCTGCTGTTGTTTACCATTGGGGTTTGGGGACACTCCTAAGAGTAGGAGACAGAGTCTCTCTGACTCTTTGCCTGCTCTTGGGACTCATTTCCTCCTAGTCCAGCCTTGATATGGCTCTTTTTGCCTAGTCTTACTGTAACTGCTTATGCTGATATTTTGCTCTCTTTTTTTTTTTTTTTTTTAAGGAAAATAGAGGAGGAGTGGATCTTGGAAAGAGGGAAGGTTGGGAGAGGGTGCTGGGAGGAGAAACTGCACTCAAGATGTAATATATAAAAGAAGAATAAATTTAAAACAAAATAAAACAAGAAACAGGGAAATTGCTAAAGGAAAACATTTCAGGATCTTGGTATAGGTGGAATCAATCAATCAATCAATCAATTAAATTGCTGAATAGAAAACCAATAGCACAGGAAAGAGTTCTAAGAATTGGCAGCTCAGAATGTGTGGAATTACAAAGCCTTTGCATAGCAAAGGAAGCTACCAGCAGAATGAAGACAGCCTGCAGAATGAAAGTGTTTGCCATCTGTACTTTATAATATAAAAAGACTGTAAAAATGAAAAACTCTTTTTTAAAATAACTTACCACCCAATCAATGAAAACAAAACAGCAGCAGCAACAATAAAACCCAAGACATTAGAAAAATGCACATCAAAATCCATTTGAAATTCCAGTTCTCCTCTGTTGGAATAACAACTAAAAAGAAAACAAACAACACATGCTGGGGAAGGTGTGGGGAAATAAGATCTTTTTTTTTTTTTTTTGATATTAGACTTTTTTTGGGGGGGGGGGAAATAAGATCTTGGAAACGTAAATAAGTACAACACCCTGACACTCAAAATGATGGTTAAGAAAACTAAACATAGAACAACAACTTCATGATGGATGTGGTATCTTAGGAGCTACATCTGACCTTTGCAAAGGTTAGGTCTGCCAATCACCACAATGTCTAGAAGCATCCTGTACAGCTTCTTTCCCAAGTCTTTATTTCCTGGGAACACTAGGACACCAGCTGGGCCCCTTTTCCTTGGCATTGGTGCAAAGATACCACACAAGAAATCATCAGTAGAGCATCAGTGGCTCCTGACAGCCTGGAAGCCAGACCCAGCAGGACAAACATGGTACGTAGTCATGGATATTAGCTGTTAAGTAAAGGGTAATCATGCTACAATCCATAGGTCCCATAAAGGATAAGTAACAGGAGAGTACACCAGAGGCCAATAGCAGTTACTATCACATGAGCTTGTAGCCTGGAGAGAGATACGTGGAGGTGTATGTACAGCTTCCACTTGAGCTGAGGAACCTCAAGAGAGGACCAAGCTCCTACCTGCTGTCTCTTCCAGTCCCTTGACATTTCACTGGGTGATTTCATTTGTCTAAGATAGAGTATTATTCCTAGTGTCTGTATTTATCCCTGGTTTAAAGTCATATGCAGTTTGTAAATCAGAGGAAGTTCAAAAGTCTGAAATATTTGGAAGGACATAGCATGCATGTGAGACTACAAATAAAGATAAGAGTGAGAAGCTTGGATTGAAAATGGGATGAGCCTCCAGAGACAGAAGAAAGGGAACAGACAAAGGTGCGTGCAGCTCATGGATCTGTTAAGAGAAAAGAAGCTGATAAGTTGAAAGGAAAGTGTAGCCTAAGATGCAGGGTCTATCTAGGTGCAGTATCCTTCAAATGAAAATGCCAAAGGATACACCAGACTCTCACCGTGGCATTTTTGCTGTGATGTGGAGTTTAAGCCAGACACTGAGGAAGAAGGAAGCAGTGATTACATAAGCAGTACAGCAGGAAGTGGTGAGAATGGTGACTGGGGAGCCTCATCAAATTAGCTCTGAAGCAGAAGAGAACAGTGAATAGAAAAATTCAAGAAAGGAAACGTCTACAGGCATGAAACAAGCAGCTCACATATTGTCAGAAACCAAGAAGACTTTGAGATGGCTCAGCAGTTAGGACTACTTGCTGCTCCTATAAAGTACCTAGATTCCACACACAGAGAGTGGTTCAAAACCACAAGTAACCACCAGTTTCAAGGAATCTGATCCCTACTTCTGATTTCTGCAAGTATCAGGAACACACATAGTATGTGTATAAACTGAAGACACAACTGCTCCAAAATATGGTTGAGGAGAATTATTGTACTATTCTTTAGTGTTCTCTCTCTCTCTCTCTCTCTCTCTCTCTCTCTCTCTCTCTCTCTGTGTGTGTGTGTGTGTGTGTGTGTGTGTGTTTCTGTCTCTTTCTTTCTTTCTCTCTCTCTCCTCCCTATCCCCCAGCTCTGCCCCAAGTGCAGTTTTCTTGCTGTTCAATAGACTTCATTTGTATGTGCACTCACCGACTATTAGAATGTTTTATTTGGAGGTCTCATGAGACAAACTGGTATTGCCCTCTGGTGATTCTTGGTTGTCTGGTACCTTTGTACCAATGCCAAGCACTCCCAAGTCTGTTACCTAGACTCCATAGGACTCAAAGAGAACACTTAAGTCTCATTTTCTCTCTTCCTAAAAATTCTGAATTCCCAGTGCACAGTAGTGAAAGAGTCATCCAAAATTTGATGTTATGAACCTTTAGAATGGCTTAGAATGGAAAACAAAAGAAAGTATAGGATATAGGATGGGAGTATAGGATATAGTCTGACCATCCCAACTGTGATGTACACTCTGTGCACTCAAAGATTTCCTTAATTTTTGTACTCTGAAGAAGAGGAAACAGTAAATGATTAAGTCTCAAAACTTTTATTTTGTTCACACAAGGGAATTTTTGTAAATTGTATCACATGGAAGCTGTTATTAGACTCAGTTATCTGGGCCTGGTATTCATGAAAGGCAACTGGGCATACACTCATCTTCCTGTAATTGAATTTGACAAATATTCAGACGCTTTGGTGCAAAAAAAGAATGCTAATTTGAATCAAGGGAACTAACCAACTCAGAAGTGAGGGCGCATGATGCAGAAGCACATGTATGATAGAGTGGTGAGAAGAAAGACTTGTAATGTCATCACAGAGGGTACACCAACCTACCATGTGCTGCAAGAGCCCCTCACAAAAAATATTTTTAAAAATCCATCATACAGTCTCAATGATGAGCTTAATAATTAAAGAAACATTTCCATTGTTCCCGGTTAAATGTTAAATCTCAAAATCAGCTTAACACTTTGTTGGTCATATGCTTTTGAAGTAGCATACTTAACCTCAATTTTTTATATAATTCTTAGGTATCATAAAGAGCACAGTCTTTTGTGGGTCATCTTAGCTGTAACTCGGTGTCTAGAATCAGCCAATCCCCAAAGTTAATTTCTCATCTGCAACAAGCAAAAAACAAAGGACTGAAAACTATGAAGAAACATTTGCTATTAATTATTATTTCTTAAATGTCAAGATGTGGCCAACTCCTCTTTCTGGAAATACTAAACGTGGAAATAATATCCATCATTCTTATGTCTGCATGACAGGAAGCCAGGAATGCCAAAACCATATAAGCTCTTCCTCTGTTGGGCAATTCTTTTGGAGAAAAGAAAACTAACTTCATATGGTTTGGTAATCTTAAAGGCACAGCTGTCAACATGAATCAGGTTTAAGACATAGGGAAATGGTTATGTGGCTGCTCCCTTGTTCAAATAAGCATAACCCTCTACCCTCAGTAATCTGAGAAGACAGCCAACTCATCTCTTTCAAGGCTGGTCCGAAAGACAGTTTCCTAATCAGTGTTTGTGTGTGTGTGTGTGTGTGTGTGTGTGTGTGTGTGTGTGTGTGTGTGTG
>JANHMN010000001.1:88551084-88632712 GCA_030674055.1 Rhabdomys pumilio
GAAAGAAAGAAAGAAAGAAAGAAAGAAAGAAAGAAAGAAAGAAAGAAGTTAGGATATAGAAATATGGAATACATCATAATCAAATAGCAATCTGGAGGAAACATATCAGAAGTGGGGTATAGCATCTTCTTATGCAGTCCTAAACAGCTAGCTCTTGCCCTTATTTATTTGTCCCAAATTGTTGTGCCCAAAAAACTCAGCTGTTGGTTTCTCTTTGACTTGTACTATATTGTAAGATTGATAGTTTTCACTAATTGTGAATTCCCACATTAAAAGCTCTATTCCAAATTTAATTACTCCTAGGAGATTGTAAACAACCAAACAAATACCTCAGAGCTTAATGTATAGAATATACAATCACAGAGGAAACAATTCCACATTTATGCAAGTGCCTAGTTACATGGAGGAAGGGCTCTCTGTTCATGTGGCCCAGCAGGAAACCACATTGTCTCATCCACCAAACTCACTGGATATGTTGCTCAATGAAATTGGTTCAACAATGAAACAATGAAATTGGTACAACACTGATTCTGGAAGTAGCCCTGAACCTGCAGCATCCCAATCACCTAGAACCAAAGGAACAAATTCCAAGGCCTCAGTAAGAACCAAATAATAAACTCTGACCTGGAGTCCAGAAACCTGAGTTTTATACAGCCCTTTGAATAATTCTGACACATTCTAAGTCTTGGGACCACTAGGATATTGTAAATAAAGACAAAATACAACAACAAAAAAAAAACCCTCAAAAAGCAAAAAACCCATATTTTACATCCTAACCCATTCTGTTTCATTTTCACTTCTAGAATTGGGTATCACCTCACCAAAAAAAAAACAAAAAACAAAAACAAAAAAAACCACAGTTAAGTTTCCAATGAACCAAACAAAAACATACAGAAAGGAGCTGAAGAACAATCTTCAAAACAAAAATCAGTGTTTTCCTACTTCAAGCAATATGGTAAAGAAAATAAATTTGTTTTAAAAGTTATTGTCCGTTGCAAGCTAATGTTCAGGGAGGGTTTAGATGCACCCAAACACTAGTCTATTGTCTGTACTCTTGATGTGTACAATTTAGCTCATAAGACCCTTTTGATGAAGACATCACATATTTCAGTTACAGGACCCAGAGAAATTTAGAGCTGAGCTGCAAGCTTCCCCTGCTACAGGCTAGATTTTATAATACTGAAAGGTACGATATAAGCTAAGGGAGAAAAGCTATCTACAGTCCTACCTAGCTATGCACCCCATGAACAACAATAATGATATGCCTGGCAAAATATGTCTATAGTGCAATAGCTACATAACTGTTATGGGCTTAACCCACCACTCTCTGATTAGGCTTGTGACTTGCTTGACAGGAAGAAACTCACAAAAGAGGCACTAGAAAGAATGTAAGAGTCAGAAGTTGAGGATGAGTGTGGAGCAATAGTGTACTCTAGATGTAATATGGATATCACACTCACAAACTCCCTGCAGTTATGGTTACCTGCCCAAGGTTGGTCAACATTTCATCATGTTTGAGGCAGGGTCTTATAAGCCCTCTCCACAGAAGTTCTTTGGGTAGTTAATGGGTGACTGAAGAACGGGATGTCATTGTCCTTGGTGTTGTAACCACTAATGAAATACCCATGTTCTAGCAAATAACTTCTCAATCAGACAAGCAACCCTCATGAAACTCAGTGGCTCCATACAAACCAAAATAGACATCAAGTAGAAAAGATATTTTGGGGAGAAGAATTTTAATAGGAGAAAGAGAGAATAAGAAAGAATTGTAAGGGGTGAAAATGCTCAAGATGCAACATACGCATGTGTAAAATTGTAAAAAATACATACATACACAAACATATGCATATGTATGTATGTATATATGTATGAATATGTATGAACTAACATGTACTTAGTAAGTTACATCTGATTAAATCATGGAATTTCAGATTAGTTTCTCTTCTTACTGGTATTTTACATAAAGGTGAGGGAAGTTCACTTAGAGTCTACCTGAAACTTACCTGCTTAGAAAATTTGACTGCTTTCTCTCCAATCCTAATTTTTCCTATGAGATCAGGAGCATTCAGAGAGACATTGCTATAGACTAACCTTAATTTTTCAGTCATATAAACCTCAGCTTGATGATAAGGAGTGTTAACAGAAGCATCTCTATTCTGAATTTTAGTTTTTCTGGTAGGGCTTAATATAGTCACTTAATGCAGAGAAGTGGTGGCTGGTACTTTCTGCTTAATAGTAGAATGCTATGGAGGCCATGAAAGGCCCAGAAAGGATATCTGTCCAGACAGTTAGAAATAACATACCTGGTATTTTTTGCCATATAGCCTGACAAATTCTGTGATTTGTTTTATTTTTGTTTTTCAATCTTTAAAATGGAAAATGACTATGACTTTATAAAATCAACTTAGAAGTTATATATCATAATTGTATCTCAATTAAAACCCATGATACCACAATTGTCATAGATCTAGTCTATACCTGTCCTCAATGCTGAAGCAGAATTCATCTTCATGAAGAAGGGAAATCGCAACAAATATTACATGCCTGCATATATATTAAACCCGACAGTGGATTGGGACTTTTTACATGCTTGCACATATATCATACCTGACAGTGGATTAGGACATTTTGCATAGAAGTCACATACAGCTGACTAATCTGTATTTGTTATCACATTTAACCTGCACACCATGAATGGGTTCAGTTTTTACCTCAAAGAGCAAATAAAGAGCACTAAGGCTCAGAAAGTCTAAACCATACAGTTGGAATAGAAAGAACCAGAGTCTGCAGGTGAACTTTCTGTCTTATGAACTCTGAACACACCCCTGACCAGGGCTCCTTCATTTCTTAACACTGTGAGGGGGAAGAAACACCAGCAACTGTCAAGGCTCTACATGTAAATTCAACCTTCTTTTCTATCATATGAAAAAGAATCAAAGAAAGATATACTCTCAAAGTGACCAGAGTAGATCATTATTTAAAAAGAACTAATTTCAGGGAAGGACATAAGAGGTGGGCCTGATAACGATGGGCACATTTTTATGTGATACAAGAGTTCTCTCTTAATCATTTAACCTGGACATCAAAAAACTATTTAAATTACTTCATATAATATTAAAAACAGAAGCTCCAAACCCTATAAGCTTCGAGCTAATCCATTACAGAATGGTTCCATGCCCTAAACACAGTCCTTTACACAAGCAAAGATGAGAAATTGTCATGAGGGCCTAAGAGAAGATGAGAGATCTCCAAGCAGGAAAGGAGGCTTTGGGGACCCAGGCAACACGTCAGTGATAATAAAAGACAATATCAGCCATGAGAAATGGAGAGAAGAGAGGGGAACTCTCATAGTGAGAGCCACTCATGATAGGAGTAAGCCAAGACTACTCAGTCTGTGTTTGGAGATTTGAAAACTGTGATTACATTGCTATCTAAACTACTCCAGAATGCTTTTTGAAGGCCACACACACAGCATGAGGCCACTTGGACTAATGCTCAGCCAAGAAAATGTTTACTTTCTGGAGCTCAGTGTGCAGCCATTGAGCACAGAAAATCAAGTTATAGTTTGGTCCCAAGTTCAGCAAAAGCATGAAAGTAGAATTTATTAAACGTGATTTGAAAAAATGTATTTTTCTCCTGATTTCAAATCCACAAATAATTATCCAATTCCGTAAATTCTCCAAGTGTTGTTAGTGATGGAGAATATGTTAGAACCCACAACAAAACTTTTTCTTTGGGGAGAAAACCCACCCTAAACATGGCTGTAGATTGCTTCCAGTTCAGTTTCCTATTAAAGACTGCTATTTGAAAAGTAAAACACTATTACTGAGCCTTCAACCTGATTTGTTAGAATTTGTACTATTTAAGTGAGAACATGTTGCTTCTGACATCCCAGAAATTACAGAAGTATACCAAGGAGAACACTGGTCAACTTCTAAGACTGTCACTTTTGTGACATAGGGACATGTCCAGGATCTAGGATAGAGTCTTCCTGAGATGAGAAGACTTTCAGAATGTCCTTAGTCCAATACCTTCTTGTTCTTGGTGCTCCATCTCTGGTTCTATGTTGGGTAGAATGTATTTATTTCATCAATAACTTCCTGACAGAGCATTTCAGAGTCACACCTCTGAAGTGCATTACTTTGGTTTTTAGCCTGTTTTATATGTCATGGAATTTTCCACACAGGCAGAGAGTAGTGTTTCCAGGAAAAAGTCATTAGGCGTCATCCCACTTAAAACATGGTGTTTGGAGAAAAGTCACAGCTTCCCACTTAGCAAACATGTCTTTCCAAGGCAATATAGGAGAATTAACTTTAAAAGGTAAAATTGAGCATTTCTGTACATAGTATACATGCATTCTTTTTTATTTAAGTTTCATCTTTAAATATATTTCTCTATCATTTTTCAGCTGTTCTGCACAACTTAAACTCTGCTAGTTTTTAACAAGTTTTAAATAACTATTCTGACCTCATAGGATTTGCTGTTATATAAAACAGATTTTACTTGACTTTTCTTTCTACCATGGACTTGAACATATGAAGTATTTTAAAGAATTATTTTATATAAAATTATAAGTCTGTGTGAAGGTGTGTGCACATGAGTGCAGATGCCTACAGAAGTCAAAGGCATTGACCCTGGAATTATGAGCAGTTATGAACCACCCAATATGGCTGCTTACTCAATGCCAGACCAGTCTCTCTAGTCCAACCTATGAAGTTTTTACTTTGTATTTTAAAGAAGTAGTTGGTTATTCAGTTGATGATCAAAGATCACAAAAATATGTTACATGTCACATAGATGTGTGTGTCTTCCCACAGAATTGAGTATGAGAAGACTAAAAGGGTCAGTTAACACTGTTGGTCTTTCTGTGATGCTACCGTCTCCCTGAGGGACTGCAACACTTCCTGAGCCATCAACCAAAGAACATACACAGGCTGGTCCAAGAACCCCAGCACATATGTCACAGAGGGCTGCCTTGTCTGGCTCAGTGGGAGAAGATATATCTAATTAAACTTGATGTACCAAGGTCAGGGGATACCAGGAGGTGGGCTGGCCTCTCAGAGTAGAGGGAGAAGGGGGATAAGGAGAGGAACACTGCAAGGGGGTCATGGAGGGGGCAGCATTTGGGGTATAAATAAGTAAATAAATAAATGAAAGAAGATCAAGAGGTAAAAACTATTGTTTTCTGGAAAACTCATTAAAAACTTTGAACAATACAGGTGTGTTGTTGCTGCTGTTATTATTATTACTATATTATTATTATTATTATTATTATTATTATTATTATTATTATTTTGTGTTTACATGGTCTCAATTTTGGTCATTATTATATTTTCCAAGAGTGAATGAAAACTCTAAAACAGTAGTTCTCAACCTGTGTGTTGTGAATCCTTTAGGGATAAACGATGCTTTCACGGGGATGGCCTAAGACCATTGGAAAACACAGATATTCACATTACAATTCACGTAGCAAAATTAGTTATGAAGTAGCCATGAGAATAATTTTGTGGTTGGGGTCAGCACAACACAAGGAACTGCTTTGTGGAACTGCAGCGTTAGAAAGGTTGAGAACCTCTGCTCTGCAGTGTCATTTTATTCTGTTACATAATGCAGCTGCGGAAACCCAACTCAACGACAAAGAAAATAGTCTGTTTACACGCTTCAACCTCAGCGTGTCCAATAGCTCGGCCTGTTCCACTAGAAGACTCTGAGTCTGAGTTTCTTGAGAGTTTAAATTCTAGTATGAGGCACACAAAAAAATGTGTTTTTTTTTTTAAATAGTGTTTCAGTTTGCAAGGCAGTGTGGTTTCAACCACAGAGAAACCACTTAAGTGTAACTACAGGCAAGAGCTGAGACTGGGGAGGAGGCCAGGGAGGATGTCATGCCTGTGGCTAATCCCTCTCAGTGTTACTGCAGTCTGTGACCCTCCCTCCTTGTGACACGAATCCTTACTGAAAGTTTATATGTTTAACTAATATTATAATTTTTCATTAACATTTACGCAAGTCTCTCCCCCTATTCTCTCAGTTATGTTCTTTGAAACAGACACATCCCAAGGTCTTTCATTTCTTTTTGAAATTTAATGGTTGAGGCCCTCAACATTCCAGGATCATTCCTTTATTTTTGCTTTTCTTATTTTTCTAATGGTCTCAAACTCACTTTTCCTTTCATAATATTTGTTTATGTCTGTAATCCTCTATAAGTATATCTATATCCTCATGTTACATATACATATATAAATATATGTCCTGATGTAGAGTTATGAGAAAAACATTCTGAAAATCTGAAGGCTTAAAAATATTCAAGAAGGAAACCAAAAAATCATTTGCTGCATATAAAAGTGGTAGCAACTCCTTTTATAATTTAATTTATTTTTACTTATTCACTTTATATCCCGCTTACTGACTTACTCAAAGAAAGCCATCAGAAAATTAAATAGGTCATTTATTAAATTCCAATTGTTTATTTTTTGTGCTACTTAGTAAAATGATAATACGTGATTTTTCTGTCACAGTGATGAATAGATTCTACGTAGTCAAATGCTCCAGATAAAGTGTCATTAAGTATATCCCAGAAATATGTATTTATATGAAAATCATTTTTGTAATTTTTACTTAAATATATACTGAGTTTTAGAAAATATAAGTCATAAGGTTTAGTTCATGATAATTATGTCTCAAAGCTCTATGTTTTAGGATATGTAGTTCAGGACCCAACAAGGACAGTTGTATCATTTATTATGTACACAGTCATTTTTGTAAGTCCTTTAAATCGTTAGAAAAGACACACTTCCATGTGTCCACATAAGGAATATGTCCCTCTGGATTGCTAATAATGCAAGACTTCTCAGTGCAAACCGATTTTCAAGTCTGAAGCAGGCTAAGAAGGAAATAGCTCCCACCAGGACCCTGAGGAAATCTGTTTACTGTCTTCTTTCGAAAGTATGGTTCATCAAGCATGCAGCCCTTCATTTCATCTCAAACTCCCTGTGAACCTAGCATCTACCAGCAACCTGGATCCTGTGAGGAACACCGTCCCCTCATCTAGAACTTAGGAACTGACTAAAGCTGAGGACACATGTCACTTGTTGTGCCATCAGTAAAAAGTCTTTTGACTCTGTCCCAAGAGTCTCCTGTATTTAGCTAAGTTTTGTGAAGCAGTAACAATGTCGTTTATCACCACATAATAAGTATAAAAACTGAATCCCAGTCAGAAAGAAAGAGACAGAGACAGAGACAAAGACAAAGAAAAGCAGACAGAGTGACAAAGACAGAGACAGAGCTAATATCAAAGTTTCTAAGGTAAATATTACTTCAACTATTTTTTATACCTACAGAAACTAAAACAAGGGCTGAAGAGCTGCCTCAGTGGGAAAGAGCACTGGCTGCTCTTGAAGATCAGGGTTCAGATCCCAGCACCCACGTGAAGCAGATCTCAGCTGCTTGCAACTCCAGTTCCAAATGACCTGATATCCTCCCCTGGCGTCCACAGGCACCTGCACACACATGACACATGTATTCACAGACAGACAGACAGACAGACAGACAGACAGACAGACAGACAGACTCATAAAATAAAATGAAAAAAAAAACGTTAAATAAATCAAAAAACACAGAAAATAGTTTTGTCATAACATCTGGTAAAAGATAAAAGTGAGAACTAAGCCCAGTCAGGAGTTAACCATAGCTCACAATTTTAAGTGCTATGCTTTGTCACCGCCATAGGAAATGTAAGCTTTCAGTTTCTTTGTATTTTAAAGGCTTTCAACTCCTTTATAAGGTCCAAGATGTATGTGTATTTTGTCTGCTCATAGGTATGTACACTGTTTATGTACCTGATACCCCAGAAGTCAGAAAAAGGGGTCGGATCACCCAGAACTACAATTATGGATGGTTGTAAGCAGCCATGTCATGGTTGGGAAGCAAGCCCCGGTCTTTGCAGGGGCAGCAAATGCTCTTAAACCCCTTGCAATTTGTCTACCCTGTTACTGACACGCTTTAGAAGCAAAGCCTAGGCCAACTCCACCAGGAAGCACAGGGATTTGGCTGTGTGGAAAGGAAAAAACATGTGCTCATCCAGCAAACATCTGGAATTGAGATACATGAAGAGTCATCCAGGCGGGTGAAGAACCCAGAACCATCAGTTAGGTTTAAAACTCTGAAAACGCGGTGTAGTACACAGATTCAGCTTCTTCACTCTTTCCCTTACACCTCGTGCTCACATGATTTTTCTTGTAGAGTCATGATGATGTAGCTTATTTTGTACTACATTTCTTAAAGTGTGATTTGAGTGTGGGAAGATGTTTGTATTCCACTGAAGGTTGTGTCTTTAAAATGTCCACTAAAGAATATTCTAATAATGCTTTCATTGTGTAAATATTTCAGTATTTATCCTCAGATAGTCAAAGCCTATTCTCCCTAGAAAATAGTCTTATTCATTTTATAATTTCTTCTTACATTAAAACCAGACTACTAAGAAAAGGTGGAAAATGTTATATTTCAAAGACTTAAAACACACAAAACATCCTGAAGTTAGCAGCCAAGAATAATTACAAATACTTCTTCAATATCCAAAAGAGCAGTGGTAGGTTTTACAAGGGAAGGCCAATCATAGATTTCATCAGAGTCTCTGCCATTTCTCCCTGGTAAGCAGGGTTGGATTTACCGGTGCTATACAGCTCTCCTCTATGTGAGTGTGTGGTGTGTGTGTGTGTGTGGGGGGGAGTTTGTGTGTATAGCTGCTGCCACTGTCAAGTACATCTTCAGATGAAAATCTAGTTAAAAGCACATGTGCATAAATAACCCTAACCACTGCCTTGCTCAGACTGCTGTGGGAAGATAATACACCTCGACTGCAGCCAGGTTTCATTTGTGGACACCAATCCTCTCCAGCTCTTAAAAAATCTCCAACTCTACAGAAGCCAAAAGAGCAGCAAGCTGATGAAAGCTGTAGTAACAGCTTGCTGTGTTTTCCATAAGATTTTACCAAAATCTAGCAACCCTTCCTTTGCTTCTGAATTTCCAAAAAAGGTGCCAATTTTATACTCTTTAAAATGTATTTAAGCAACTAAAGAAAGAGCTGAATGATGATTTCATGACAATCACTGTGCCATAAATTCTCCAGATTATTAATACAAGAAGTACTGGGATAAAAAACTAGAAATGATCTTGCAAAGAGTCCTCAGGAAACGTTATGCTTCTATCCTCTTACAGTGCGTTTACAACTTCTGCCTCGTTCTTCACTGCTATTACATTCCTTACGTCTCCTTGTTTGCACAGATTCCCATAGTGTTGTCTCCTCACTAGCACGGAAGCATCCCAAGACCAGAGATTCTGCCTTCCCTAGGATACTGTTCTTGCTAGAAAAGGGCATGTGGGTTCACAGTATTAACCGTTGTGTGGGTCATTTACTTACTTTATAGTGTCTTGGTAAATGTAACTTAGATGAACCATGTCTAACTTGCACCAGGAACATGTGACTGGATGCCCTTGAATTTCTGTGTATATTTCATGATGCTCATTAAATCCTCTGAATGGTAGAGCTCTCTCCAAAGCACAGGGATTTGGCTCTGGGGAAAGGAAAAGAAAACATGTGCTTATCCAGCAAACATCTGGAATTGAGATACATGAAGAGTCATCCAGGCGGGTGAAGAACCCAGAACCATCAGTGGATTTAAAACTCTGAAAACACAGTGTAGTACACAGATTCAGCTGCTTCACTCTTTGCTTTACACCTATGTCTGGAACAGATGATAGTTGATACGTTCTGAAGTCCCAAATCCTGAAGTTTTAGAGCCTCAGGCTCAAGCCTGACCTTCTATTTGGAACATTCTGAAGTCCCAAATCCTGAAGTTTTAGGCCTCAGCATCAAGCCTCTGACCACACTGGATGTAACAGTGTTTTCTAGACTACTCCTTATATCTTCAAAGGGTGAAATGCGAGACCCAAACAACATTTTAAGAGTTTTAACAAATGTAAACAAGAAAATTTTCTCATAAATGTTAGTATTCGTTTTAAAACAAGCTTATAGACCAGCACAAACAACGAAAACTGAAAAAACAAGTATTCAGATCAGTGCCTAGAAAAAAAAAGAAATTACCTACTTAACCACTACAGGAAGGAAAGCTGGTGGCTCTTAAAAAAATGAGCAAGTGGGGGGGCTGGGGATTTAGCTCAGTGGTAGAGCGCTTGCCTAAAGTGCAAGGCCCTAGGTTTGGTCCTCAGCTCTGGGGGAAAAAAAAAAAAAAAACCCAAGCAAACAAACAAAATAAAAACCAAAACATTACATTAGTTCAATCTAATCTAATCAAAAGATTATACATTCTTAACAAACCAATAAACTCTCATCCAGATTTACATATTAATTGGTAATACACAATTAATTAAGTTCACAAGAGCCAGAAACATGATGTTCAAAGATGAATTCCCAATTTTTATTTTAGGAGAAAATTTTGACCTAACCCTCTGATTCAGACCCCGAGGTGAATCTGGAGATCTGTGAGTTTAGGACCAAGCTGAGTCCTTCTGCTTCAGTGTCTAGGATGCAAAGAGGCCAGGCTGCAGAGTTACTGAGTTACAGTCATGACGGTTGCCTATTCCAACATAAACTTAGAACAAACACCCTCAACTATTTTTCTTACTGAATCAAATGCTATACAATGACATGTCGATGACATGTGTTCATATATCAATCTCAATAAACTGATTTCAATGTAATTTTAACTATCTGTATAGTTATGTTATCAAACGTACACTGAACCCTTACTAGGCTCATGTACTTGTGCTGCTATCTTCCCTTTGCCAATAGTTTACTGGTGTCCTTTTTGTTTGTTTATTTCCTTTTCCTGATGATGCCACCCTACTGGACACTTGGACTGATAAGGAGTCTCAAGTAACTTTTAAAGTATAGCCATTTTTCATTTGCCTAACAAATATAATCAAGAAATTCAACGTGTTATCAACAATCCAGACATGTTGTACCTGTCTGTAAGGATGCTTGGCTAAATGTCAGGAACAGTTATTAATCTTAAGGGCAAGCATACTTCAAGAGGAAATTGCAATGGAACTTTTCTCAGATTAATTCACTCTAGTGCTTCACTGGCCCTAGTTATATGGTTTTATTCTGGAGTAGTTATACGGTCTGAATTATATTCATTTTCTAAGACAAACAGTATTTCCTTAGAATTTATTAATAAAATTATAGCATTTATCCTTTATTCATGTAGACCTTTCTATTATTTGTGAAAAAAATCTGCAAGAAAGAAGAAGAAAAAAGAAATAACTTGTTCAAATGAAGCTATAGAAAAACAGCTATTATTTTGTATTATGACACCCATGCTATTAATATAAAAGTTAATTCTGTCAAAGAAACTTCATAAGATTTCCAGATTTCAGAAATGGTTATACCATTTAAAAACAATCATCATTCTCTAAAATGCTTGCTACTCTGAATGGTTGCCTTGGGTAATAACTTGCTCTGGGACAGCTATTTAAATGAACATCAGCATTTTGTAAAATATACACAATTTTCTAAATTTATCAAGACATAAAGGAGTATCTGATTGACATTTCCATAGTCTCATAAATTCATGGAGGTAAAAATTAGCCCAAAACAAGAATCTGTAGATGACTTATTAAAACATAACAAAACAAACACAGTGAGTGAAATTATTTCCCTATAAAAAAATTGGAGAAAATATCAATAGGAGGCTTAATATAAATAATAGCAATAATTGGTATAATATGAATGACTCCTCCAAAATAAGTGTTGACTTTGGTTGCCATTGTAGAATAAGGCAGTGCTCGGCCTTTCTTTCCAAGCTGATTCTGTCAGTAAGGGATCATTGTTTCACTAGGATCTGTCAGCTACCAAGGGTTCCAGTGAAAAGAATGGGCTCAGACCAACTTCCCTTTCTTGTGCATACCTTCTCTTTGTCGGGTAATGATGCAACAACAAAGCCCTCACCAAACAAAGCCTTCACTTGAGTTTCCCACCCCACCTGAGGTTTATAATCACCTCCCCAACTCTAACAAGAAAGCAAAGACAATAACATATTCAAGCAGAAGAAAATAATTGCAGAAGAAATTCAGAAATGCAGAAATGGATGAGCCAAAGGAAAAAAAAAGAAAATTAAAATGTGTACAGGTATAAATTAATCTCACCTTATACTAATAGTGATCTGAAACCCTGAAATCTGAAATGATCTAAAACTCTATTTTTGAATAGCATTATATACTTGTTTGGTGAACACTAATTGTGTTTCATGAACACATGTGTGTGTGTGTGTGTGTGTGTGTGTGTGTGTGTGTAGACACAGTGATTGAGGCAGATTTCTAGCAATTTCCTTGACTCACTTGTATTTACTACTGGATTGTCCAGTTCAGTAGCCTGGGTCATGCACGGCATCTGAGTGTGAAATGGGCTAGTGTCAATTGAAGCCTGCTTTTATGTTTAATTTTAAAGCTTAATAAAATAGTAAACTTATTAATATTTTATATTTAATATTTATATAATAGTTGACTCTAGAAAGCAAGACAAGGTAACCTGAATAAGTGAGACAGACATAAATATAAATAATATTGTGAATATAAACCTTTATACACTGAAATGGAAGTCATTTAAATACACTTGAGAATGAAGACATGTTCCTTGTAAAAGTCCGTGTGCTTCGCTAGGGCAGCAGGGAGCATGCCAGTCTTATAGGAGACCTTGGACATTACTTACACACACTTAATGGACGAAGGCTGGTTTGAGATGCTAGGGCCACAGAAGTTCTAGTGTCAGGAATGAAGCATTCCTAAATCAGAAAAGGAAACTCTTATGGTAATGCAAGAGTCTAAATGTAAGATATAAAATGTCTAAGATAGTATGGAGTTAATAATACAATTTTACAATTTGTAAGGCAAAACTTAAGAAAATTTTAAAAAGTAATATTTAAATCCACAAAGTGGTATAGTTCAACTTTTTGTCTTTATTAATAGTCTAATTAACACAAGTAACAAAATCAAAATATTTGGAAGTGTCTCACAAAGCCACAGCATTCATCACTTTGCCATTGGTGTGTTGAAAATTGCAAAAGTAGACCACGTGTTAGCCACAGTTATAAAATCTGAAACTCCATATTTTCAAATATATCATGTAATCATAGTAAAAGAATAGAAATAAATAATTAAAAGATTAAAGCAAAGTTATTAAATGGTTGAAGCTAAAGAAACACTTTCAAATGGCTAAAGAGTCAAATGATATAAATGTATACTAACTGCTATGATCTAAATTATACTTAAGTATTATGTCTGAGGCATGTGAGTTAGCTCTTACTGTCTAAGGAAATATAGAGTTTAAATTAACATATCAAAAAAGAGAAAAGACTGGAATCAATTTTTTAAGTGTTTGTTCCAAGAAGCTAGGAAAAGATTCAATACAAGAAAGAATAAGAAAAAAATAGAATAAATAATAAAAATAACTAAATAAATGAACTTTAAAACCAATGATTATAAAATTGCAATATCAAATTTGATCATTATTAACCAGTAATACACAAAACTTACCAAGCTTTTTTTTTTTTTCTTTTTTTATTTTATTTTGGGGATTTACTGTTCTCCTTTTCTCTCTTCAAACCTTTTCATAAACTCCTTCTTGCTTCCTTTCTATTTTGTGATCTATTTTTTATTAATTGTTATTACATTCATTTATGCATATGTATATATAAATGTATGTCTAATGTTCCTAAATACAACCTGCTCAATCTGTATAGTGTTACTTGTATGTATATTTTCAGGGAAAATTGTTTAGTATCAGATAGCCAGTTAGTTGCAAAACTTAACAAATTTTTAAGAAATCATATATTCCTTTTTCACACATATGAAGATCCACACATAGGAAGTCAATAGTGGCCGGTTGGATGAAGAGAAATCATGAAAACTGCTGGCTGCTTTGGAAACAACTAAGTCAAAGATTGCTGCTCCAGAAGCATCACATTACATCACCGTGGGTTGTATCAAATTTGTCCTTACGAAGCACCACAAACATCTTGTGGCAGATTACTTTAACCCACAGACTAACACAGAGACATGCAAAATCGCAGTGAAATGTTCGGTTTAACCTAGAACTTTACCAATCGATCTATTCACACAGACAAGAGTTAGAAACATGTTCAAGAAACCATGAACTCCTTGTGTTTCTGTTTATCAAGCTATTTTTCCTCAAAACCAGCAAAACTGTGTAACATAATATTTGCTGCTCCAATGAAAGTCTCTTCTCACATACAGTCTCTCTGTCTCTGTCTCTGTCTCTGTCTCTGTCTTTCTGTCTCTCTGTCTCTATCTCTCTTTCCCTCTCTCCTTTCCTCTCCTCTTCTTCCCACTCTTTTAAAGTAAAATTGATTTTTACAAAACTAATCAAAACAAAAGAACTGGCATTTAATTGGCATGGGGAAAGTGTACAAGGGAGGTTGTATCAATGGCACAACTAGAAGATGATGTCTATTTATAAACAGAGTAGAATTCTGCTATGAATCCAACTTGGCAATTTAGCCAATGTTTCTCTGAGGCACAAGAGATATAAGCATTGCTAAAACAATAAGTCATTCTTTGGAACAAAGCCACAATACAAACCATCCCTAAATGCTGGTGTAAGAAATGTTGTTAAATATAGGCTTTTCAATGTTAAAATCTCTGGAAGAACGTGTTGGTTGTTTTGTTGCATGGGTATATGGACCTGGATCTAAATTCTGAACAATGATCTTCAGTCACAACAAACTTCAATAAACTTTCCAGATATCCAAATAGCAAGTCAGTCCCAATAAACATTTGTCTTGTATACACAAAATGCATTGCTATAAATATGTCTAGCCATTTATCTCTGAAACTAGGAAAAAGAACATTTTACATTTGATTCTTTTTATTTCCAACATTTTCACTTCATCATGTCAGCACAGTTATTTTTTTCTGTTTAACATATTCCTTCTGCCTAAATAGCTTCTTTTACACAATTTGTAATTAATATGTAATGTGGATGCTACAGACAGGATTAGGCATTTACATGGAGACTTTAACAGCTGAAGAATTTGAGAAATGAGCTCATTTTAACTTGCGTAAACATAGAAACTAGTTGCTAGAAAAAAAGAATTTTAAACTATTTAAACTTAGTGATGGATTAAAAAAACTCGTTATTGCCAATTATGCTTCTTCCATTGTACTTTTCTGGTTATGCTTTTTTTTTTTTTTTTTCGTTTCCATCAATTTTGTTGGCATTTTTTTTCTCAGAAGGTGGGCACAGTATTAAAAAATATATTCTCAATAAAGGTGATGACCAGAATTTAAAGCATTCCTAAATATGTACAAAAGACAATTACATCTGAGGAAATGAGTATATGCTTGTTTGTATGTATACATATGATAAGATTTAGAAAAAGAAAAACATATAATAAGTTTTGACAAAGATGGAGGGGAAGAGAAATGCTTTGACTTTTGACCATGAAATAGAGTGATACAACCATCATGAGTGGGGCTGAGAGGCAGGGAGTCAGATCAACCCAAGACTTTCTCAGAAGCCCTGAAGAGGACTCGAGTCCTGTGTCCTTGCCTAGGAGTGGACTTGGCAAGGCAGTCTAGGGCTAGAGCCAGTACCTCAGAGAGTCCTGGTTGTGCCCTCTAATGACCTGACACTTTTCCTGGGGCTGTGGTTTTCAGTCCTTAGGTAACTGTGTCTGAGATATGTGGTGTTCTCCTTACCAATATTGTTGACTTTGCTCTCTGCTTACCTTGCCTATTTACCCTTGCAAATTAAATACTTCAATTGTTTTTATCTTCCTGAGCTTTTATCCCCGGCTCTCCCACCTCACTCATCACTATTGAGGACCCTTATTCCTGAGGGATCACATCAAGTGAGGAGTTTCAAAACAATAGAAATAGATCTATCACACCCACAAGCATATTTCCAAAGGACTTTATATCCCACCAAAGAGACACTTACTCATTCTTGTTTATTGATGCTCTAGTCAAAATACTGAGAAAATGAAAATGGCCTGTCCATCAACTGATGACAGAACAGTGACAACATGGTACAAATACACAACAGAATATGTGCCATAAAGAGAAATGAAATTGTGAGGTTTGCAGGTAAGAGGATGGGTCTGAAAATAATCATTCTGAGTGAGGTGACACAAATCCAAAAAGACAAATGCTGAATGTCCTCTTTTATATGTGGATGCTAGTTTTGAATTTTCAGACATGTGTGCTTCAGCTGAAGTACCCATAGAAGGTAAGGAACTAATACGGAGCCATAGCTCAGATGTCAGGGGAAAAAGAACAGAAATCAGGTGTATGAAGAGAGGTGGTAATAGTAGAAAAGGAAGTCTTAAATAGAGTGGGAAAGCAGGGTAGAGGACGATGAATGAGGAGAAATAATTAATACTGAAGACCTTTGAAAGTGACCCGTAGAAACATATTACTGTAGTGGATTCCTAAAATACATACACATATACATCATTATACTTACACATATGTGTTTTCATTTGTTTATATATGTATGGAGTTAAAATGGAGTTAGCCTATAATTAGCAGATGATGACACCCTTGACACCATATGCTAACAAATAAAAGGCCAAGTGCTGGGTATGAGTTACCTCCTTTCAAATTTTTGTTAGGTTTCTAGACGCCCTCAAACATGCACGTTACTGTTATTATCCCTTTTTTACTTTCCAGAACTTGAGGGTAAGTCTCTACTGCTGAAGACATCATGCATGTGTAGTGTAGGATCATACATGTGTAGTGTAGGATCATACATGTGTAGTGTAGGATCACACATGTGTAGTGTAGGATCACACATGTGTAGTGTAGAATCACACATGTGTAGTGTAGGATCACACATGTGTAGTGTAGGATCATACATGTGTAGTGTAGGATCACACATGTGTAGTGTAGGATCACACATGTGTAGTGTAGGATCACACATGTGTAGTGTAGGATCACACATGTGTAGTGTAGGATCACACATGTGTAGTGTAGGATCACACATGTGTATGTAGGATCACACATGTGTAGTGTAGGATCACACATGTGTAGTGTAGGATCACACATGTGTAGTGTAGGATCATACATGTGTAGTGTAGGACATGGAGGAATCAAGCTTGTACTGGAAGGTTCATCTCTAATGGATAGCTTTCATAAAACTGGAATATTCTAGGCAAGGAGAAGGAAAGAGAGAGAGAGAAAGGAAGAAAGAAAGAAAGAAAGAAAGAAAGAAAGAGAAAAAGAAAGAAAGAGGAGAGAGGGGGAATGGATGAAGGGAGGGAGAGAGGGAAGAAGAAAGAGAATAGAAAAAAGGAGGAAGGAAGGAAGAGGAGAGGAGGAAGGAAGGGAGGGAAAGAAAAGTACAATCTTAAACAGCTGTGAACCCTGACAATAATAACAACTGAGATGAGAAAGTATGCCCACTGGTGCAGATGTTATGAAAGTAATCAATCACTTTTCGACTAGATTAAAGACTCAATTATATCACAAGGTGGAACCTAGGCCTGGTGCCATTGTCAATAACCTGTAGCCCGCTAGGTTGCCCTAGAGGCCAACCTAATGTTATTACACTGTGAACAGATGAATAAACAAAAACAAAAGGCCCAAGTTTTCATCATAGATCAGGGCAAGTCTCAGTGAGCATCAGAAAAGCTTAGTTTTTGCAGTAGCAGTCTATGAATACAGAGAGCCAAAACTGTCCTGTGTACAAAAAATAAGAATCTATAGAGGTATAAACTGAATATGTATATCATATACCATTCCCCAGCCCAAAGTTCTGGAATTATTGCAGAAGAGGAAACATAAAGATCATAAGATCCAGAAGTAGTAGACATTTTCAGTAAAACAGTAGTTGCTGGAGGGAGTCAGTTTTCTTCAGGGACTCAGGCCCTGAGAGGCTACCTAGACCTAATAGGCAGTGGTATATCCATCACACAACCAGTGCTAAGTGGATTTAGTGGGTTTTTAAAAAATGAATAGAGGATGAGTATGATCAAAATACATTATATGCATATATGAAATTTTTAAAGAAAAATTTAAAAAGAAAATATTTTACATCTACTAATAAGTTTAGATTGGTTAACAAATCATAACTCTAATCTGTGTTTATCAAAAAATAAACACAGATTAAATAAACAGTTAATTAAATAAACAAACTCAAAAAGGTGTTAACTAAGACAAGATGATGTGAGATAAAGTTTAAATAAATAACAGGTACAACATTTATTCTAGATAAGGCAAATTATAACCTCCAAACATAAAATGAGTCCAGAAAAAAGTACACCTTATAATACTAAAGCCTAAATTCAAAATAAAAATATATATGAATATCAGTACTTAAGACAATATAGTAGCTACTTGGCAAATCAGACACCAGCAGAAATACAGTAATAAAAAGATGAAAAAAGCTATTGATGATAAATTAACACTTCCCTGCCAAACCAAAACTTCAAGTGAGGTTAAAATATTTTAAATGCCAAAGTTGTTAATAATGAAATTAACATAACACATTAAAAATATGACAGGTGGCAACCACCTAGGCACAGTGGCAGAGAAGTCGATGTCACCTGGATACTTCTACTTCTTAAGGCAGAGAGGCTTAAAAGAACTGTACCATACTCTCAGTAGCAGACACTTTAAAGAGGAGAAGAGGACAAACCCAGACTAGCAATGGTGCTGACAGACAGTATCTTGCATAAAGTTTCTGTCACTGTGATAAAACACCATGACCAAACCAACTGGAGGAAGAAAACATTTATTTAGTTTACACTTCCACATTGCTGTTTATCATTGACAGGAACTGAAACAGGATCAGAGCCTAGAAGCAGGAGCTGACACAAAGGGCATGGAATAGTGGTTCTTACTGGCTTGCTGTCATGGTTTGCTCAATCTGCTTTCTTATAGAACCCAACATCACCAGCCCTGGGATGGCTCCTTCCACAGCAGTCTAGGCCCTCGCCCATCATCACTAATTTAAGAAAATGCTATAAAGACTTGCCTACGGTCTAATATTAGGAGGCATTTCTCAATGGCAATTCCCTCCTCTCATATGACTATAGCTTATTATAAGTTGACATCAAAGTAACCAACACATACATACAATGAATGAGTCTTCCCTTCTCAGTACTTGTCTCTCCGGGGAACAGCTAAAAGATGCTATTTCACAAAGACTCAGGCTGCTCCGCTGGCTCAGCAGCAAGAAACTTTCTGTCAACCACACTTTTCAGAAACTCCCAGAAAGTGTCATAGACTATATACTAAAACCAAAATCATGCAGCACTCCATTGGGTAGAAACATTATACCCAGAGCCTTTCAGGGAACTTTCACACAAGCTCCAAAAGTCACACTGGACAATTAGAAAGATTGTATAGTGGTGACACCAGCATTCACAATCAGACTTCTGAAAAATTGCCCAGCAGTTTTTATAGTTTTATAGCCCAGGCATCTGTATAGTTGTACCCACTGGGCAGAAAGCACCACCAAAAGGAAGATAGGTTCTTACCAGGAGGTAAGGGCATGACTAACCAGGGATGTGTCCGGCATTGGTGATCTGACATCATAAAAAGGGAATGGCCAAGAGTAAATGAGGCCTCTAGGAACTAATGAAGGCATTCCAAAAGACTTGAGACTGAAACCAGGAATCAGGCAAAACAGCTTGCATCCTCCATACTCCCATTCATCTCTATCCCCTTCACACTTAGTTCTCTGTGATGCCCAAGATTAGTCTAGCAGGTCAGCTACCTGCTGCTCACCTCTGTCCTGCACCTCTACTTTTTCTCTCTTATTCTCTCTCCTAATTCTCTCTCTTCTAATTTTTTTCTCAAAAAATTATGGTCTAGACAAGTTTGCAAGACCCATGACCCAGATTTCTGATGATGCTGTTTATTTCTGTGTTTTTATCTCTCTTTTCAGTCTACCTCCATCTAAAAATGTCTTTTGCCCTGTCCTTTGTTCTTTGTGTCTCCTCCCTCGACTTCTTGTCTATAAAACCAATATTAACCATTACTCTTACTCTGATTTTTTCTTTCCATTCATAAACAAAGGATCCTAGATAGTATATTAATGTCCACATAAAATCACTGCCTTTTAGTTTCTATGGTTTTATTTTTATATTGGGCTTATCCTATGCTAATTTTTATTTCTGACAGTATTCTACTCTCAGGGAAGTACTTGGGATCAAGTCTGGCACTGTGAATACCATTCTAGTAGAAGAGAACAGCTCCTCAACTGCACTATAACCTAGTCCTAATAGACCCTTCTACTGAAAGAATAAAGGAGATGACTTAATCCCAAATATGCAAATCCCAAAGCACTTGTGCAATGTGAACACACACACACACACACACACACACACACACACACACAACAAGAAATGAAAATCTAAAGCAGTATGACTCTTGGAAAAATGAGCAATCCAATGTGTGGTCTAAGAGTTGATTAGATAAAATATAGGATTAAGAATTCAAAATAATTATTATAAATATGTTGAGACGATTTAAAGGACACACTAATAAATTACTGAGTGAATTTCAAATAAACACAAACAGGTGAATAAAAATATGTAGGTTAATATATGAAAATATAATTCAATAAGGAGAAATTCTGAAGAAGAAAAAAGTAGCTGAAGTGGTAGAAATTCTGGCATATAGAATATGTCAGGAGGAGAACAAAACATTAGGTGAAAGGAGCCCGCCATGTATCATGTTACAAGTGAAAGTACTAAATGAAGAGACAAAAGAAATGGTCTATAGTGAATGCTACAAGGAAAAAATACCAAGTTAAATTAAAGGCAGGCCTATCGAAGTAGCAGTTGATTGATCTACAGTAACTTAGGAAGAAAAGCAGCAAGGAAGGATATATTCCAAGTTAAAAGACTGTGGCTGCCAAGCCAGACTGGGTAAGAGAAAAAGAAAAACTTTACATGACCAAAGTAGGCTAAAGAAAGCCATGATTACTAAGCCAGCATTACAGAAGGTACAGGCAAAATCTCTCAGTCTGAAGAGAAACATAAATACATCCATGAGGTTACATGAAAGAATAAACTCTACAGGTTTGAGAATTCACATAGTCATCATAAAATAACCATAAAATTCCAATTGCTTACAGAGCTAGAAACTCACAGTTTCTAGGCAGAAAATCTGGTAAAAACTAAACTGCATGGCCTAAAACAAGATTGTTTAGTTTAAGCTCTAATTCCCACCATATGTGAGCTGTATGATCTTGTAAAAAACTCTTCTATCTCCTTGTGCTTCCACTTCCTATTTTGTTCATATAAAGGTTAAAGATAGATGTCTATAAGAAATAAGATGGTTAACATCCATTTCAAGGCCGTTTGTCCATGAACATATTTTAAGCTAAAGGCTGTTAAGAGCCATTTTCTTAGAAAACTTTCAGTTGTGTACTTAAGAAATCTCCTAGCGAGAAGGACTGATGGTCTAGAGAATTCACTATTCTTTCAGGGGACATAAGGTTGTTTTCCAATACATACATGGTGGCCCTGTAGGTATCTGATATAAATGAACTCAAGCAGGCAAACAGAAACAAGCATAAATAAAAAAATTTTAAAAAGAAAGTAATCTTTTTATGTCTTATAGAAAGTAATCTTATAATGTCTTATAAATAATAATAATAATAATGAATAATCTTATAATGTCTTTTTATGTCTTATAAGAAAGTAATCTTATAATGTCTCATTTTAATGCTTAATTCATTAAGCAGTCTAATCTTTCTCTGCCTATAAAGAGATATGTATAATCACATTCAACTGTCAAAACTCAAGTGTGAGAAATAACAGGAGAGCAAACTAAAGAGAAGCAAAAAATGATGAAGACTTTGACCAACTGGCAAACACCAGATCCCTCTGAAAGATCAGTTACTTCTCAGGTTAAGCCTAAATTTCCATGGCTAGATACAAGGCCAAAACTTGTTATAGTGAGTAACTACTAAAAAAGATGCCAAAAACATAGATTTTTATCCTCAATTTCCCAACTTGTAAATGTTGTCAACAAAAGTAAAACTTAAGAGAAAGGAACACAGTCAACTAGCTCAATATTAGTATGATGGCCTAGCATGTGCCAAGCCCTGGGTTCAGTACTCAGCAACACATACACACACACACACACACACACACACACACACACACACAAGCTCATACAAAATTAAAAAAGAGAAAAACAAAACTTACAAGGTTTTTTTGTTTTGTCTTGTTTTTTTGTTTTCTTTTTTGGCTAAGACATATAAACGAGCCAAATTTTAGCTAGACCTACCAATTTTCTTGCTTTGGGGGAAAACATAAAATGTAAGAAATGTGAGTGTCCACTGATGGAAAAGAAAAGTATGAAAGCTACTTGTGTCATTCTCTCCCACACTAGATGTGCACATAATTATCCACGAAACAGACTTGCTAGTCGTTTCTTAAAATCAAAATGAGGGAAAACCCCGTGCCCTTAGGAACAGCTAAAGCATAAACATTTCCAAGGGATGTTGCTGCTGTTTACCCGTGATGTAGGAGTGCCCGCAGTGGGAAGGAGGAGCTAGAGTGTCCAGCCATGGGAGACTCAGACATAAGGAATGGGGATATCGAGCCAGTCTCAGCTTCTCCAGTTGGTTTCAGCTTGTCACTAGCACCTAATTTGATATTATATGTATCTAGTGATATTTGTTGTCTTTCTTGGAAGCTTTATGAGACCCTGCTCTCTCTAGGAATCTGAAGCAAACTGCCTAGTTGTAACGTGTGTGGTATCCCTGCCCGCAGGAACTCACACGAACACGTGGGATTCTTTCGCGGTGTTTATTCTTTCAACCTGGTTGGGAGAGAGAGAGAGAGAGAGAGAGAGAGAGAGAGAGAGAGAGAGAAGAAGAGCGAGAGGAGGAGTCAAACTTCCCACACCTGTATATATAGCCCTTGGAGTGGACAATCATGATTGGCTGCTTGCTCAAACTCCCAGGTTCCCCTGCGCTGTACATGCGCAGTTTAATGGTGGATGTGACGTCGGAAATTAGGCGTACCCAAGACGCTGCGCATGCGCGGTTTGTTACCTCACGCACACAGGCGTCAGCAAGGACAGCCTCCTACATCCGCCCCTTTTTGTTTATTAAATGAGACTGGATGGCCGTCTGGTACGTCTCTGAATTATCTCTCTTGTAGAGGAAGGTAGAGGTCTAGTCCCTTGTGCAGAATATTGGGATATTGTAAAGAATTTCCACCCTGGTCGTTGAGTCCATGAGTGTACTTTTATCTACCCATCCCATTGCCTTTGACAGGGAGAGGATTTTGGCAATTCGACCTCTGTGCAACTAGACATGCCTTCGAGGAATCTATCTCTGAGGAACATCCTCTGTATATCACAGTATACACTCTACCCAGAGATGTGCAGAGCGCAGGCTTTTGTCTCACTGATCCAGTGCAATGGGTAGAACCCGTGGAGTGCAACAGCTGAGAACTCAAGCGCTAGCTACTTTGTAGCACAGCCAGCCAGACCTTAGGGGAGGGACTTTGTTCTAAAAGCTTGGGCAATTATCGCCTAATCACACTTTTGTTGGGGTTTTTTTTTTTTGAGTTTGCAGACCAACCAATAATATGTCCACAGCCTAGGGTTATACCAAACAGGCCTGTTCCTCTCCACACCTCTCCTCATGCTTTATTAAAAGGCTCCCTTTTATCTTTATTAATAGCAGGCCTATTCCCACCCATTTTTAAGGGAAGGGGAAGGCCGAAGATCTCTCAGCTTTTCCTCAAACTCTGGGGTCCAGTTCTGCAGTAAAACCTAGAAAAGGGGAATCTCCATCTCAGCTCCGCCTGTCCCACCATCAGGAGTGACAGCCAAAATATCGCCGTCAGCAGGAGGGTCTTCATCTCTCTGGGCAGGATCAGGCTGAGACTCCAAGATTCTTTGTGTTAGGCGTTCCGGTAGCCAGAATGGACTGTCTTCCTCCTGTGGAAACACACAAACAGCTCCCCGGGATCTTATTAAAATAGGATCTGGGCCTTTCCATTGTCCAGTTAGAGCGTCCTTCCACTTGACCATCTCTTTTGGCCTGTCAGGTTCTAAACAATGACGGTCAGCTGCCGTGTGGCCTTGGCTGTCCAGATTTAAAAAATTAAGGGTGAAAAGTATTATAGAAATGGTGACTCGTGGCACTGAGGGTAGAGCTTCCTCGACTCCCCCTTTTTGCTTTATTAAATAGGACTTAAGAGTGCGATGAGCCCGCTCTATAATACCTTGTCCTTGAGGATTGTACAGTAGACCTGTTAAATGGGTCACCTCCATTTGGCAGCAGAATTGTCTAAATTTCTGCAAAGTGTAAGCTGGTCCATTGTCAGTTTTAAGAATTTTAGGCTTTCCCCAGGCACTCCATGCCTCGAGGCAATGCTGAATGACATGAGCAGCCTTTTCTCCTGTCAAAGGAGAAGCAAATATAATTCCAGAACAAGTATCAATAGAAACATGTAAATATTGTAATTTGCCAAAGGATGGGATGTGAGTAACATCCATTTGCCAAATCTGTAGTGGCTGAATTCCTCATGGATTAATTCCAATACGAGGTGCTGGTAAGAATTGACAGCAATTTTGACATTGAGTCACTATATCCCTAGCCTCTTTTCTGGTTATGTTAAATCTCCGACGTAAAGTCTCAGCGGTTACATGAAATCTTTTATGGAAATCTTTCGCCAAGGTCCATTTTGGAGATAAGACAACAGCTATTAACTTTGTGGCTCGGTCTGCCAGGTCATTTCCACGGGACATTGGTCCGGGTAGACCTGAGTGAGCCCTGATATGTGTAATAAAAACAGGAGATTTCCTATTGACTAGGATAAATTGAATCTTTTGGAAGACCTTTGTAAGTTTGCTAGAGGGCTTAATTAACCCAGCAACTTCCAGAACCCTAACTGCATTTACTACATAAAGGGAATCTGAAACAATATTTAAAGGACCTGGGAAGGTTTCAAGAACCTCTAGTACTACCAAGCATTCCACAACCTGAGGTGAAGTCTCATGGTATTGTCTGACTGTGGCTTTATCATCAATTACATAGGCACCCACACCTGCCTTTGACCCATCTGTGTAAACAACCACTCCATCTGGGAGCGGCTTCTGAGATATAATTCGAGGAAACACAACAGCTTGAGTTAAGGCAAATTGTAAAATAGGATGCTTAGGATAATGATTGTCTATTTGACCATTAAAGGAAGTGACCAACACCGCCCAAACATCAGAGGTAGCAGTTAATGTTTGAACCTGATGTGCAGTATATGGCACTATTAACGCTTTAGGATCTTTCCCAAAATAAGTAACAGCTGCCTTTAGTCCCCGAAGGGCAAGTTGAGCTACTGCATCTGGATACCACTCAATGATCTTTGCGGGGGGATGCATTAGGATGGATCCATAGCAGGGGCCCATCTTGCCATAACACAGCAGTTGGTAAATGTCTGGTCTTAAAAACACATAAATCAAAAGGTTTGTTTATATCAATACGTTTTAATTGGGCATTTTGTAAGGCCTTTTCCACTACTTGTAGGGCGCGGCTTGCAGCCGGCGTTAAGGCCCTTGGTGAGGAAGGGTGGGTGTCCCCTTCCAGAATGTCAAACAAAGGTTTTAGTTCAGCAGAGGGGATTTTTAAAAATGGTCTCAACCAATTTATATCACCTAATAATTTTTGAAAATCATTTAAGGTATGTAAATGGTCCCTGCGAATCTCTAATTTCTGAGGAACTATTTTTTCTGGATAAATCACTGTTCCTAGAAAGGAGCCTACTTCTGACATTTGGACCTTATCTGTGGCAATATGTAGGCCCCATTGTTCCAATGATTTAATTAGTAGAGGGTATGAGGCTTGTAAAATAACTAATTCCCTATGACAAATAAGAATGTCATCCATAAAAAGGGCCACTAATAAGGAAGGGAATTTTTTCCTAACTGGCTCAAGGGCTCTTTGTACATATAACTGGCATATAGTGGGGCTATTTGCCATCCCTTGGGGTAAGACTCTCCACTGATACCTCCTATCTGGTTCAAGGTGATTAATAGCAGGCAGGGTAAATGCGAATCTTTGCCTATCCTGTGGGTGTAGGGGAATAGAAAAAAAGCAATCCTTAATGTCTATAATTATTATCCTCCATTGCTTAGGTAAAGCAGAGAGCAGAGGTAGGCCTCGTTGCACTGGGCCAAACAACCGCATTTGTGCATTAATGGCCCTTAGATCATGGAGAAGTCTCCATTTCCCTGATTTCTTTTTTATGACAAAAATAGGTGTATTCCAAGGAGAAGTGGAAGGCTCTAAATGACCAAGCTGTACTTGTTCTTTAATCAACCTTGTAGCAGCTTCCAATTTCTCAGAGGATAGCGCCCATTGAGAAACCCACACGGGCCCCTCTGTAAGCCAGGGTATGGGCATAGACCCCTCAATGGTCACTAAAGAAAACCCAAACCTTGTCTTCCTGTATTACTTTCTTGTGAAACTGGGTTTAACCTTCCTTGTTCTTTTCTGCCCAGACCTTTTCCTTCCTTATATCCCATCCTTTTCATAATACCAATAGCTTGCTGAGAATATTCATTAGTTAATGTTAATCCTAAGTCTTGTAAGATGTCTCTCCCCCAGAGATTAACAGGGAGAGGAAGGACATAAGGTATAAAACTTCCTGTTTGACCCTCTGGTGTCTGCCAAGTCAGGGAGCGTGAACTGACTATAGGGCTGGCCTCATATCCCAGTCCTTGTAAGGAATGGGATGATTGTGTAACAGCCCATGCCTTAGGCCACCATTTGGAGGAAATAATGCTTTTATCAGCTCCTGTGTCTAAAATTCCTATAAAACTCTTCCCTTCTACCATTAATTGTAAAGTGGGTCTAGTTTTAAGATCGACTACCAGGTGAGCAAAGTCGGTTCCTGAAGAACCAAGCCCGTTGGCACCTCTGGGCACCCCGGTGGATGGGAAACAATCATGTAAACTTGGAAGAATAACTAACTGAGCAATCCTATCCCCAGGGGAGATGGAAAATATACCTTGCAGACAGGAACAGAGAACTTGAAGTTCCCCAGTATAATCTTGGTCTGTCACACCAGGATGAACCACAAGCCCTTTTAAGGCAAGAGAGGAGCGACCTAAAATAAGGCCAACACTTCCTTCAGGCAGGGGACCTTTAAAATCAACTGGGACAGGCTGTACGCCCTCAAGTGGCATTAGTAAGAATTGGGAGGTGGAGCGGAGGTCCAATCCTGCTGAGCCTCTTGTAGTTCTGCGGCTGCAAACATCCTCCGGCCCTGAGATTGTGTCCCATATTTCTTGGGGCCCTGAGACCTGGGGCCCTGATACCCGTTTTTTGGATTGTCTTCATTTTTCCCTACTGGGGAGGGGTCATGTTGAATAATCCTTCCTTGAATGTCCTTAACTGAGCGACACTCATTAGCCCAGTGATAGCCCTTTCTGCATTTCGTGCATAACCCAGGAGGTTTTTTTTATGGGAGTACGACATTCCCGTTTCAAGTGACCTGGTTTACCACAATTATAGCAGACCTCACGTACCCTAAGATTTGCATTATTTTGACCTTGCAAAATGGCTGCAGCGAGACCAGCATTAGTTAGCGGGCCTCCTAGTCCTCGGCAGATTTTAATCCAGTCTGTCAATCCTTTGTCTCTTCTAGGGGTGATAACTGTCTTACATTCTGGTGAGGCATTTTCATATACTAATTGTTCTATCAATGGCTTAACCCGTTCTGGATCTCCAAAAATCTTGCCTGCTGCTTCTGTCATCCTAGCAACAAAGTCTGAGAATGGCTCTTGGGCACCCTGCAAGATTTTGGTCAAATGTCCCCCAGTTTCGCCTTTCTTTGAAAGAGCCTTCCACGCCTTAATGGCGGCAGCGGAGATTTGACTATAAGCCCCCCAATCATAATCTATTTGGTCGTTAGCAAACTGTCCCTGCCCCGTTAACAACTCAAATGTCCACTGCTTTTGGTTGCCTTCCGCATTAGCGTTGGCCTTTGCCTGTACTTGAGAAGCATCGTGCCATAAGGCTTTCCATTCTAAGTACTGTCCCATATTAGGGAGAGCAGCCTTTACTGTATTCTGTCAATCATTCGGAGTCATTGCCACAATGGCAAGTCTCTCGAGTTGCATGACTGTGAAATTAGCATCAATTCCATATTTGCTAACCGATTCAGCGAGTTCTTTTATTGTGTTGTATTCTATCGACACGTGCATGCGGCCTCCTTCTGCGGCCTCAAACACAGGAAAAGCTTGTAACATCCTTTTTTTGTCTTCCTCTGAAAGGAAGGAATCTGAACGGTGCTTGTCCGCATAAGGCGGAAGAGTGCTGGGGATAGCAAGTTGGGAGGACGCGGCTGGCTGAGAAGCCACGTGATTCCCGTCTCCTGCCTTTTCCCGCTCTCCATCTTGTGGCACCCGCTGCCTGTCTGCATGGAATCTTTTCTTCTCACAAAACTCTCCCAGGGCATTCTTTCCCCTTATTCTCTCTCCCGCAGACCGAAGGTCTTTGGGAGGGCTTGTACTTTCGCGCGCGTCTTTCCTATTTTCTTCATGAGTAGCTAGCCTTTTTCTCAACTCTGTTTCTGACAGTCTAGCTCCTGTCTCCTCTAACGCTTTCTGACCTGCCACGATCTTTAAGTGGGTTTTCCCCTCCCGTAAAACCAAAAGGAAGAATGCAAGCACTGCTACCGCGGTAGCTAAGGCTACTGAAACTCCTATCCCTTGGGGGGAAAACTGACTCAGTTCCAGACCAAACATGTCTCTCAGAGCTTACCTTATCACGCCACCACGATTCTGAATCCACTCCGAAAGCGGAGATCCCTCCCTCGGTGCGGTGATGTCAGGTCCCGGGATTTCTGCACCAGATGTAACGCGCGTGGTATCCCTGCCCGCAGGAACTCACACGAACACGTGGGATTCTTTCACGGTGTTTATTCTTTCAACCTGGTTGGGAGAGAGAGAGGGAGAGAGAGAGAGAGAGAGAAGAAGAGCGAGAGGAGGAGTCGAACTTCCCACACCTGTATATATAGCCCTTGGAGTGGACAATCATGATTGGCTGCTTGCTCAAACTCCCAGGTTCCCCTGCGCTGTACATGCGCAGTTTAATGGTGGATGTGACGTCGGAAATTAGGCATACCCAAGACGCTGCGCATGCGCGGTTTGTTACCTCACGCACATAGGCGTCAGCAAGGACAGCCTCCTACACCTAGTCAATTTCTGCTGGATGCTTTGAGCACACAACAATATGATTTTTGCTATTTATCTATCATCTATCTACCTATTTATTTATCATCTACATCTGCCATCTAGCTATCTATCAATCTATCTACTATTTATTCTTTTCCATGGTGTCCCATGTTTAATAAACTCATTCAAAACTCAAAGTATGGCTATTGTAGATTGCTCTTTGCATCTTACAGCAAATTAGAAGCTAGCAAGCACTATCTATATAATTTTTAAAAATAAATTTTAGTTGTTCCAACTAAAAATATAATCAATACTTTTTTATACATTTATTTTAAAAATAACATATAGCATAGATGATAGATAGATAGATACATACATACATACATACATACATAGATAAACAAATGATAGACAGATGATTGATAGACAGACAGACAGATATGAGAAGTAGCCTGTTTTAAAACGTCACCCCAAAAGAACTGAATTCATCTCAATGCTTTAAGCAAGTGCTAAGTTCTAGGTGACTTTTACTATTTTGTATCATGCGTCCTCAGCTCTGGGTGCAGTGTAACCAAGAAGAAAACCAAGTTGTGGTCCCTGAGAAGGGTGAGATGGGAAAGTTTCTGAGATCTCTTCCAGATTTGGGAGTGTTGATCTTACCTGGTAATGAAGTGTCCGAAAACTACACTCCTCTGTCCTTGGAGATCTTAGCTCTTTAAACAATATAGAATTGTCAAATTAACAGCACCCAAGTCAGACCAAATTATGATTCTTGTATTTTAGCAGCTGGCACCTAAAAATTTGGCAGGAGACACTGGACCGTGAGATCTAGTGGAGCCAGTCTTTCAACCATTACCAGGAAGGAGGAAAGATCACTCATCCCTAGATGCCTCTGAGCATTTAGGCAATTCCTTAAAACAAAAAAAGCTTCAGACTCTATGATGAACTTTGACACTAAAAATTATGGTTTTGATTCTGGGCAAACTCTTCCACTACAGGCAGAAACATCCTCAAACCCTAAAAATGATAGGTTTACGAGGAGAATTTTAGTATTCTCTCTATGTTCCTCCCTATTCTCTCCTTTCCCCCTCTTCACTGCCATATGCACCCTGTGGTTCTGGGTGTCAGGGTCGGGTGCATGCTGGGCAAGCACACTCCCACTGATCTTTACCAGCCACAGATCCTTGAGAAGTCTCCATCCCTTTTATACTAGAGAAGGACAAGAGAGACATCAAAGGTTTGGACTTGGCTAAAAGGAAGATCAAAAGCTGCACATGTGGCTTATATTTTCAATGATTTATTTAATTTCAATTAGAAAAATCACCACATGCTTAGACATAAGAATGATACAGAAAGTTATATAATAATACAATGAGTATTTGCTTCTCTTCTCCATACCCTTTCTCTTCTTCCTAATGTGTTTATCTCTCTCTGACTCTGTTTTCAAAGCACAAGTAAAAACTGACCCAGGTGTTATTCTGTTCCTTGCTTCTCCGCTAAGCCTATCCAGGAGCACATTACCTAGCTATGCATATGGATCTTGTCTGTCAGTTTTAATGACAGAAAGTATAGCAGTACATAGATACATGTAGTTAGTCAAGCCACTCCTTTACCAAATGAACACATGTATTCATGAAAAGCTCACTAGCCTCTTCCTACTCTGAATATGGCTGATTTATCACCTTACACAAATCTCTTTGGACAGATAAGCCAAATAGAAGCTGAAAAGTATTATTTATATTTTAAATTCTGCTGTTCATGTATTCTTTACTAAAGAAACTATTTAAAAAATAGTTAACTCCTATCAACATAACACACACACACACACACACACACACACACAACCACACCAAACCATCTCTAACCTATGAGCTTCAGACAACCGGATTCATCTGTTTTTGTTTTGTTTTGTTTTGTTTTTGTTATTTAATCAAGAAGTGATTTTTAATTTTTTTAAATTTTTAATTTCTTTTTAACACAAAACTTATCACAATTCTTTGGGAGACATAAAGTAGTTCCAAACTACCTATGAGACTGTTCATTGTTCTTGTTCCTGTCTATCACTCTCCTTTTTATCAACATTGCACTGATGCCTCTAATAGAAACTGAGTACCCAACACATTCCCCTCCCAAGTGCTAGCAGATTCTGCAAAAGAATGAATAATCTGAGGAAAGTTCAGCGTGCAATAGCTTGGCTTGATTCATAAAGCAAACAAGGACTTAATCATTTTCTTCCTTGGACAATCATAACAAATAGTTTTGTTAATTATAAACAGGACTATTACACAAGTGGACTAAGACTGGGAGGCCCTGGGATTTTAAATGGTGTTTGGTCAAGAAGCCAACATGACTAGGAAAGCAGCCATGCATATCATTCTCAGCCTGATCAGTTTACTCACACATTTGCAGCTTAAGCCGACTGCACGCCACGAGGACTAAAACTTAACAGCAACCACATCACTATGAAGAAATATATGCATAGCTTAGTCTTTTTGCTTAAAGAGACTGTAAAGATAGATTGACTGTAAACAGCAAGGCAACACATAGTTATAAATATAGAACATTCATTGTTCCAGACCTTGTTCTCTTGTGTTTCTAAGAGGCCAAATTATTATAACAACTTACATTTCATTGCCCTTGTTTCCCCTGGCATATGACATGTCCTAAGGAAGGGAGATGGCTTCCCTCATTCTCCTGACATCACACAGCAGTGTGCCATTGTTCTCTAGAAAATGTTCTGCCTAAAGAGAGCACCAATGCTTTCATGTATTCTGGAGGAATATTGATCTGTCATTGGTGACTTGTTCTCTCTGGTTTCATTCCTTTTTTGGATTATTGTATTAGCCTGGCTGGAATGTTCCTTCTGGTTTGTGATTATTCTTAGACCAAATAACTTGAAAGCTGAGTGGCCTACAATTACTTGGCTTATTTTCCTCAATGCAATGGGAACTTAATTTTTGTTATTGGTGGTGGTGGTGATGATTATATTGCATTGACAGAAGCCTTGTGGGCATTTTCATGTTTCTTATCATTTAACTAACTGGAGAAGATTGACTTCAGCAAAATGTTCCCAAAATTCAAGAAATGGGAAATATATGAGTGTATCTAAAGTTTGAATGAAAACTATAATCCATCCATGAACATCCCACCTTTCTTTTAACAGCTCCATGATGCACAACAATGGCATTGCACCTATCAGAGGTCTGATGGAGGCCCCTGGGGGTGGTAAACCTAGTTTCTGCCACAGAATGTCAGCATTTTCACTGGCAAGTTCTGGGTTGCCAGTTTCTAACCTACCTAGACCAATCAAATGTCAGAAGTATGTATTGGTGTGCATGTGACATGTGCATGTGCATGTGACAACAATCCTTATATACCCATAGTATAACAAGAATAAATTATTGGTGGCATCTTAGAAATCACAGGCCACATTTATGCAGCCTAGGTGATTCTTACAGCACAAAAGCTATACCTTAGAGCAAGATCTTGTGACCAAAGCTTCTCACCCCACCACCTACTCTCTGCCTTTGGTAGCACATCTGAACCAATTGCCATTGGGTGTAAGGACAGCAGAGAATGGAGAACACAGAACTGGTTTTTAGATAAAGAAGCAGTATTGAGAACCGCTCTACCCCACGTTTGGGGGCCAAAATGTCTTGGACCACTCTGTCAATGTTGGAACTCACACTGCCAAAAGCCTTGGGGGCTAAGTAGTTAGAGCCCGCACTGCCCCAGGCTGCTCAGGTCCATGGGTAGGGGTTCAGCAAGAGAGAGAGAGTGAGGACGGACTCCAAGAATAGAGACCAGACAGAGTGTGATTCAGTTCCATTTATTCTTCAGTCTCTCTTTTTAGTCTAAGTTCCAAGTCTTGAGTTCCTAGTCCCTAGTTCCTAGTCACTAGTGCCTCCAAGTTACAAGTTACTTCTTCCAAGTGCTAAGTGCCTAATGTCTAATGCTCTAATTCTCTGTTCCAAGTGTCTAATGCCTACTCTCTAGAGCCAAGTGTCTTCTACCTAATGTCAAGTAATCTGTTGCTTTCTCTGTCTTCCTCTCCCTTTTATATGTCTCACTTCTAAGTCATGCCCTTAACTCATGCCCTTAAGTCATGCCCTTAGGTCTTGTCTCTAAATCTGATCTCTAAGTCACGCCCTGAAGTTACAGACCTTTAAGTCTCACACACCCAAGGAAAGATCCTGAGTATCTAAAACAAGATGTTATCAGAGTGTGCTCAGCTGTTGTAGGCTATTGTAAGCAAGTCTCTTGTAAGGGTATATGGCTCAAGATGGCCGCAAGGATGATAGCCGCCTTCTGTCGGCTTCCAACAAAGCAGCTCTAGTTGTAGCACTAAAATATAGATAATATATTGGAGCAGAATTAACATTAAATTTGGGAGAAATGACTAAACATGTAAATAAATACAGCTATTTTTGAAAGTACCTATCTCAAATTAGGGGAGTGACAAATTTTGTCAGAGAGACACTGAACAATCCATTCTTTCTTCATGAGTTAGAAGTAAAATAAATTTAGGCTTTACAGGATTCCTGTCAAGGATCAGTGTCTATGCATAAACAGAATAGCAGAGTTTTAGGGGTGTTTGTTTGTTTGTTTGTTTTGGTTTTTGGTTTTTTTTTAATTTTTATTTATTTTTTATTTTTTTTTATTTCTTTCCAAGCTGCTTTTATACTATTTTAACTACATGCAAGTATTAAGGTCAGTTCTAAGTTGAGGAACTAGCAATACAATAGATGCAAATAGTCAAAGAACAAGCAAGGCAATAAACAAAGTCCCATGATCACTGTTTCTAAGGGCTTAGCAGGATTACCAAAATATCTGAACCTACTTCCCTGTCCTAGCCCAAAGTCATTTTCATGCCTGAAGTCTACTTCTTTGTTCTAGCCTAAGATTTAGATTCCTGCCTGAAATTACTTCTTTGTTCTAGCCAAAGATTTAGATCCCTAGCAGAGTTTTTAATGCCAGCTAACCCACTTCATTTTCTGGACTAAGGAGACGAACACTCCAAGAACTACAACTGTCTTAGTTACTCTTGCTTCAACAAAACACCAAGACCTAAAAGCAAATTGAGGAGGAAAAGGTTTATTTGGGTTACACTTCCACAGCACTGTTTGTCACTGAAGGAAGTTGGGACAGGAACTCAAGCCAGGCTGGACCTGAGTTAAGAGCTGATGCAGAGGCTATAGAGGAGTGCTGATTACTTGCTTCCCATGGCTTGGTCATGAAGCCAGGACAACCACCTCCAGAGATGGCATTACCCATCAAGGGCTGGACCCTTCCCCATTGATTACTAGATGAGTAAGTGTCTTAGAGCTAGATGTCAAGGAAACATTTCTGCAACTGAGTCTCCTTCCTCTCTGATGACTCTAACTTGTATCAATATAACACAGAAAACCAGCCAGTACATACACTATCACTTAATAAATAGACTTTTGGGAGTGTAACCATGTCAAAGAGTAATGTTATTGCCTCCTGAGTAAATTTGTAATAAAATGTTCTCTCTCCTATATTCTGTGTTTGTTCTTTCTCCTCTGTCTCTCTGTCTCTTTCCTCCCTCCCACTCTCTTAATCTCTCAATCTTTCTCTCTCAATCTCTTTCAATCTGTCTCTCAATCTCTCTCTATCTATCTATCTATCTATCTATCTATCTATCTATCTATCTATCTTTCTCCCCCTCTCTTTTAAGCACTCTATTAAGCCTCAAGGAGACCCTCACCGGACACAGCCACTTGGCCCTCAGCACCTCAATACCAAACCTGTAGCGAATCAATATATGTATGAGCATTTTACAGCAGTACTAAACACTTTAAGCTATATAAATATAAGATTTTTTTCAATTTTGTTGCTTTAAAAGGTATATTTATTCCTCAAAAGTTAGACTAGACAAGGAGCTGAAGTTAAGGGCACCAGAATCTTCTGTTGAGTTCATAAATATGGATGCACTGTAACATTAAGGAGCCCTTAGGAAGTATGAAGTAACATTTTCTTTCAGATTCAGTCCACGTATAATTATGTCCACTCATTAAGACTTGTTTGAATTAATGCTAACATTAGAATTCCGCACTTTCTCAATTTAATTATATTTGTATGTAGGATCTATATTTTGCAACTTATAACTTTAAATTTCAAGATATAATTTTAAATTAATATTTTAATTGTAATCATATAATTTCTCAGCTTTGTGAGGAAAGCAACTTTTCAATGATAAACAGAGATCATATCAACAAACAAGCCTTAAAGTTTTACCTAAGCAGCAAAATTTGAAACATCAACAGGTAACCCCATTTTCTGTTTTTACAATCTACTAGAGTCCTTTAGATTATGTGCACATGCATGCATGCATGCTCACTCTCCTACTCTAAAATATCTAATATCTTGGTGTACATTTATTGAGCTTGACTTCTGATTGTTTTGTCAAATTAGATGATTTATTTCCAAAGAAAACTAAGCTAAATATGGAGACATATAGCTCACCAAAAGTTCATAAGTATGCATCAACATTAATTACCTTTTATGCTTAACAGAACCAGGGAGATTTCATTCAGAGCACAACCTCTTTTCCTCTGCTTGCCAATTTGACCACAGTTCAACGAGCAGTGCCAGATCAACTCTATGAACACGTTGCAAATTGAGCAATCCCGAGGCAGGGTTTGCAGAGGACAGGCTGAATCATGTCATGCTCCTAACTAGAGAGTCTCAGACAAGCTCATTCCAAACAGTGAGAACAGATGGAAAGCAAAAGACTGAGCCAAGTGTCAGCATCAGGCAGGCCACATCACCCTCTGATTTAAGAAGCAAACATAAAATCGTAGCACAATTTTAGGCCAAATGTTAGGACCAATGAGCAGGGATAGAACAGGACAAAGAATGTCCACGGAAATGAAGAATGTTGAGCATAACACAATAAGAATACTGCCACACAATGTCTGTGATTTCAGCTGGAAAGACTTGATGGCTAGGAATTACTCCACAGATAGATGGCATTTTCTAAAGTCTCATTTGCTCACATGTTTAGGATTTGATGCTGGCTATCATCTGGACACTTGGCTGGGGCTCCTGAGAGAACCCCTTATGGCCTTCCTGTTTGCCCTGGGTTTTTATTTCAACATGTTTCAAGCAGTCAACTTGTTATGCTGTTGCTTAGGAATCCACAAAAGGATCCTTGGGAGTGAGACAGAAGCAGGGTTGCTTTTCTTAGGCTAGTGTCAGCATTCTGGTCACGCCAAGGTCCTTGGCTGATTGTAAGCAAATTGTTCAGAAACCAAGGATGAGCACACATGTCTCAGTGGGAGGGTAAAGTTACATTGTTAAAAAGCATATGGGGAAGAAAGGGAGAAGGACTTTTTCAGTCATTTTTAGAAAATAAGACAAATCACACTACAAATACAGAAAGTTAACGTGATTTCAGATCAGTCACCTAACAAACTATGAGGTATATGGCAGTGGCATGAATCCATCCAAATGTGTAAACTAATATATTCAGTCTCCATATCCCCCTGGGGATGCCCCCCACCTCACCACTCCCATTTCAGGTCTCCAGCTAGTCCCAGAGATGGTCCCTACAGATTCCCATTCTCTTTCTCAGCCTTCTCCTGCCCCAAAATGGCCACTTCCTGTAGCTAGGCAGGAATTCCAGTACAGGAAGGGGACCATCGACCCACCCACAAAAACCTTCAACCCAAAATTAGTCCTTCCTATCTGATGCGCAGGGATAAAGATGTAGTAAAAATTGAGAGAACTGCTATCCCTTATTTTTAAAAATGACTGGCCCAACTTGAGATCCATCCCATTGGAGAGAGCCAACCCCTAACATTATTAATAATACTTTGCTATGCTTGCAGACAGTAACATAGCATAACTGTCTCCTAAGAGGCTTCATCCAGCAGCTGATAAAAACAGATATAGAGACCCACAGCCAAACATCAGGTAGCATTTAGGGAGTCTTGTATAAGAATTGAGCCTTCCAGATGGGTCAACAACACCACAAAAAGACCTACAGAGCCAACTAGTTTGGACACATGGGGGTTCACAGAAACTGAACCATCAACCAAAGAGCATACAGGATTTGGACCTAGGCCCACTACATAGTTGGAGATGTGCAGCTTGGTCTTCATGTGGACTCCCTAACAAGTAGAGAGGGTGCTGTCTAGGTCTCTGTTGACTGCCATTGAAACTCTTTCCCCTAGCAGGACTGCCTGGTCCAGCCTCAGTGGGAGAGGATAAACTCAGTCATGCTGTGACTTGATGTCCCAAGGCAGGCTGGTGCCCAAGTGCAGGGGAGTGAGGAGGAGTTTCTTCTCTGAGGAGAAAGGGAGGAGGTAATGAGGGGAGGGATTTCTGAGAGTGAGACTGGGAGAAGAGGAAAGAATATGTGAGACAACTAAACAAACAAACAAATAAATAAAATAAGCAAACTAATTATATTCAACTTAGACTTTATATTTACAAATAAATAATGTGTATGGAATAGTGACTCCGGCACAACTCTAGGCCTTTGAGCTGTTCAATATACAAATTCTCAAAAAGTTACAGAGAAATGTATATAAAATTAAAACATTAACCAACAAACAAGAATCTGTGGACCAAAGAAAGCTGAGGGCTCAGCACAACCTAAGGTCGTCATCACCAGAGGAAAAGTGGGAGTTCAGGATGTCAATTGTACTCCAGCTGTGATATGTTCCAGCTTATTGTCTTTGAGAACCTGATTCATAAGCATGAGATTGATAAACAATGTGATGCCTCGATGCCTAATGGAAATCTGGGCCATTAACAATAGTTTGCATTAGAAAAACAATGTTCATGGAATTTCACTGAAAAGGGGTTAAAAGCAAGATCAACATGATATAATATTTACGTATTTATTTCAAAAAAGCTAAAAAATAAGATTTTTAATGTTTTCCCAAGGGGAAATTATAAGTGTTAAAGAGATAGATACATGTGAACTGAGTTTTACCGAATGCAACTTGTATATGTATAAAAATATTATTCAGTACCCCTTTAATATGTACAGCTTCTGAATATTTACGTTATCAGTTAAAGCATAAATGTTAGAACTAAAGTTTCATTACTAATTTTATAAGGAACAAGAATTGTGCAATAATCAGCTGTAATATAAATCACCTACAAATATTATTTGCAGATTAATGAATATATTTAATCAAACAAAAAATGCTGCAATGAGCATTATTTATTAAAATGATTGTGTGTATGATAACATGAAGTATGGGAAAGCTCTGTTTTTATTTTTCATGATGAGAAACTAACATGATCATAATAGCCAGAAATTGGAAACAACTCAGATGTCCCTCAACTGAAGAATGAATACAAAAAAAATGTGGTATATTTTCACAACGAAATACTATTCAGCTATTAAAAAGGAGAACATCATGAAATTTTCAGGCCAGTGGATGAAATTAGAAAAATATTATCCTGGGTGAGGTAATCCAGACTCAAAAGGACATGCATGGTAATGTAATCACTGATAAGTAGATATTAGCCAAAAAGTACGGAATTCCCATGATGCAACCCATGGACCATAAGAAGTTAAACTAGGAGGAAGGCCCAAGTGAGGGTGTTTCAATCTCACTTAGAAGGAGGAACAATAATCACAGGAGGCAGAGGAGGGAGGGACCTGGGTGAAAGAGGGAAGGGGAAATGGTGACAGGATAAGTTATGGAGGGAGACAGAAGAGAAGCCCAGAGGGTCAGGAGAATAAATGGAAATATGAGGCGACTGAGGTTGGGGTGGAGTGGGAGAATCTCTAGAAAGTCCCAGAGACCTAGGATGTGAGAGACTCCCAGGACTCAATGGAGTGACCTGAGCCGAAATGCCCAACAGTGTGGAGAGGGAACCTCAAGGGCCCATCTCAAGTTGTTAGGGCTCCCAGGGGAGGGTTGGGGCCACCAACCCACCCTCAAATTTTTTGACCCAGAATTATTCCTGTCTAAAAGAAATGCAGGGACAAAAATGGAGCAGAGACTGAAGGAAAGGCTGTCCAGGGACTGGCCCAATGTGGGATCCATCCCATTGGCAGGCACCAAACCCTGACACTATTACTGATGCTATGTTGTGCTTGCAGACAGTAGCCTATGGTGTCCTCTGAGAGGCTCTACCAGCAGCTGACTAAGGCAGATGCAGATACTTACAGCCAAGCACTGAACTGAGATCAGGGACCCCCATGTAAGAGTTAGGGGAAGGATTGAAGGAGCTGAAGGAGATTGCAGCTCCATAGGAAGACCAACAGTGTCAACTAATCTGGATCCCTAGGAGTGCCCAGCGACTAAGACACCAAACAAAACGCATACATGGGCTTGTCTGAGGGCCCTGGCACATATGTAGTAAAGGACTGCCTGGTCTGGCCTTAGTGGGAGAGAATGCACCTAATCATGTAGAAATGTGATGCCCCAGGGAAGGTGAATGCCCAGGGTGTGAGGTGAGGAGTTAGCGACCTCTCAGAGGTGAAGAGGATGGGGGATGGGGTAAAGAACTCTGGAAGGGGGGGGCCAGGATTGGGAGCAACAATTGGGATGTAAATAAAATTTTTTTAAAAAGTCTAAGTCTGAGAAATCCTGAAAAAATAATCAATGTAAATTGTTATTTAGAAGTACAAAGAGAGACAGACAGGAAGGCTATAACCACATTGCTCCTGTGGATTGAGGGCAGAAGACACAACCAGTTTCTGCTTTGATCAAAAAGTCTTTAGAAGCAACTTGTATACACATATAGCATTGCTAAAAATACACGAAAGCAGTGAAAGATAAGCCCAGACGTCCACTGAGCAGTTGACTATGTCTGGAGACACTTCCAGGGTCTAGAGTTGGTGTTGGTGCTGCTGGGTTCGAGTCAGGGAGTGCTCACACTTGTCTCAGCCCTGTACTTTACCCCCAGAGAATTTTGCTGAATTACCAAAAAGCAAGGTGTTGAAGAAGAGAAGGCACCGGAAAGGGTTGGTGGTGATTTCTGTGCAGTTAGCTGGGAGCTATTTTCTTGCCCACAGGGTCTCTATCACAAGAGAGATACAACCCTACAGACTGGAAATGATTTAAACAAAACATAAATAGAGCTTGTTGTTCTGCTTCTGTTAAAGTTGACATTCTTCCACAAGGAAGCTGCTGTTTCTGATTTTATGCTTTCTTCTCTTTCTCCTTTCACTCTATCTCCTATTTTTTTTGTCTCCCTTGTATTCCTTTTTGTAATGTAAAATCCAGGGTTAGCTCTTGCCACATTCAGACAACAGTATTGACTTGTAAGCCGTGCATTGAAGATGCCTGCCTCACCTTCAGCAAGCTATTGCTTCCTCTCCACTCTTGACTCTTTTCCTTTAATGTGTTTCTTTCCAGACAAGAAGCATTACATTAATAGGGGCTTTTAAAAGACAAAGTCGGGCTAGAGAGCTGGCTTGGGGGGGTTAAGAGCACTGACTGCTCTTCCAGAGGTCCTGAGTTCAATTCCCAGTAACAACATGTTGACTCACAACCATCTGTAATGAGATCTGATGCCCTCTTCTGGTGTGTCTGAAGACAGCTCAAATAAAAAAAAAAAAAAAAGTCTTAAAAAAATTTTTTTTAAAGACAAAAGTCAATGACTAAAGTGAGAAAGATAAGATAACAATAGATAAGAAATATTAACAGATAACAGGAAAATACAAGTAAGTAGAAAGGTAAGGCCAGCAAAGCAAGGTAGGGAAACCAGAAATGAGTCCCTGAGTGAGTTAAAGTGTAAGTTGAACCAATGTCCACATCTAACTCCAGAAAGTTTTAGGATTTGAAAGCTTCAGGGCAAAGCTTATGAACAAAACCAACTGACAGCAAGGAAAGCAAAGGCAGTCAAATTAAACTAAAAGAACAGAAGAAAACCTTACACTCTGATTAAAAATGATGAAAAATCCTCGAGAGGTTGAAAGCAATCACTATAGTAATGGTACAAGAGAAGAGATGGAGATGAGGCTGCGAGGTATGTTGGGAATGGTCATGGTACATGCAGCATGCACAGTCTATTCTAAGAAATAGCTTTTGCAGTAGAATCCTCATAAATGGCAATTCTTAAAACTCCCAATGGCCCCCATTCTTTTCCCTTCTAGCATAGGCATCAAGCATCTACTTATCTCTATGTATCCACCCACTCACATGTATCCTTTCACCCACCCACAAACACACATGAGTGTGTGCATACATTCTACATATCGAACAAAATATAAAAGAGCCATGAATTTCAAAAGAAGTCATTAAGAAGTCTGAGCAAAGTGAAGCAGTAAGGAAACAAGCACTGTGAAGGAAAAGGTAAAAGATAAGTGTGAAGAGAACAGCCAATCAGGAAAGGGAAAAAAGAAGATGGGAGAGAGGAGGTGAGGAGAGGGAGATCAGTCAAGGAGACAGGAGGAAAGGAGAAAGAGAAGAAAGCATAAAATTGGAAACGGCAGCTTCCTTGTGGAAGAATGTCAACGTTAATAGAAGCAGAACAAGGAAAGCTCTATTTATGCTTTGTTTAAATCACTTCTAATCTGTAGGGTTGTATTTCTAATCTAATAAATGAAAGAACCTTAAGGAACCAATTTCAAACCTTAGCTTTTAAAATATTACAGTTGACATGTCTTATGCTATATGGAAATAAGGCCTTTCTGTTTTATTCTCCTGGAATTCAGTGTGAAGATACATTGTCTCAGATTTGTTGAACTTGAACAGGCACATCTGATTTTCTGGCACCCATTTCATAAAACCATATTTCAGACAACAGTGAAAAGTAAAAAAAAAATATAACTGCTGTTGAGAAGTTTATAAATTTTGTTTAATCTACATCATGTCAGATATAATGGAATTTGAAATGATCTGGTGCACTGAGCAGCTTTCAGTTGTTGGTTTTAGTTGGTGTTTGGTTGGTTTTCTTTTCAGATTTATTTGTTGTTTGCTTGTTGAGCCTAAAATGCTTTTCAATACTGCCTACCCACTGTAATAACTTCAGCCTGGTTTCCACTATGGGGAACCGGCATGCCTCTGATGTCTTTTGTTGTAGTTTGAATAATGTCTTACAGCAGCTCTCAAAAGTAAGCTAACATGGATCTGGATGAGAGTTAATTACATACAACTGAGAAATGCCTCAACGAGGATCTGCATCACGAGTAAGTATATAATGGCTCTGCAACACTCCTTCTACCAAATCAGGGAACACACCTCGGGTTCTAGGGCTAGTAGGGGGCCATCTGTGCAACCTGCCAGAGCCTGGGAGAAGTCTTAGACACCGATCTTAGAAGTACACATTAGAAAACACTACATAAAATTTCTAGCAACTACAAAAGAGAAACAAATGCTCACCCTGTGCCCCAACAATATCTCCTAGATCGTCCCCAAAGCACTGTACAATATTTCACTTTCTCTTCAGTACACATAAACCATGTGTCTTTTTTTTCAAAATCATTGCATGTAGACATAGACCAACAATATAAATCACAATGTCCATATCATGACTAAAACACCTCCAAATTGTAAGCTAGCCAGATGTCATCAAAGTTTAATAACTAAACTGGATTTAGTCATACAATGCAATACACCTCACTAGAGAGAAGGTAAGGTCTGTGACTGCACATGGCATTTTGATGTGTCATAGAATAATACTAAGCAAAGGATCTCAGACACCAAAGAGTGTCCTACATAGCTTCACTCACCAGCAGAGAGCAAGACATCAGAAGAATTAGCAGTGCTCTGCTTTCATTTTTAGGATACATATCTATATTCAACTTGGAAAAAAATCACTAAGGTATACATTGAGAAAATATATATATATATATATATATACTCACTTTTTTATGCTTGTTTTTTATACTTTTAGTAAAAATACATATGAGTGTCATATATAGCCTATAGATGCCAGAGGTGTTAGATTTCCCCTTGAGCTGGAGAGCTAAGTGTCACCTTATATGGGTTCCGGGAACTGATTCTGAATCTCTGAAAAGAAACACAATATATGTCTGAACTGCTGAGTCATCTCCCCTCCTTATTTTCTTTTAATTTATTAATTTAGTTATATATTTACTTTACCCCCAATCAGATCAAAGCTTCCTCTCCCTCCTCTCCTCTCAGTCTCTACCTCTCACCTCTCCTCCTCCATCTACTCTTCCTTTCTCCTCAGAAAAGGGGAGGTCTTCCATGGCTATCATCCAGTCCTAGCTTATCAAGTTGCAGTAGAATAGGGGCATCTTTTCCCATTGAAGCTAGACAAGGAAGCCCGGTTAGGGAAAAGGGATCCAATGGCAGGCAGCAGAGTCAGACAGTCTCTGTGCGTCTAATAGGAGTCCCACATGCAGACCAAGATGCACAACTGTTACATATGTAACTGTGAAAACAGAGCTGTGGTGTGAACATTCTCCCAAACTGAGCTTGAAAAAGTGTGCATGGACACCATTTACACAAAAGATATGTGAAAAACCCTGAACTATAAGCAAGATTTGTTTTCTTTAGAAGGTATTCCCCACAATACTAAGCTCTGAGGTACAGACTTGTGATTCCAGCATTCACCCAGGACATATAGGCAGGTCATCCTCAGCTTCATATCAGGTTTAAGGCCATCCTAGGTTATGTGAGATACTGTCCATGAAGGAAAGAAGGAAGCTAAACAGAAAGGTAGGTGGGAAAGAAGGGAAGGAGAAAGCCAAAGAAGGGGCAAGGGATGGAAGGAAGGGGAGAGAGAAAGGAAGGTAAAAGATGGCGGGGAGGGGGGGATAGAATGAAAGGTTTAAGGATAAGGTTTATGTTCTACCCTTAAGCTGCAAACTCCCAAGTGGGTGATTTTATGTATTTCACAGAAAATAAGAATCAGGCAAGTCTCACCAACACCTCCCCTTCTTTTCTTTCAAAAGGGCCACAGAGACATCCCAGTATGATTTTTTCAGGTTACTGCAGCCAGCCTTCATAGAAAGAGGACAGGAGTAACTCCTCATAGTCCACTGAAGTCCAGCTGAACAGGGCACAGGAGGAGTAAGTAGGTGACTCTGGGCCTTGTGTTAGCAGGCCCACCCTTACAAACATTCCAGGCCTCTTGCAACAGCAGGAAAACTGTGATCATAATCTGTCTAGGTATTTTTCTCCACACCTCTTTTAAAAACAAAGACTAAAAGGAAGTTGGTGTGTGTGTGTGTGTGTGTGTGTGTGTGTGTGTGTGTGTGTGTGTATCTATGTCAAAACAAGCTATACGACTGCAGTATTGCAGTGGCTTTTCACATGATCCACGGACAGTCCCCATATTCTATGACTCCTTCTGAGATTATTTTTCCCTGGAACCTTGTTCTCAGTAAAACAGCTATAATGACTTTCAGGGTCCAATATTTGACTCACATACTTTGTGATATGTAAATTCAGTCCACTAAACATTTTTTTTTTAATTTCTTGGCTCTGTTCCTGGTGGGCTTGAGTAAGTGGACAGAATGATGTTCTAAAAGCTATGTTTGTACTCTGGACATTTGAGTTTCCTTATGGAAACTCTTGTTCAGACAGTAAGGTCAGCAGTGCTAATGGGAAAAACAGCATTGGTGCTGTTTGTTTAAATTGGAATTGAACAGTCCTATCACACTTGCATATGCCAAAGCGTCATCCAAAGGTCTGGATTCTCCTTCTAGCTTCTGATTCTGCCACCAAGGCCTGAGTGTGGATTGAAGTGCTTAAGTGTAGCCATTATAACCTCATCGCTTAAATGAGTCAGAATTATAAACAGAATGAAAGAATAAACAAGAAAGCAGACACAAAAATCATCTGCGTTCCTCTCATTCTTTCTAGTGCCTGATGTAGGCATACTAACCAAGCAATAGCAAGTAGTCAAAGACAGAAATGCCAAGGTTTGTGCACTTCTGGTCCCACACAGTATGAAAAATTCCAAGACTAAACTAGTTTTATTGGTTGTGCTTTAGAACATGGCTCCAATTGCATCTGATGATGAAGTGGGTGTTTCTAAGGAACTCTGATTGGATGTGACCCTTGGCAATATTTGAGGAACCCATAGGTTTTTCTTTTCTGCCAAGTAATGGACCCAGGAAAAGTTAAGAACCATCAGGACAATCTGAAAGGAAAGGAAGCAAGAGTACCCCAAGGCCACAGTAACTGGGGATTTCAGATCTTTTGGCAACATAAAGCTATATCCTAGGAGAAACGTATGACAATAATTACTGAACCACTGAGGATAGTCACTGAGAAACCATGGAAAGCAGGAGAAGGGCCAGCCTGCTGAAGAGTGGAAAATGTTGCTTCAGTTTTCAGGACAGAATGAAGATTGATTTACAGAATTGCAGATCAGAGTGTTTGACCAAAAAACACTATCAAGTTGTTTTGTTTTGCTTTGTTTTTCATACTATACCTACATTGATACACTCAGAAGATGTGATAACATCACTCTTCCGTGTTTAACTGGCAGATGTTTCATGATACTCCTCTACTTGATAGGGAGGCAGTAAGCAGAATATTAGTGCATTAGGTGTTGTTTTAGTTTGGTTTTGTTGTTGTTGCTGCTGCTGCTGAGATAAAACACTGACAAAAAGCAACTTCGGAATAAAAGGATTTATTTAATCTTATACTTTGATTTTGTTATACAGAGAATAAAGTCAAGAATTAATGTGAAGAACACAGAAAAAGGCTGTTTATAGACTTGCCTCATCTGGATTGCTCAAGTTTTCCTTCCTTCCTTCCTTCCTTCCTTCCTTCCTTCCTTCCTTCCTTCCTCCCTCCTTCCCTCCCTCCCTCCCTCCTTTCCTTCCTTCCTTCCTTCCTTCCTTCCTTCCTTCCTTCCTTCCTCTTTCCTTTCTTCCTGTCTTCTTCATTTCCTTTTTCCTTCCTCCCTTCCTTGCTTGCTTTTCTTCTTGCCTTTATATTTTATTACTACTTTGAGGACTTCATGTAACTTGTTTTGATCATATTCAGATAGTCATCCCTTCTTCATTTCTTTTCTAATTCAAATGCTGCCTTCCTTGTCCACCTAACTTTCTGTCCTCATTTTAAAAATTGAGTCCGATTTGTGTCATCCATATACCCTTGATGTGGTAGATGGACCAAAAGCTACACTCTTAAAGAAAACTACATCTTCGTTATAGAGCAGCCATCAATTGTCAATAGCTCCTCAGTGTTGAGTAGGACTTCTTGCCCATCTCCCTCCCCTAGCCATGAGAGAATGAAGTCCAGCTTGAACTTGCAAAGGTCTTTGTCATGCTGTTAGCTCTTCTATGAGTTCATTTGTTCCAATTCCTGCTGTGTCCAGAAGACACTGTTTCCTTATATACATCTCTGGCTCACTCACTCTTCTGCAATAATCCCTGGGCTTTGGGAGGAGGAGGTGTGACATAGATGTCCCATTTAGGACTAAGCGTTCTGTAGTCCCTTATTCTCTGTATATTAAGCCACTGTCGGTTGCTGTGTTAATCACCATCTGCTGAAAAAGGAAGATCCTCTGATAAGGGCCCAGATATGCATTGATAGATGAGTATAATGATAAGATATTAGAACTCAGTTAATACTATGTTTGTTTAGGTGAATAGTAATAGATTCCCTCTTAAGACCTATGATCTGTCTAGCCATAGGTCCTTGGCCCCATGATGGTGCCAGGTATGGTATTCATCTTGTGAAATGGACCTTAAATCCAATAAAAAATGGTATAGTTATATCCATACCATCCATACCACTCTGCATCAGTGGGTATGTTGTGCCAGATAAGAATTTACTGAAGCTCAGAATGTTTACAGCTGATTAAGACTGATAACTACTTTTCTCCTCCAGTAGCATGTGTGGTACCTTCCAGCACCATGAAAGACAGGCAATAATGAGGAAGTTTCCAGGACATTACCAACTTGATCTCTCCATGTTCTATGACACAAGGACATATGTAGTATCTTCAGCAATTGGGTTTTACCATGAACTTCTGGAGGGTAACCAATGGCATTGGCACTAGTGTGTAATCTTTAGAATCCATGGTGCCTTTCTGGCCAACAACTTTTAAAGACATGATATGTTCCTGGCACTCAGCTTGTTATTTACAATTCTGTGGTGTCTCTAATGATCAACATCCTTAGCCATCAGGGAATTGCAAATTAAAACTGCGTTGAGTTTTAACCTTATCCCTTCAAAATGGCAAATATAAAAAAAAATGAGGACAAATGAGGAGGTGTGTGGTTGTAGAAAAATAGAATTCTTATTTTCTGCTGGAAGTAATGAACATGAATACAGCTATCATGTAAAACAGTGTTGAGGTTCCGCAAATAGCTGGAAATAGATATACACATAATCCAGCTATAGTACTCTTAGATGTATTCCCAAAAGACTCTCTGCCATACTATAGGTTTAGATACCTGCTCATTTCTTTGATCTTTGACAATTTTACACACATACATTCAGTATCCTGCCTATTCCCACTCCTTGATCTCTTATGGTTAGCTAAGTTCATGCACAGGGCACCTCTGTTCAGCCATCTGGCATCAGAGTCCTAGTTACTTTCTTTTAAAAGCCTTCACAAGTGCATAAACTTTAGGCAGACAAAGCCTGTGTCAGACCCTGAGTAAAATAAAGTGAAAACAAACAAAAGTTACCAACAGAAAAATTAACAAACAGTGTAAAACTAAAGGAAACTAGAATTTCTAAGAATCTATTGCTGTTTCGAGTTCAGTGGTAATGACACATGGTTCTTATTAAGATCTTCTGTATGCCAAGTGACCTCGACCTACATCATCACCTTTTTGGTCAACATAGTAGTAAAAGAAAAGCATGGTATTTGTGTTATCACCAGGACTTTACAACTCAAAAACATGATATAATGTCCTCAGGTCCTATCTGCATTACTTGATTCAGATACAATCAAATCCTAGACTTTAAAACAGTGTCTTTTCTCCTCCTTTCTCTTTACCTCTCCTATGATTACCCACCTCCCTTTCTTTCCCCTGTGAATGCAAAAATCATTTTCTAGAGCAATTAATAAAAAGATATACATACATGAACCACATAAGGTAATATTAAATCAAATACCCAATATATGTAATATCTAAATCAAAAGGTTTTACTGGAACATTTAAAGATTTTTCATTTAGCACTGTAGAGAAGCTGTGAAATACTCCCCAAAATATCTTTGGTCCAGAAGAACTTTTGAAGCTTTATTTCTCATTGGGATTAGATTCCCTGTAGTCATAATTTGATGATAGAATTGCCTAAGAATAGAGCCAGCATGAAACATTCATAAACCAAGAGTGTCTCTAACTCCCTGTGGCATCACAATGGCCTATTCAGCTAAGTAATCTCCAAACTTTTCTATCTTTCTAAGCAAGTGTAGACTCTTTTTTGTGATGTATTTTCAAAAACTATGGGCAGGTAAGTTTCCAAAAGAAAGAATTGGCTATTCTAAAGTCACTAGAGAACTAGGGGAGGAAAAAATCCTTCAAATTCTACAAAAGGAGAGAAAGGTTGGATCTTACACAACGGGGTTGTAACTAGCTAGCACTGCGAACTCTTCATTCATATACTTGAACAGTATAAACTTCTCCTTCCTGTTCTCTCATGCCTAGATTAAGACAGTGACAACAGCCCAGGAGATTCTTAACCATGGCAGTGTATACGCTTCCTTCACATGATCCGTAAAGCAGAAGATGCATGGACAAGCTCTAGCTGGGACCTGCTAAGAGAGTGTGTGAGGACAACCAAAGTAATGAAAACCAGGATGACTAGGATTGAAGGAAATACAACTAGAGACAACTATGAAAGCAAATGTTTCAAAAATGGGTCATCAGAACAAGAATAAATAACCTCAAGGGGAGAAAGGGTAGTAATGTGTTTTCATTAGACAGGTACAAGAGACTAAGTGGCATAGCCCAAAAAATCCACGGATAGATACACAAGACATCAGAAAATTGCTAGAAGATGAGAGAAACTAATAAAAAGTCTGAGTTGAAGATGTTATGGATCCATCTACTAAGACTTCACAGTTTAAAGGGTGGCAAAAGATGATTCAATAATAAGAATAGTGTGAACATTAAGAATATTCATGTTAGGCCAAATATTCTTGTTTTGCTTGCAATTATTTCTTTTATTTTTTTAGATTAATATGATTACATCCTTTCTCCCTTCTCTTTCTTCCCTCAAAACATTTCCATATACTACTCTTTGTTCTTGTTCAAATTTAGGGCCTATTTTATTCATCAATTGTTACATGCATCTATATTCTTGAATACATTCTGCTTATATATAATAGTCTACATAGTGTTACTTGTATGTATGTTTTCAGCAGTGACTGTTTAATATAGGATAACCAATTGGTGTGCTCTTCTCTGGGGAAGACTATTTCTCCCACTCTTAGCATCCCTTAGCTGCCTGTGGTTCTTTCTTTAGGGCTAAGGCCTTATGGGCTTTCTCCTGTTCACTTTGTCTTTGGTGTTGATTTTGTCCAGCTAATGTTTAGGCAGTCATGTGGGTAAGATTTTTATGGGTATAGCTTCTGACATTGCTAGGAGATGCAATTTCACGACAAATTCCTTGATGGTTCTTATAATCATTCTGCCCCCTCTTCTTTAACTATCCCTGAGCTTTAGGTGATTTTGCAGATGTGTATCTAGCCACCAGGTGTGAAGTTCACCTTGGGCAGGTGACATTCTTCACTGGTTTGAAGAATCTTGGTAGTGGTTCTTCAGATTCTCATACAAAGTAAATAGTTTCTTTCGAGTGAGCCAAAGGTATTACTTTTGTATTCAGCAGAGTCTATTCTTGGGATTCTTCTTTAGGGGCCTCTGCATTGCCCAATGTTTTCCAAATATTTCCTTTGAGGCTTAAAGATATAATGTGACCATGTCAGCACTTGTGATAAACTTATTCAAAGTACCTATAACTTTTTTGTTTTTTTATTCTGCTGATATTTTAGTTTGTATTTTATTGCTTTAAACATAGTAATTGTAGTATATATCTTTTCTCTAACTAATATTTATAACAGTTGGAGCCTTTGAAGCTCTCCTATTATAGATTTCGCCTCTCCTCATATAATTTCCTAGTGGGTCAGGGTATTTTTGCATATTGAGTATTATACTTCCAGGTGTAGTCTTTAGACTACATGGGGGCATAAGTTAAAAATATCTTCCTTTAGGATATTGGAGAGATGGCTCTGCATTTGTTAATCTTGCAGAAGACTGGGGATCAGTTTCTACTACCCACATGATGAATCACAACCATTCCAAACTCCAGTTTTAGGTGATACAATGCCCTCTTTGAACCTTCATAGCACCAGGCATATAGATGGTACATACACATATATACAGTCAAAACAGCCATACAGATAAAATAAATAAATGTTTTGAAAATGTTTAAGTGTCTTTCTCTAGTGAGAATTTGTCATTGATTGTATCCCACCAGCCCAAGACCTCTTAGTGTGAACCTAGATTAGAAGATCTAGACTCGAGATTCCTTCCCTGGAATCTGCTCTCACACTGAGGAGGCCAGTGAAAAGTTCTTCTGATGTACTCGATCAATGATGGTACAGTCTCAACTTATTTTAGAGAAGTTGAGGTTCCCACTTTGAGCAGACAGGGAATCTTAATTTTTGTCCCTTTCAGTGATGGCACTGTGAAAATGTTCATTTCAACTGTGCTGGATTCACAAAACCCTTCTGGGTTTGTCAAAACTCTGGGTTACTGTTTTCTTTTCAGGTTTGAATGCCAATATACTGCTAACTCCTCCTGGTTTTTAAAGAGGATTTTCCAAAACCTTATTTGAGCTTTTCAGTTCTTATGAGAGAGACAACTGGACCAAATAATTCAGTTTGTAGTTCCTGGAAACGGGAAATCCTACATAAAGTCTTAAAATACTCTAAAGAAACAGAAAAGATGACAGCATTGCAGAGTAACTTCATAGTGTTGCTCTGGAAATGGAGACTTGAGGCATCATACAATACTAAATACTGTCACTTACTGAGACTCTGGTGAAAACAGGAAGTTGTAAGGAAATCACAGGACATTTGTCTGTCTATTTATGATTTAATAGAATTGAGACTCTAAGAATATAAGTCCAAGTATTAGGCCCAAAGTGACTGAACCATATCCATCCCTTCATATACATTTCTGTCCAGTCTTTCAGGACATGTGAATTCATGGACTTCTCAAATTCTTGGAGAATTAAGTGTTACAGCTCTAACACATTTATACCACCAGTGACACTTTTGCTCTTAAATATGTTTTGGCTGTTGTTATGAGAAACTTGAGGGCCAAGTCACCAATTCTGCATACACAGTGAGAAACAATAAAAGCCACTGCTATTTGACACTTTGCAGATATAACACACAAAGCTTACCAAATCTCTGGCTCCCTGGATATGTAAACATGAAAAAATCAAGCGTAAATAAGTTTCTACACAAGGGTGAGTATTCATTTCAGCCATGTGCCAGGATGCACAGGGCAAAGATGGGGCATCCAGTAATTTCTTACTACCACAGCAGTTTTATACCTGTGAAAGATGATATTATTCAAACTGAGACTCCTAGATTTAAAATAGAGAATAAATTTAAAAAGTATGTTGGGAAATGAATGTTGAACTCTTAACACTTCATTGTGTAATGTTACTGGCGAAAACCAAAAGGCTTTATCTTGGCAGCTTTTTCTAAGCACAATGCTAAAATTGTGTAGACAATAAATGCAGCAGGTCAAAAATATTTGTAACCTTGTACTTCTCAGATTATTTACTCAAATCTCAATAATCCTAAGTGAACTTGACTATTTCTAAACCTACAGGACTATTGAGTATTATTTTGTACTTGTGTGAGAACTCTAACATACTCTCTGTTAGAATACGCACATCTGGAAATGCAGTGATCACTCACAAAATTGATATCAGTCATCCATGGAGCACTCTAAGAGCTTTGTTTATTTCCCTTGTGTCTTCTTCGGGGCTTTGACTCAGCTTTGCTGTCTTCATTTATGCTACGCAGACTTGGATTTATATTCTAATTTGTTCATGAGCTGGAACAAGCTAGTAGCTTCTCTTGCACTTGCCAATTACATTCCCAGAGCCTATGCCTTTCATCTACAAACCATCTACTAGACCATCCCAGTGATCTTTAAATCAAAGATTTAATACTAGAGATGTTGATGATAATGCACTTAGTATAACAAAATCAAGCATGGCATGTCACTTGTCTTAAGTCATAATGAATTACCAAAAATAACTCTAAGTAATCTGTAAAAAGCAACTCAAGATCTGCTGTGATTTCTTTTTTATTATTTGAGAATTTTGCACATGCATGACGATGTCAACACCACCACCTCCTCTCCAATCTTTTCTCTATCCTCTGATTACATTTTCCTCTCTATTTCATGTGTTTTTTTTTTAAGCCCACTGACTCTTCTTAGTGCTGCCTGAATGTGCATGATACAGGGCCGTCTACTGCATCCTTTGCCGTTAATGGGCTATATCCCTGAAGAAAACTGATTCTTACTCATAAATTACCAATAATTCCTCAGCTAGGTGTGGGACTTTGTGACTACTTCCCCTCTTCATACTGGGACTTCTGTCTGGTGTGTTATGAACGTATACAAGTTTCATGCATGAAGTCACCAGCACTGTGAGTTCCTATGCTGAGAGAGAGCTACCTTGTTGAGTCCAGAAAACGCTACATCACCTATGACTCTGGCTCTTACAATCTTTATATTTCCTCTTACAGAAAGTTATTACAGATATTTCATTTGGCAATGAGCAATCCATAGTCTCTTCTTCTCTGCAGGTCTCTAAGATAACCATTATCTACTGAATAATGTAGTAATTCAGTAATAATCTATTGAAGAAAGCTTCTCTGATGAGGGTTGAGATATGTACTAATCTATATGTCCATTAAGCAGAACAATTGCAGTAGGGTCTCCCTTAGGGTATATAGACTACATAGCAATGAGTTCTTTGTACTGTTAATAGTGCAAGGCATGAGTTCTACCTTGTGGAGTGGGCCTCAAATCTAATAAAAAAAAAACATGATGGTTGTGTCCATAACATTCATGCCATTATTTCATTAGTGGGTATGTTTTGCCAGACAAGAATTACTGAGACTCACAAGGTTCACAGGTGGCTAAGACTGTCTGCTACTTTTCTCCTTCAGTAGTGTGCATAGCATCTTCCAGCACTGTAAAAGCTCACAGTAGGGTGGAAGTTCCAAGTCAGAACTATCTGGATTTCTTTATGTTCTATGACTCAAGTATATCACATCTTCAGCAATCAGGTCTTACCATCAAGTTCTTAGTGGTAAACAGTGACATTGGCAAGAGTGTACAATGTTTGTGGGTCTATGGGACCCCACTGATCAACAACTTTAAAAGAGATAACCCATCTCTGGCATTACCTCTCTTAGACATCATAGGCTTTCAAATAAAAGGCTCATTGCTATAGTCTCTTTCACAAGTCCAGTTTTAAAACATATGTCAAAGTTGCATGCCCTGCAGCTATATAATAGAATATATCTGAAAATCTATGTTGGACATTTCATACTGAGGAGAAGCAATTATTTACAACACCCATTTTTGTTTATTATTAATGTTTTTCTGAACAATGATTCCACATGTAAAGTATATGATAGCTAGCCTGTGATTTTGTGAGCATTACAAGAATTAGTTAAGAAAACAAACTAAAAAGGCTAACTCACACAAGTAATGAACCACACATTCATGTAAATAAGAAAACAGATATATCTGTGCTTTCTGGGTTCTGGGGTAATTTTCCTTCTAAACTTAGGCTATTCAAATGAAAGTAAGCGTGCGCGCACGCACACACACACACACACACACACACACTTCTATTTCTCTCAAATGTTAATAATTGCATGTACCAGACCTTTGTACTGCCCAGGACACATCCACAGAAAGAAAAATTCAGTCCCCAAAGGAAAAATGAACTTATTGAAAGCTGGTGTTAATTTAAACCTTCAACATTAAGAAATTAACTGGGGCCGGTCTGGGCCCAAGCACTGAGCAGATCCTGGGCGACAGCTCTGCCCCCAATCTCACAAAACCCAGAAGAAGTGGGCCTCCCAGGAGCTCTAACCCAGATGGTATCTTAGGTTAGGAGACAGTAACATCCACCCGAAACAGGGAGTAACTAGGACCCACTAGAACCCAGGAATTCATTCCTGGCCCAGAGCACTTGTTCATTCCTCTCTGCGCATGAGCACTGAGCAGATCTATCCCCAGTAGTAATACCCACCCCACACAGTTCTGATACAACCAAGAAAATGGGAAGGACATGCTCCAGTCAGAGATAGGGCAGGTAGCACTAAGGAGAACCAGATGGCGAAAGGCAAGTGCAAGAACATAAGCATCAGCAACCCAAGGTACTTGGCATCATTAGAACCTAGTTCTCTCACACTAGAAAGTCCTGAATTCCCCATATCACTAGGAAAGCAAGATTCAAATTTAAAATCACTTCTAATGATGATGATAGAGGACTTTAAGAAGGACATAAATAACATTCTCAAAGAGTTTGAGGAGAATACAGGTAAACAGGTAGAAGCCCTTGAGGAAACACAAAAATCCCTTAAGAATTACAAGAGAACACAAGCAAACAGGTGAAGGAATTGAACAAAACCATCTAGGACATAAAAATGGAAGTAGAAACAATAAGGAAATCACAAAGGGAGCCTACCCTGGAGATAGAAAACCTAGGAAAGAAATCAGGAGTCATAGATGCAAGCATCACCAACAGAATACAGGAGATAAAAGAGAGAATCTCAGGTGCAGAAGATACCATAGAAAATACTAACACAACTGTCAAAGAAAATGCAAAATGCAAAAAGTTCTTAACACAAAACATCCAGAAAATCCAGGATACAATGAGGAGACCAAACCTAAGGATAATAGGTGTAGATGAGAGTGAAGATTCCCAACTTAAAGGGCCAATAAATATCTTCAACAAAATTATAGAAGAAAACTTCCCTAACCTAAAGAACGAGATGCCCATAAACATACAAGAAGCCTATAGAAGGCCATATAGGCTAGACCAGAAAAGAAATACCTCCTGTCACATAATAATCAAAACACCAAGTGCACAAAACAAAGAAAGAATATTAAATGCAGTAAGGGAAAAAGATCAAGTAATATACAAAGGCAGACCTATCAGAATTACACCAGACTTCCTACCAGAGTCTATAAAAGCTAGAAGATGCTGGACAGATGTCATACAGACCCTAAGAGAACAAAAATGCCAGCCCAGGCTACTATATGCAGCAAAATTCTCAATTACCATAGATGGAGAAAGCAAGATATTCCACAACAAAAACCAAATTTATACAATATCTTTCCACAAACCCAGAACTAGAAAGGATAATAGTGGGAAAGCTCCAATACAAGGAGGGAAATTATACCCTAGAAAGAGCAAGAAAATAATCCTCTTCCAAAAAATCCAAAAGAAGATAGCCACACAAAGATAACACTACGTCTAATAACAAAAACAACTGGAAGCAACAATCACTGTTCCTTAATATCTCTTAACATCAATGGACTCAGTTCCCCAATTAAAAGACATAGGCTAACGAACTGGATACATAAACAGGACCCAGCATTTTGTTGCATACAAGAAACCCACCTCAGTGACAAAAATAGACTCTACCTTAGAGTAAAAGGCTGGAAAACAATATTTCAGACAAATGGTCCTAAGAAACAAGCTGGAGTAGCCACTCTAAAATTTCCAGCCCGAGAACACAAAAGGAGGGACTCATGACTCTACTTGTATAGGTAGTTGAGGGTGGCCTTGCCTGGCATCAGTGGAAGTGGATGCCCTTGGTGCCTGAAAGTTTGGATTCCCTAGTGTTGAGCAATTAGAGAGCAGGGAGATGGGAATGAGAGGATGGTGGGAGCACAGCCTCATAGTAATAAGAGGAGGGGAGATGGGGTAAAAGGTTTTGAGGGAGAATGGGAGAGGAGATTACATTGAAAGGTAAATAAATAAAATATCCAATTTTAAAAATAAACAGAAAATAGGTCTGTCAATTGTAGTTGAGCAGTTGAGACTTTTAGTCAACAATTTATTACAAGGATTTCATATAATTCTCAAGGGCAAGGTATTGTGGAAGAGGCCCATGGAACTTCAAAAAGATTGGTGAGACATACTGTTGCTGAGACAAAAAAATGATACCTACCTGTGAGCTTGCTGAGTGCCCTGATAAGGGTGACTGGGGACCTGTATTGGACATATGTTTCTGACTCACTTTTGCTTGACTATATCCCAGAGGGGACAAGCTACTTTGCCTCGAGTTTTTAGACCTTGTGGGATGGAGACTAGAAAAGAGAAACTATATCTCTTGTATTCTTCTTAAAGGTGTTCAGCTATTAGGACTTAATCATGACTGGTCTAAAAATCAATCCAATATGGGAAATATCAGTCTACTTTTGGAAGATTGGATCTGGAATTTGTTAGAAACATATTTGGAAGCTAGCTGTAGCTTGCTATGATGTTAGGATAGCAAGAGATAATATTGGGACAGGATCTGGATTTCAAACAAGGGTTAGTGCATGTTTTAAGGCCCTTTTAATTGTCAAGCTAAAATTGGTTTTCTCTCTTCTACAGCATTTATTGTAACTTTCACTGACTGTATAATTTTCAGTTATGTTAGTGTGTTGAAACCTGGCATGTCTGTTACAGGGGTCTATCAACCAGCTTTTGTCTCACTGCCCTGAATATTAAAAAACCTTGATTCTCTAAAAAAAAAAAAAAAAAAAGCTTTCATGTGCTGAAAGAAGTGAGTTAGGCTTTAAGCAGAAGCAAGAGGGTAGCAGGCTTGATTATTGCTGGTATAACCAATTTAATTCCATTAATTGCTAGTACCACTGCTTCTGCAATAGTATCGACACAAGGAGTTAAGACAACTATTTTTGTTAACCATCTAGCAAAAAAAAAATGTTACTAATGTATTGAGTATACAAAAGGATTTATTTAGGTATCTGGAACAATGAATGATGCTAGATAACCCATTCAAATTATCTGAAGAAGGTTCAGGGTTCAAGAGTTAGGAGCCATCCCAAGAGTCATGACAAATATTATTGGAGTAGTGTTACTTTTGAAATTCACAATGATTGTCATTATAATTAGAAAAAAGTTTAAAGACACCTGTATGATATTTGGCAAAATCCTAATACCTCTCTGGGTGTGTTAACTTTGCGTAGTGAGATTATGAATTTAAAGAATGCTACTCTGTTGACATTTGATGTATAATTTCCAATTATGTTAGTGTGTTTATTGGCAGATAATGCAGATAAAATTTTCCATGGCCTGAGCTTAGCATTTCCATTTTGGACATATATGTCCAAGAATGGCATAAATAGCTTGATCAGGCTAGCTCTTCTTGTCCTGGGAATACTTTTATTCCTGCCCATCATGTTAAAGCTTATCTTTAACAACGTCAACATGTTGGTAGCCAAAGTACATGGCTTAAACCTAAAAATGGACCCTCAGACAAAGTTATTAAATTAACAGGCTGGCAAGCCAAGGACAGGTGAGACTCTGCACAGACCTTTACCAACCTAAAGCATAAGTGCATTGCCTTTGACAATGCATATTCTATGACAGGTAAAGAAGGCAATCTTGTCAGAATGAGCTAAGACAGGCTCAGTCTTCTTAACGAAATACAAAAAGGGGGTGAGGGGAAGAGGGGGAGAGCCTTTGGGGCTGCTTGGCAAGAAGCTGACATGGGCCAAGGACAAAGAAATAGGCTTCATGCAGGAATCTGACATTAGACTAGAACAAAGAAGTAATTTCAGGTAGGAGTCTAAATCGTAGGCTACAACAAAGAAGTAATCTCAGGCAGGAATCTAAATGTTAGTCCAGAACAAAGAAGTAATTTCAGACAGGATTCTAAATTTTAGACTAGAACAAGAAAGTAGGCTTCAGACATGAAAATGACCTTAGGCTAGGATGGGGAAGTAGGCTCAGATACTTTGGTCATCCTGATAAGCCTTTAAAAACAGTGATCACAAGAGTGTCCATGTAACTTGGTTTAATGACTTGCTTTTTTTTTTTTTTTACTATTTGTGTTTATTGCATTGTGTTTATTGTTTGTTACTCAACTATTTGCATCTATTGTATTGCTGGACCCTCAACCTAGAACCGACCTTACTATATGCGTGTAATCAAAATGGTATAAAAGCATAAAGGAAGAGGGGAAGTAAAATAAGGGGTTCTAGGGAGGGGAAATGAGGAAAGAAATGATATCTCTACTGTAAATAAATAAAATATTCAATAAAGAAAGAAAAAATAAAAATAAATAAATCCTCAGAATGCAAAAAAAAAGAAAAAAGAAAAGATAAAAGAAATTAACTAGGAATCAGGATTATTTTTCTATTTTAATGTAGCTAGCTTTATTTCTAGAAAGGCAATCCCAACTATCATGGCTCTATTCATAAATAGTTGTGTCTGTTTCAACAGACAAATAAATGAATGAGTAATTGATACTATTCATACTGTATTCAGTTCCTTTCCAAAAATCAGTCTAATTCTCCCACCACATCTTATTTACATTATAAATTTCTTTCATGCAAAGTGAAAACAAAATCAACTTTTCTCTAACTCAAATCCAAGGATGCTAAGGGTCTCGCCTAAAATTATGAGGTGATTATATTCACTGTTTTATAAAATATGTCAGTAAACACATTCATCCATTTCTTAGATAGATACTTTTTTGCCTATACAGTTAATGTCTTACTTTTTGATTTTCCTTGTTCAGATACATTTTAAAATAAAGTTTCAGTCCTCAAAAGCTGCATTTTTGAATCAGATGGATCTCTTGAAACTCCTGCATGAGCAGAACTACTTACGTGAGAAAAGCAGGCGTAGAACATCTGTCAGCGTGCAAGAGAACCCATAAATAGCATTCTATCTCTATGACAATGGACTGAAGATTACTGACCAAATAGTAATACCAGTTTAGGTATCAACCATAAACAGCAGTTTATAGAATTCCACAGATGTTAAAGTCACATGCCTTGACTTTGAGAAACTTAGTAATCTGCACTCTGAGCAGAATTCTGCTGTAATTCCCAATTGCTGTCCATTGAAAAGTAGGTGGGTGGGGGAAATGAAATCAGCCCCTTGCATCCTTGGGAAAATTCACTGTGTAATACCACATGTTTTCTATTGCATAAGACAATGCAGCCATTTCCCTTCAAGTACCAAACTGACATCATTTAATTATTCTAAATTAGGCTTTCACTCAAAACCCTGTTAATATGACCTCTTAGCAAAAGATCTATAGCAGCCATGGCAAGCATTTTTGAGTCCAGAAAAATGAAGGAATTGTTTTAGATATATTTTTGCCAGACTTTCTTAACAAGATTCAATTGAAATTTACAGTCAAGGGAATATTTCTTATGCTTTTTCCCACTGAACAAATGTCTAAGTAATTATCTGCAGATTTGTATAAAATCTCTGTAGAGAGCTAAATTGCCCTCAGTGCTACCTTAAATGAAAATATATCCTGTGGTTCTCTTTGCATATTAGGAAATCTTAGAAAGAACTTTAAGGAACTTGAGCTACAAATAGCTCCAAATAAAATTCTCCCAGGGGAAAAACCCCTCCCAAGCCAATGAGTTCACTTTAGTAGTCCATTCCTGAACCAGCATTAGCCTTTTAGAGTGTAACAGAACTGTTAGAAGAGAAATAATCAATATGTTAAGGTATAAGCCAACATTCTGAAAGTACATGAAAGCAAGACTTGTAATGAATTCAAGCCATTTGGCTTGTCATGATCTCTTCAATTCAGCATCAGAAACGGATGTCTACTTTTTGCTCCTTTGCTACCAAAAGTTAAAACATGTTTGAATATATATGATCAAAATATACTGTATTAAAAATTAAGTGTATTAAAAAGTAAGAGCTGGATGACATTCAGATGACATTAACGTATTTAAATTATGCATAGAAGCCATGAAGAGAAATATGTCATCTCATTTAGCAGTGAAGACATTTAACATGTTTTTATTAGTTCTTTGAGAATTTCATAAGAAAGCCATGTATTCAATGCATTTAATCAATTCCTTCCCACTATCTACTATGGCATCACATGAATATTCCTGTTTACACCAGACTGAACTTTAATGACAGATCAGTATTGCTCAGATAAACAGTAATTCACAAAATTTCAAACAACTTAACTTTACTATTAGAAGTAGAAGATGAAATTTTGGTAGGCCTACTTAGCCCAATTAGCCCAGTGTAAATGTGTCAGGAAGTAAAACTGAAGGTTTGGCCATATATTCCTATGTCTAAGTATGGTGCATGAGCTTTAGGAAAAGACATCCTTCTATTATTTGGTGGTTAAGACTCTGAATTATTGACAATATAGGTCTTAGACTTGTGTTCCACTTCTAGCCTTTGGCTAGATGTCTTTTACCCTTTTATTCTTTAGAGTCATTCTAATGATGAGAGCAAAGGAGAACTTCTCAGAAGCTGGTGTCAAGACCGTCATTTTCAGGGACTGTTACCAGCTCTGGGGAAGATCTAGTGGGGAAAACAATGAAAATTGGATTTGCATATTATTTGTGAGTCTCAATAATTTCTCCCTTTAACGTTTCCATGGACAGTGTAGAAGGGACATCACACTCAAATGCTACCATTTCTAAGTTTGACATGCGTTATGGAGTAAGGCATAAGCATTTTGGGGTGTTTATGTTAGATTATATTCACAGCCATAACAAATTTGGTTCTAATGTCTCCTGTTTACTTTTTCTGTAACCATATCTGCATTCTCTTCATGTCACAGATTACTCTCTATATTATACGAGAATAGAGTTACAATTTGGAACCTTAAACAGACCCAAAAGTTTTCCATTTCAATTACAATTTCTAAATTCCACAGGAACCAACTATGGGATGACATAGATTATGCTTGTGGTACCCAGAGGGAAAGTATTGGCTTTAAAAATTGGTGGGGAGGGGGTCTTGGAGGAGTTGTGGGAAGGGGAAGAATATGATCAAAACATATTGTATTGAAAATACTTAAAAATAATATATAATATGATCAAACTCTATTATATTAAAGATACTTAAAAGAAACATAATGAGACCATTAATATAAGTTTTTAAATATGTTGGGAAATATGAATGTCCTTTCCATTTTACCAAAAAAAAAATCTTCATAGGTGTGTATATTCCATATAATGGTATAAACAGTCAAGCCAGAACCAAGAGAATGTTCATTTTCAGTTACGCTTACTGACTAGATTCTCAACTGATTATTTCTGTCTCTCACAAACCCCAGTGTTGAGTTACAAAAAGTACCAAGGCCTTCCCAGAAGGCTGCTAGAAACATATGGAATATCTTATCCTGAAATGTGGTTTTAATTTTATGGCATTGGCTTAAAGAAAACACGATTGTTTGACAATCCCATACTAGTTCCTCTTTGCCAGCACATCATGGCAATGTGCTATTGAGAAGTGTAGATTGTTACCATCCATGAGCAAGAGAGGGGTAACGAAAGATATGTGTAAGCTGTATTATCAGCAAAATATGAACTTTAATAACTTCAATGTTAGGTCTTGTGATATAATCAGATAGACTTTGAGTCAATTCCAATTATTAAATAAAGAAAAAGATATAGAATAATTATAACCTTGAATCACTTACATTTATATTATTTGCTCATAAGTATAACCCAGATTTTTCCATAAACAATAAAGCAATAACTACCAGATGATGCAAGGATAAAAAAAACTTTCAAAACATTTGCTTTGGGTGTTAAAATAGCCTTTATATTATTTGTTCACAATAAGCGTTTTAATAAACATTTTTAAACATCCTAATTCAAGGTATCTTGAGCTCTGTACAGACACACCACTCCTTTCTTTGTAACTCAACAGAAAAATCTGGCTGGCGCTGGAAGATGTTAATGAATCATTATTTCCTCTTTCTTTTTTCCTTTAAACTTAAATTGCCATATTTTATTAAATAAAATCAAACTGGCAGATGTATGAACTAAACAATATTTTGAGTCTTTCCAGAAGACACAGTGGAGAAGCTGAGTTTGGGATAAGAATCCAAAGCTACTTTATGGAAATGATGGACTAACTTTCTCATTTTCATGCATGTTTATAAACAGTCATACCTTGGGCCAGAAACACAATGTAATGTCTGCTTCTCTTCTTTGTAGCACTCCCCTGGGTTGTACAGTAATTTTTACTGACAACAAATTATCCCCACAATTTAAGTGGCTTGAAAAGGCAACATAAATGACCACCCAACCCCAGCTTAAATATTTTGTATGCTATTAGGAATTACAAGGTCAGATTATATGACATGTGTAATAGAATGGTACTATAATAGAAGAAATTACTGTATATGTCCTGCCAAAAGTGAAATATATTTTAACAAAAGGGGCTAACACTCTAGTTCTTTAAAAAAAAAAAAGTCTAATATAACACAATGTTACCTAGAGCCCTTATGCTGTATATTGGATTTCTAGAAGAGTCTTACTTTATATCTAGAACTATATGCCCTTTCATTCTCATCTCCTCTCCCCACCCCCTGGACAATGGCTTTATTCTTTGTATTTGTTCTTTTACATATAGGAAGGATTCTATATATATGCAAGTTGGTATCCTCTTTCATTATAATTTTGGCTTGTTTCATTAGAATAATGTCCTTCAGATTATTCCATGTTGTGGCAAATGGCTGGATATAATGTTTCATATAATGAGCAATATTTCATTTCACATACAACATCATCTTTATCTGTTCATGTATCAGCAAATCAGCCATTTTCATATCGCAGTTAATGTAAGTCACAGAAGTGCAAATACTTTATTTATGAAGTATTGATTTAATTTCCATTGGTATACATCATGAAGAAGGCCTGTTGACCTATATCTTGTACTACTTTTAAAATTGGTTTTAGTAGCCTCCAAATTGTTTTTCTTTTTATGTCTTTGTTACTTTTTCATTAATGGTAAGATAACATAATAAAGGCAACTTGTAAAAGAAAGCATTTAATTAGGCTAACAATATCACAGGATCAGAATCCATTACGGAGAGGCAAAGGCATGGTGGCAGGCAGGTGGAACAGCAGGCAAGGGTTCATGTCTCACAAGAAAAAGGCAGAGGGTACATTAGAAAGGGCACCAGTCTTCTGAAACCTTAAAGCCAAGCCCAGGAACATACTTCAAAGCCATACATCGTAGTTGTGTAGCAGTTTCTTTTGAGGTTAAAGCCTTTCATCATGGAGGGATAAAATGTTAAGACAGAAGCTATAAAAGAAAAGTAACACAACGAGTTATTTTACCACACTATATTTGCAAAAAGGAGAAACAACAGGATGTTACAGGGGTAGCTGAAACACTCTATTTTGCGGGGAAGATCCATTAAGGCAGGAAGTAAATAATTCAAAATAGCTTCAGGAGGTCCCTGAAATTGATGAGATTAATTAGGCTCCTCCTTCTATAAGAGTATATAAGCAGTAAGGACAGAAAACCAGGTAGGCTGCCCATAGACCTTCTCTTCCCTTTCTAGTCCCCCAGATCCAATTCCCCAGTCTCATCCCCATCTCTGTAGCAGAGCATTCATGGCAATCTTCCTTGTCTCATTTCCTATGGACCCCACAGATCTTCCCCTTCTAACCTTCCTCCCCACAGTTGTTGCTTTGTCCCAGATGTTAACCCCAAAAGACACCTCCTCCTAACCCAAGGATAGCTTCTCCCAGGGTAACAAATAAGCTGAAGGAAGAACCACAACTCTCCTGCTTCTCCAGAGATCCAACAACCCAGCCCCCTGTCTCATCTCCAGCTCTGTCGCAGGAAATCTTCTGTGGTCTCCATTCCTCTCTGACCTCATCCACAATAGATTTAAAAAAAAAAAAAAAAACTTCTTTCCTAACCTTCTTTCCCCTGACATATCCCATTATCCCAACTTCCAACACCAGCAGGTATTCATTGGAATCATACCAGCTAAGCAGAACAGGGAAAAGCCTCCAACTCCAGTAGGCATCCCTGTTAAGCCACAAGCCACACCAGCCAGAAAACCAGGTAGGCTGCAGCAGACCTCATTTCCCTCTGCTCTCCAAGATCCAATCCTCCTGTTTTACTGCCAGCTCTGGAGCAGAGCACCTTTGGCAACCTGCCCTTACCTCCTCCCCCCAAGCAAAAGGACCCCCAAGTTTGTAAAAACACTACTACAGCTTGAACTACATATTGACTCTAAAATACTGATAGTGGAAAACTTTAACACTTCACTTTCACCAACAGACAGGCCACTGAGACAAAAACTAAACAGAAAACAGTGGAACTAACAAATGTTATGAACCAAATGGACTTAATGAATATTTACAGAACATTTCACCGAAACACAAAGGAAGATACCTTCTTGTCAACACCTCATGGAACTTTCTCCCAAATTGACCACATACTCAGACACAAAGCAGTTCTCAACAGATATAAGAAAATAAAAATAAACTTTTCTGCTTAATCTTTCCCCCAAGTCTTCCATAAGATTTCCAAAGTTCTGTTTAGTGTTTGGCTGTGGGTCTCTGCAACTTTTTCAGCCAGCTGCTAAGTGAAGCCTCTCGAGGACAGTTATGTGAGTCTCCTGTCTACAAGCATAACAGAGAATAGTTACTAGTGTAAGGAATTGGTTTGTGGCCCTGGAATGGGTCTCAGTTTGGGCCAGTTACTGGTTAGCTATTCCCTCAGTCTCTGCTCCATCTCCTGTCCCTGAATTTCTTGTAGACAGGATAAGTTTGGAGTCCAAAGTTTTATGGGTGGGTTGGTGTTCTACTATTGCTTTACTGGTGTTCCAGCCTGGCTACACCAAGTGGCCTCTTCAGGTTCCAAATCCCTAATGCTGTGAGTCACAGCTAAGGTCATCCCTTTGATTCTTGGGTGTCTCCTCTATTAGAAGAAGTGACCTTGTTGGAGTAAGTGTGGCTTTGTTAGAGGAAGTGTGTCATCACTAGGTGGGCAGGCTTTGGGGTTTCAGAAGTTCAAGTCAGGCCTAGTGTCTCACTGTGTCTTTCTGAGACTTGCAGACCCAGATGTAGAGCTTCTCAGTTACTTCTCCTGCACCATGGCCTCCTGTATGCCATCATGCTTCCTGTCATGACGACAATGGACTAAAGCTCTAAACTAAGCCAGTTCTGATTAAATGTTCTCCTTTATAAGAGTTGCCTTGGTCGTGGTGTCTCTTGACAACAATAAAACTAAGACAAATAGTAACTCTGAATATTAATAGTCTCAACTCCCCTAACCAAAATATTTTTGATTAGCTAACTAACTAGCTAACTAGATCAGAAAGCAGGATTCCCACTTTCCTTTTTTACTTTTTTTTTTATTTTATTATTTTTGTTTGTTTTAATATCTACAAGAGATAAACCTAACTCTCAAAGGTAGGTACTTCCTTAGAATGAAATATTGGGAAAATATGTTTCAAGAAAATGGGATCAGGAACCAAGCAGACATTACTGTTCTCATGACTGATAAAACAGGCTTCAAAACAAACTAATCAAAAGAGAAAAATAGCGTCACGGAAGTACGACAATCAGAACAACCTGCTAAAAGGACACTACAATTCTAAACACAGACGCACCAAATTAAAGTGCACCCAACTTCACAAAACAGCCACTAGTAGACAGTAAGAAAAAAAATCTCCCAATCCCCAATACAGTAACAGTAAGTGACTTCAAGACCCTAATTTCATCAATAAATACATCATCCAGATTTTTTAAAACAACAATGAAATATTGGTGCTAAACATCCTACACCAAATTAACTCAACAACTACTCTCTACCAACACTACAGAATCCTCAGAAAAGCCTCCCAACACTACAGAGCATACTGTTAGTTACCCATGGAAAAAAATTCTAAAATAAAGGTTGAAATCAGTACCAAAATTAACTTCAGAAAATGCACAAATGCTTAAAGATTGAGCAATATACTTCTGAAAAATGGATGCACGTTTGACAGGCCTAACAGGGAAATTTAAAGAGCTGCACACCTCAGAAAGAAGGTTTGATTGCTCTTCCAGATGGTCCTGGGTCAGTTCAAGTCACCACACACTGATTCACAATCATCAGGAACTTCAAGCCCAGAGGATCCAGCTCCCTCTTCTGCTCTCCAAAAATACCAAGCGTACATTCAAAGAAAACACTCACACACTATATAAATGAATGAATGAATGAATGAATGAATGAATAAATAGGTAATAAATAAATAAATAAATCTTTTAAAAATCATGAAAAGTAAGTAATAACTTAATGAAGCACCTTAATAGTCTAGAAACACAAGAACAAAATGAACCCAAAGTAGTAGAAGGGAAGAAATAGTAAAAAGCAAAGTAGAAATTAATGAAAAGAAAACAAAAATTAATAATATAAGAAATCAATGAATCAAAGTATTGGTTCTATAAAAACAAAAATATTCCCCATAATTCCCAAGAGCAAGATATAATCAAACAAACACATTCATTACTCAAAAATCAAATATATAAACAAGAAGGGGAAGTTATGGGGTAAGCACACAGAAGCAACTTGCTAAAGCAGCTTACACTTTAAATTTTAACATTGTTCCTAACACCTATAGAAAAGCATTATAAGAAATAAGAAGCTTTACTGAAACCCATTGTTTACATAAACTCCCTCAAAGATCCAACCAATGTCTGGGTCCTTGATAGTTTGAATGTAAATGGCTGGTCCATATGTTTGAATACTTGATCCAGTTGGCAGAACTCTGCTGTAAGAATTGATAGGTATACCTGTTGAAGGAGGTATGACCCTGGGAATGGGCTTTAATAAGGTTTCAAAACCACACACCATTCCCAGTAAAATCTCTCCTGTCCTCTCCTGTCCTCTCCTCTCTCCTCTCTTCTGTCTTCTCTCTCCTCCATCCTCCCTCTTTCCTACCACTCCCTTCTTTCCTCTCCCCACTCCTGTGGGTTTTTTTTGTTTGTTTGTTTGTTTTTTCTGTCTGTCTGTGTCTTCTTTTCTCACTGACTCTGTGTCTTTTGGTCTCTCTGTGTGTCTCTCTGTGTCTCTGTCTCTCTGTGTCTCTGTCTTTCTCTGTCTCTCTCCTGCCCTCCCTACCCCCCCTTTCCTTTTTATGGATCAGTTGTAGCTCTGAACTGCTGCTCCAGTGCCACACCTTCTTGCTTGTTGCCATGCTCCCTACCATCATGGTCATGGATTCTAATGCCTTCTGAAACCACAAGCCCTCAAGTCAAATGCTTTCTTTCATTTATACTAAAGGTTGCTTTAGTCATGGTGTCTCTTCATCGCACTAGAAAAGTATCAAAGTCAGTCCTGATCCGTTCCTTACTTGAGGCTGAGAGTCTGGATCTGTGCTTTCTCCTAGATTCCAGTGAAACTGGTAAAGCTGTGCCATGAGATGGTAATCAAAAAACAAAGAGAGACCCTTCTCTGAATTTTAACAATATGTCAATTAACTCAACATCTGGGGTGAGCTGCTACAAGAGACAACATATATATTGTTAATAACTTCAGTGCCCAAACTGCTGACCAATGTGGAGAGACATAAGAATCTTGATCAGTGCAGTCTATTGCATTCTCAAGAATACTGGATCTGAAATATTTAACCTAAAAAGCTGTTGTTGTTGTTGTTGTTGTTGTTGTTGTTGTTGTTGTTGTTATGATTGTTGCAATCTCTTTCAATTCCAATAAGGAGTAAGCATCTCATTAATTTGTCTCCTCTTTTCAGTACCACCCTGCCTTTGCTGTCTTTTTTCAAAGACTCACTGAAACCAAAGTGATATAGATTAATAGCATTCTTCTAACCACTGCCAGCTGACTGTCAGTGACCACCTCAACATACAAGCTCCATTATTAATGAAACAGAAATAGATACATGTGGGTATGGAGAGCAGATATACACCCTACATGAATGAACATTTATGAAATGACTGAGATTAGTTAACCCATCTCTTCCTGGTTTGCTGATACAGTAAATAAGTTGAGTTTCTGAACTGCTGCTGACATGTCTCCATCAGAGAGCAGAGCCCATCTGATCCTAGTTTTCCTGTATTAGTGTTCATTGTTTCTTCATTCCTTGTTGCCCCTTAGGAAATCCTAAGCCATGAGGGGCATGAAGCCTGGAAAGACTTTTCTAAGAAATGCCATGTGTACCTTGCATTTCAACGTTTCACGCCACCTGTAACCAAGACATATGGTGCACATTTTATAAATGTAATAAGCTTTGAAATAATGATAATTTTGTACTCACTCTGCTTCCATGCCAAGCATTCCGTCTACCTGAGGGACACCCAAGTATCTGAAAAGTGGTGATTTATGACCTTCTTCATTCTGTGATTATAAAAGCTTCATAAAAGTGCAGCCATGTTGGAACATGGAATTTGGGGTGACCTGAATCTATGTTCCTGAGTCATTTTCATTCATATATGTCCCCAGAATAAATGAACTCGTATCAACTTTGAGGTAAGAGCTGTGTGTTTGCACAGCATGCCTATGGATTCCCACCATTCTACTTCCTGTAATCAGTATATGTAGAAAAAAGTTGATTTATGTGATTCTTCCAACACAAGATTTTTCGAATATTTCAGCCCCCAAGCCTGGGGTTTCTTTGAGTTTACTTGATTTAGAAGATCTCAGTGGTTAGGATTTGCAGCCATGATGTTCATACATCAGGCTAAGCTGAAAAATATGGCAAACGAAATGTCAAATGTCATATGCTGGGGAATTTAAGTGTTGGGAGATTTCAAAGAAACACATACCTGCTCAAAATAGTTAAGAAGTCCTATGCTTCTATTCCTATTCTGGATAATGTTCCCTAACATTCGTCAATTTAATTTGAAATGAATAGCTTTTATCTGTTCTTATCTTGACCAGTCTCAGTGACTTCATCCTTCCCAAGTCATGTTTTCATATCCACAAGGTTGGGTCTCATTCAACCACATGTTTATCATTTAGGATCTGCATTTTTTTTTTGATGTAAAATGATTTATTCTTCCAGAGCACTGAAGTTGGACTGAATCATCTTATAATGGCCAGAACTAAATGTTTCTGTGCTAAACAGAGAATGACAAGGCTATATAGTTCCTTTTTATGTGGACAGCAGCATTTTAGTCATCCTTATGACAGAATGTCAGCGTGGAGCTCTTGCTGGGGGATGGGCTGCTCCTTGGCAGGATTCTCTTGAAACACTGCACAAAGAAACTCCAAATTGTGAAATGCTCGTGATCCATCCAGAATGTGACTTTCGACTCTTGAACATGAGGTTTTAAAGTACATTTGGCTGTTTAGACCTCAACTTTGAGGTGAAGGAAAGCTCACAAACTCCTTTTTATATGTAGTACAATCTATCAAGATCTAAATGTAAGACAATATGCTAGTCCCCAGATCTGTCACTATGACTAAAGATACAGGACAATGTTGTCGCTAAGGCAGGAGAAGGCAAGCTACTGTGATAACCAGTTCACCACAAATTATTATGATGAATTGGATAAGAAGGGTTTCTAATTTTTAATTAAGTATAAAATCAAAATAATAAGAACGTGTAACACATTAAAATAAGAAGTTCAATTTTAAGTGGCTAGAAACTGTTTTATTAGAATATATTCTTGCTTATTCACTTGTCTTTCCTACTGTCCATGTTTCCTGTAAATGCAGAGTTGCTTACTTGTGATAGTGATCAAATGACCCACCAAGCCTTCCTTACATGCTCACTATATGGCCTATTGCAAGAATGGCTGCTGAGCTGACGCAGACAGATACAAACACCCACAGACAAATAGTTGAAGGAACTTGGGGACTATTATGGAAGAAAAGAAGGAAGGATTGTGGGATCCTGAAGGGGATAAGAACTCCACAGAAAGACCAACATAGTCACCCAACCTGAACCCTTGGTGCTCTCAGAGTCTGACCCACCAACCAAAGAACATATAGGGGCTGTACCTAGGCCTTCCAACTAATATACAAGAGATGTATGACTTGGCCTTCGTGTGGGTCCTGAAGAACTGGTACAGGGCCTATCCCAAAAGCTGTTGCCTGTATGCAGGATATGTTCTGACTGAGCTGTTTTGTCTGCTCTCAATGGAAGAGGAAGTGCCTAACTTCTAGCCTTGCAGAGAATTGAAGTATCTGGGAGTGAGGGGGATACCCAGGGAGGTCCTTACCTGCTAGGAGAAGGGGAGGGGGAAGATTTTGGGGCAGGATGACTGGGAGAGGGCAGTGAGCAAGTTGTAAAGTGAATAAGTAAAAAAATAAAATTAATTTTAAAAATGTGGCTGCTGAGGTCTACTCTAAAAGCATTGCATTTTCCCTGTATTATTCTGTGACCATTAATTAAAACTACGGCTACTAATGACAGATGTAGGAAACAACTGTAACTTCATTGTGGCCACAAGTGGTCTTTGGAACCTTTTTTATTGAATCTTTCACAAGTTTATTTAGTGTTTAATTACAACAGCAAAACCTAACTAGAACACCTATAATGCTATTATTAAATTGACATATAGGTGACTGAAGGCCTGTGGTTTGACAGTTGTGTTGGTTGTGAGTCAATTGTATCAGAACAGGACTTACACTACTTATTCTTTCTGTCTCGTTTTTCATGTATATTGATTATTTATTCCAATTAATATGAAAATTACAACTTAGACATAGTAATGACTGTGCCTAATTAGAAGACATGTAAGAATCTGGGCATCTGTTTATCTGTTTTCATGAATGCATGTTTTTAGATCCATACATTGTCATGATTGTCAAGAGGTTTTGTTTCTTGTATTTTTTTAACTGCTTGGGCTTGGGATAAAATACTTTTACCTAGGGATTAAACTATAAGGTGGTATAACTGGCACATCAAATACCATAAAGGATTGTAAATAATGTCAGTGTCAAACAGATGACGAGCAAAACAAATTCGATGGAGTGATTTAAAAGTGGAAGAAGACACATACTCTTTGTATGTATAATATTGAGCTGGGAATTTGCCAATGCTGTTTCGGCTGTGACTTAAGCATCTCCTTTTAATGGTGGATTATTGGAAGAAAAGTATTAAGTGAAACCATAGGAAGAAGTAGTCAAGGTGATAAAATATCCTGACATACTGGTAAAAGACCACAGCCCAGGAAAATGAGGTTTGAGAATTATATTAACTCTAGTTGCCCCTGTGCAGCCCTGAGACTTTGGCAAATCGGACACTCAGCTTCACCACCTTCCTACACAAGAAATGGTGCACTTCACATACTGAGTGCGACCATTAAGCTGCATTGAGACATGAGACTGAGTTGTTAATAATCTTAAAACACAGATTGTGTTGTTAAGTATGTGACCAAAAGAGCATGGTGATGCTGTTAACCTTTGACATGCTATAGACTCTTAATATTATGGTAGAAATGTCAAGAAGCTTGTGGAGGCTGGGAAGTACAAGGCTTAAGAGCATGGCCTTTCAATTTTTAAAGTAATTCACTATGTGTTCTGGCATCCTACACAATTTAGCCCCAAAATAGGCATAGTTTTAATGCCTATTTTTATCAGAATATGTCTAATTAACTCTTCTAAAAAGCCTTTGAGATATATATATATATATATATATATATATATATATATATATAATCCAATGTAAATATGATTTATTGATAATTAAATAGGAGAAACTGAACTAGAATAGATATAAAATGTGCTTTGGCTTTCTAATAGTTCTTATAGGCTATATAATAGATGGGAAAGGAATATTTGAAACATCTAGAAATAAAATAACCCTGAGTAGTGAGCCTGGGAAAATAAGTACTCTAACACACTGCAATCGTCTCACTGTGGTTTGCTGGAGTTGAGGTCTGGAAGCCCGACCTTGGTTAGAAATAACCTAGCGAACACAGAGCTATGATGTTAGTCTAGAAGTAGGTTTGGAAGAATGACCAACTGTGGCTGCCAAGAACATAGTAGATACCATATTTCCAAGGCAAGTGTCCACATTTGAACATCATATATGAACTCTTAAGAATATGGTTGTCTCTGCAGTGCTAAGGACCTTGCTCATGGCACACAGGTCTCCAGGGTTAATTCTAAGTCTGACTTGCTGACTCTTTAATTCTACCTTGATAATTGACTTAGCTGTTACTAACTAGAAATCCCTTGGATATGAAGTATTACTAATCTTTACCCAAGCAAGGCAGCCTCAGCTTTGGCAGCTCACTCACTCTGTGGAGCCCATTTGCTTGGGTTTGAATCAACTGTAGCATTTGTACTTACAAGATGCATTGCCTGAGATGAGTGATTTTTCTTCACACCTATATAAAGTGAGAGCAGTGTGAAGGTGTCCCTTATATGCTCATGGATGCTGTTATAAAGCGGAAATAAACTGACTTTTTGAAAAGTTTATGTTATTTGTTACAAAGTGAATCTTCCATAAATATCATCTGTGGTTATAAATTATTTTCATAATTCATCAATTAAAAACTTTAGAAAATTTGTTAACACAAAGATCCCTAGCCCCCTGCCCTAGAATGTTCTGTACGGTGGGCCTGAGAGGTGGAGCTTCAGAACTTGTTACTTATTCTAGGACCACATCTTCAGAATATCTGCCCCAAAACATTCATCTGAAATTCTCATCAAAGGCTCATGTGAGCTGCAACTTCAGAGATGAAACAGTTATGTTAGTCACATTCCCCAAATAGTGGAAGCCTGCTAGAAGAACAGGAGCTATCAAATGCCTTCAAATTGTCAGGGGCAGCTCTGAAGGCAGCATTGACCCTGGATGGTGTGGGTAGGGATGGAGAAAGAAGAAAGAAATCTACAGCAGAATTTCTATCTAGTTCTCTGATACTATCTTTCAGAAGATAGGTTTCTTCACCCTGACAGTGGAGCCTGAGGAGGCTGAGAGAAGGAGGATCCAACAAGCCCATGAACTCATTCCTAACTTCAACAATGTAGCAAGACCCATCATTTAAAAAAAAAAACAAAAAACAAAAAAAAAAACAAAAAACAAAAAAAAAAACAGGGTCTCTCCCCCCCCCCCCCCCCCCCCCCTTCCCCCCCCCCCCCTCTTTCTCCCTCCCTCCCTCCCTCCCTCCCTCCCTCCCTCTTTCCCCTCTGTATATCTGTTGTGTGTATCAGGATAACATCCAACCTTACAAAAGGATGCCATGACCCTCACCACAATGTGGGAAAAAAACGTAAAAAAATAAGGCAAATGAACTAAGTCATATGCTGAAAAGGTATTGTATGTTCTCATTATGGGTTTTTTTTTTCCTAAATAGACAAATATACAGAATATAGACAAAGGTGGGTTATGCAATTGGGGATGGAAGGATACTTGTAGATTAGAGGACACAAAGCAACAACTACAGAGTGAAAACAATCCAGAGATTTAATGTATAATATGAGGACCGTATTTAATAATTCTGTTTAAAATACACAGGAAAAGAGTGTATCTTACTAACACATTTACAGAGAGAATAAAGTGATAGATACGTTTGTTTCATCTTCATGTAGCTTATAATTTCATATTGTACACTTCAAACATATATACCCAATAAAGAGGAAGAGGATAGGTGCTTCCCCTGGGGCAGAAGAGTACATTCAAACCTCAGACACCTCCTTTCACTGCTGTCTGCAAGCTGAAGTAAAGGGAGCCACAAACCCAGAACAAACCACAATGATTAAAGTCTTCGAATGTTATTGCCGTTGTTATCATTATTAGCATACATTCATTGTGTAGACTGTAGGGATTCATGTCACTTTTATTCAAGTGTATCACATGCTGTCAGCATATTTCCTACCACTACCAGCCCCCTCTGCCCCGCCCCCAACACACACACATCTTTATCTTCTCCTGGGCATCCACTCACTCACTCACCCAAGCTCAATGTTTTTTCTCCCCCTAATAGAACCTCCCTAGTTTTCTGTCTAGGTTCCCCCTTTCCCTGTTAGAAGCTGGAAGAAGTCACGAAAAGAAAGAACTTGCAGCCCTGGAACCAGTCCGAGACACAGATCCAGTCACCAGGCAGGAAAAGCCCAGGGCTTCCCAACCCGGGCGGAGCAAACGCGCAGGCAAGCCTGGGTTGGCGCTGGTGGTCCCGAGTAGATGGCCCGCCCATTCCCAGAAGCAGAGGCTATTGCTACGTCACCTGCTCCGCCCTCCTCCGGAGCGAAGACCCCTGAAGGCTGAGCAGACCCCAAAGGCGGTGCAATTCCATTGGCCCAAGGCAGAGGTGAGCTGCTGCTAGTCCTGCAGGGATAGTGAAGCGACCCAGAGAGTCTGGTTAGATGCGGGAGCTGGGGTTCAGGGCGAGACAGAGGGTGGGATGGGCAGAAGGATCCAGGGAAAGGAAAGTGCTGGAGGGGAGTGGGGACAAAAGCAGCGATCAGTGGATCACTTCAGTGACTGAGGCCAGGCAAAACGCGCGGGAAGGATTATGTGTAGCCTGGGACCCTTTCATAGACACTGATGACGCGTTTGTGCAAACCAAGCAATTTGAGGAGAAACCCTGGGACTTCGGAAAGAAGAAGTAATTGATTAGTACTTGTAAGTTTAGGTGACTTTAAGGAGAACTAACTGACCTATACTTTTGAGGGAGGAGGAAGAGCATTACAGAATCTCCAGCAGCAGCAGCAGCAGCAGCAGCAGCAGCAGTTTAGAAACGGATGATAGCATTAAAAAACAGAAGGGCCTCCAGGTCTCTGAAGCGTCAGTCCCCCAGTTATAAGCTAGAAAAGACTAAGCCTTTTGCTCCCTTTGGAAGCAAAGAACTTTCCTTCACTCGGGTGAAGACTCCTCGGAAGATTTCCTGTCTCTGCTTATGTTACAAGAGGATTCAAAACCAAGACAGAAGAGCCCAGGTATTGCCAACTCTTTTGTTAAATACAGTTTGAGGCTTAAATGTACGGGAATTCATGTGATATTTATTTAAGACTCTGTTCTCTTGTGACTCTTAGGGTGCAAACAGTTGCGTCTGTTTCCCAGTCTTTGTTCGTTTGATGACAGCAAGCAAGCTCACCTGCTTTTTTTTTTCCATCATGCAGAGAGTATTCAAAATTATTCTGTGATCTAAGAGTGACAGCGTAGGCATAGAAGTAATCATTAATAAGTCTTGATTTGGGTTAAATGCATTCTTAACAATTCCAGTTTGGGAAGGATCACTGAGCTGTCGCCAAGTGAGGGTTAAAGACATTTTCTAACAAGCGAAGCAAAATACTTTCTTGGCCATGCTCCCCATCCCTGTGTCAGTGAGGAGAGGGGTGTTTCCAAACAGAGAAAGAGCAGACAGAGTTATTCCTGCAAAGTCAGAGTGGTTGCTATTGTGCTGGGCTGAGACTCGGCCCTCCCAGCTGGTCCATACTGTCCTCTTGGTCATTAGTTGGCTCTGAAAAGGCCAATGTGTCCTTTTTGGCAAGGACTTGAAAACATGTTAGAAAGAAATTTAACCTTTTTTTTAGTGGGTTAGTACAGCTGTAAAAAGTGTTTTGGAAGGTTAACTCAAATAAAACATATATTAAATAATACAATGTTACAAAAATTGATCGTATAACGTACATACACAAATGCATATGTGAACAATACATACATATATATGTATATCTATTTAACTTTTATCTATTTACTGTTGCAGAGTCTTCTAAATTGCACATATGCTATTTTTATGTTTCTAAAAACATAAGAATGTATAAAAATATCTAAAAGGCTCTTGTGGAAACAAGAGACGTAATTGTCCCAATATCATTATTATGGTCAGGAAGGAAGCAGAATTCCTAACAGTAGGAATCCTGCTTTTCATTAGGAAATGGGAAGCTATAAAGACATGTTCACAATAATAAGCCCATTTAGTGATAAAAGTCCAATGGGACCTTAGCACACACTGGTCTATAAAGAGTACATTTTCCGGGGTGTCTATGCCAGTTTACACCCCAGGGGATAAGGGTTCCTCTCTCCCCAGATTTCACTAGCATTTGTTGTCATTTATCTTTTTGATGATGTGCATTCTGAATGAAATGAGATAGAATCTCAAAGAAATGTCAATTTGAATGCCCTGAACAATCTTGCATGTCTTTCTTCCAGTTCACTAGTCCATTCATTTATTGGATAATTGGGGGTATGTGTGAATTTTTTGCAGTTCTTATGGAATTTCAAAAAAAAAAATCATCTTGAAACTAGAACTACCAGTCCAGGGTGTGTAACAAAAAGAAGTTTATACAACATTTATTGCTACATTATTTATGACAGACAAGAATAGGGAACCAACTTACACAGCCGTCAAAATATGAACAAATAAAGAAAATGTGGAAATGTGTACAACAGAATTCCATGTGGCCATAAAGAAGTGAAATCATGACTTTTGCAGGAAATGGATGCAACTGGAAATCAATGGGGCTTATCAAAATAAGATAGACTCAAAAAGGAAATACCATGTGGCTTCTTTTACAAGCAGATCCTAGATTTACAATTGTATGTGTACATATGTGTTTAGAATTTTATTTAATTATATACTATTCTAATCTGTACATGTGTAAATAGGAATGCATGTGATAAGAAAGTAGAAACAAACTATGGGGGGGGGTATATGAGGGAAAGCATAAGAAGGAGAGGAGATAATAAGAACATAGCATAATAGCGTAGGTGCCATGATGAAACACATTAATTAATTTGTATGCTAACTGAACCACAGACTATGACAGGAGGCTCAAGTTCAAACCTATGGTGAGTCCCAGCACAGAGAAGGGGACCTAGACACAAAGTTCCACTAACCACTAACCAAAAAGCCTTTTGCAATTGCTGTCTGCTGGGAGAGGGAATACCAGTTTTCTCCAGTGGAGTGACCCTGTGCCCAACAACCACACTGCAGGGCAGGCCTCCTGCACAATAGTAGTTGACAATACAAAATTGACTCCATGGATTTTTTTTATGCTATTTGTCATTTTTTCTTACTGTTTTTTGTTGATGTTGTTGTTGTTGTTGTTTTGGTTTTCATTTGTTAGTTTTGACAGAGAGAAAGAACATGAAGTTGAGTGGATAGGAAGCTGGGAAGGATCTGGAAGAAGTTAGGGGAGGAGAATAACTGTATGGTGCCTACTTAAATATTTTTAAAAGATTCATTTTGCCACAAAAAAGGTGTGAATTAAATTAACCAATTATGACTCTTAAAGAAAGTATTCCCAATTATTCCCAGAGTTGCTATGTATGATGTGCCTAGGTCTTTGCTTGAACTGTCCATATAACTCTGGTGTGGTGTCGTTTCAGGATGCAGATGAGAGGCAGGGAAGTCAGCTGCTTGTTGAGCTCCCTCACTGTCATCTGCCTGGTGGTCACCCCTGGGAGCAAGGCCTGTCCTCGTCGCTGTGCCTGCTATGTGTCCACAGAGGTGCACTGTACATTTCGGTACCTGACCTCCATCCCAGACGGCATCCCAGCCAATGTGGAACGAATAAATTTAGGGTGTGTGGACCTTGCCTGATCCCCTTCTCAGAGAGGGACCACTGATCTTCCTGGTACTTTGTCCCCCAAACACCTATGATTACTTTTAATCGTTTTCTTCTAAAATGGGTTCATAAGAACCTTACGTTGTGGAGACAATAAACATTTTTTCCCCGGTAGTCTTTTACTAGAACTTGAAGTCCCTCTTAGTTGTTTGGGAGCCTCGTAATTGTGGGGCAGCTTCATTCTGAATAGACATTTACTGGAAAAGATAGGGTTTCTGTTAGCAATCATTGTTATGATACCAAGCAATGTTTTGAAGGTTTATGAAAAATTGTTTATGTGTATAAATGCATAAGTAATGGGATATACTAACATCTATGTGACATTAGTGAGCACCTACAGTACTAATTCCAAGCACTATTATTCATGTTGGAAGGACGTAATATGGGGAGGGCAATGCAACAAGGATTGCAACAGTGCCTTGGAAATGATCACCAACCACAACCATAAAGACTGGCATTGTGTTCTCCCTATGAGGGAGGGCCCTTAGGCTGAGCACTTTGCATGTATTCATTTGCTCATTGTGTTGGCAAGTTTTATGTTAACTTGACCCAACGCTAGAGTCACTAGGAGAGGAAGGAGCTTCAGTTGAGAAAATGCCTGAATAAGATCAGATTATAAGCAAGCCTGTGGAGCATTTTCTTAATTAGTGATTGATGGGGCAGTACCTAATCTATTGTGGGTGGTACCATTTCTTGACTGATGATACTGGACTCTATAAAAAAAAAAAAAATCAAGCTGAGCAAATTATAAGGAGTAAGCCAGTGAGCAGCATCCATCCATGATCTCTGCATCAGCTCCTGCCTCCAGGTTCCTGCCCTGTTTGAGTTCCTGTCCTAGCTCCCTACAATCACGAACAATGATGTGGAAGTATAAGTCAAATAAATCCTTTTTTCCCCAACTTGCTGTTGGTCATGGTGTCTCATCACAGCAATCATAACCCTTACTAAGACGCTGGTGTTCTTAACACCACTGGACTAAATTCTGTTATCTATACTTTATAGCTGAGGAAAATGGAGCACAATTAATTTCCAGATTATAGCCAGAGTGTAATCTGGGCCTGAGCTCAGAATCACACCCATGTGCACTCCAGTGCCCAGGCTTCTTAACCACTAGTTACTTCCTCCTGTAAGAGGGAGGAAATGGTGCCATAGAGAATGGTCTTAGTGATTTTGAAAAGAAAATGGTAGGCATAAGTGGATGCTAGGGCATGTATAAAAATTTGAGAAGAAGGAGGGTGATTATGAAGCTGCAAGGGCTTAGGTGGGAAGTGGACATGGGAACATTTCAATATTTCAAGTTAAACATTTCAAGTATTTGAAAAATCTCCTGGGAACACAGCTATAAAAAAAAAAATTTCTGTTTGTTTCTGCTTTGATATTTGAACTTGAATTGACAGATTCATCTGAAGCCTAAAATGATTTTTTTTCAGGTATAACAGCCTCACTAGACTGACAGAAAATGACTTTTCTGGCCTGAGCAAACTGGAGTTACTCATGCTGCATAGTAATGGCATTCACAGAGTCAATGACAAGACCTTCTCAGGCTTGCAGTCCTTACAGGTGAGAGGGGTAGAGGGTGATGAAGGGTTAGAAGAGAGGGGGAACCTCTCTTTGGTATACCCCAAAGCTGCCTATCCCCATGAGATACATTCTATAATCATTCTATAAACTAAGGGCAGACATCAAGGAAGGATTTCAATTGTAATGCAATTTTGTGTGAAGATTTGAATATTGAGAAAATGCTGGGCACAAATACGAGGACCTAAGCTTACATCCACAGTAACCATATTAAAAGCACAACATGGCGGCAAACACAGGCAATTCCAGTCCCAGGAAGCACCTGTATCAGAATCCCAGAAACTCAGTGGCCAGGCACTCTATCCAATTAGTGAACTCCATATTCAGTGAGAAAATGTGACTCAGAAACTAATGTGGAAAGCATCAAGGAAGAGACCCAACCTCTGGTCTCTACTCATGCATGCAGAGGGAATCAGAGAGAAGGAAAGAAAATGGAAGGAAGGAAGGAAGGAAGGAAGGAAGGAAGGAAGGAAGGAAGGAAGGGGAAGGAGGGAGGAAGGGAGGAATGAAGAGAGGGAGGGAGGGAGGGAGGGAGGGAGGGAGGGAGGGAGGGAGGGAGGGAGGGAGGGAGGAAAGGAAAGGGAAAGGCAAAAAGAGATGAGGGAGGGAAAGAAAGGGGGAGAAGGAATGAAAAATAAATCAAATTTCAGGGCTTATTAAACCTTTAAAATTTATCCATAAAAGGCCATTTCTACCTGTTTGTCTGGAAGTAGAATGGGACCCCTTCATATAAAGGACAGTCTTTAACATGGTAGCATTTTCTAAGCCATTACAAATTTTCAGTTTTCTTTACTTCTTTATCCTCTACCATCTACAAACTGAAATTACAAATATTCCCACAAATGAAAAAAATGTTGTAAGAGTTATCACTAAGTTATTTCCTAAGTGGGAAACTAAAGGATTAGACAAGGCTAGCAATAAGAAAGATGAGAACTAAAGAGACTGCACAGGGAGCCCTTTCTCTGCTTATAACCTTGAGGGTTTTGAGAAGCTGACTTATGCTACATGGTAACTATTCCACTCTAAGTAAACAATGCTGCTGTTCATGACAAGCACAATAAAGTACATATGTCCCATAATATTCATCATGATTTGCATGCAGCACAGAAGAGTAATCAAAGCAGTAATACCCACTGTTTACTGAGGCTTTAAAAATCAAACCAGAGTTATGTCTGTTATTTTAACATAGGGTGCACAGCATGCAGTGTCTGAATGTGATAATGTTGATTTGGGTAGATCAGACAGCATTTGGGACATGTATCTTCAGAAGGAATTGTTCATGTATCCTGCATGAAATTTTCTACCTATGTTTATTGTCTTAGCCAGGTTTTTTTCTGACTGAGAAACATTGGGTTTGAGGTTTTTACTCCCAGGTATATGTAGGGAAACGCTGTCTTTTGTTTGGCTTTTATTTATTAGGGATGTTAGCAATCCAGAAAAGCCTCTTTGGAAGAGATTACAATTTAGGTCAAATCAGAAAAATATGTACAAAGTTATTTTTTTATTAGAATTTCCTGTTCTTTTCTTTAAAAAAAAAATAGTATGTTTTGAACTAATTAAAAAGGATTAGGAACTAATCAGAAAGGGATTTGATGAATACTAAAGCATCATGAAAATTTTTAATTTTTTTGGCTTTCAATTTGGAATCAATTAAATTCATATTACTGAAAAAGACAGCATGCCAGATGTGCGCCAGCGGAGGAGTGGATAAACCACATAACATGCATACTATGTAGAAACGGAAAGGAATGAGGGGGTGATGTGTGCTAACATCTTGAAAACATTTGGCTATGTACGTGATGGAAGCCAGGCACAAAAAGCCACATATTGTATGGTTACATTTATATGAAATGTTTAAAATATTTTAATCCTTAGAAAACTGAAAGTAAGATGTTGCTTAGAGTATGGAAAAAATAAAAAATTATTGATGTGGATTGGTCTTTATTTGGGAAAAAGACTATTTTGTAAGATGAAATCACTGCAGTAGATGTAGTTATATCCCTGTGTACATTCTAAAAACCAGCGTGCTGTGCTCTGAGAAGGGCCTAGCGAAGGGCAGGAGGAAGTGAAATGAGATCATAGAAAGGAAAGCCACATACCATGGCCTTTCTCATGGGTGGAATCCAGATATGGTGATATATTGACATACAAGCAGGGATCGTTAAGGGAAGGCTCACAACCAACAGGAGTGAGAGGGAGACACTAGAAACTAATGGGAGGCAAAGTGTATGATCAGTGTGTGTGGAGACGCCATAATGAAACTCTTCCTTTTGTTTGCTAACAAAAACCACTAAAACTTAAAAACAAAATTTTTTTGCATGTGAATTGTAATTCAATAAAGTTATTAAAATAGGGGAAATTGAAGTCCATTGATAGACTCATAAATTTTAAATTTATTTAAATTGCTTTTAAGTTTTTATCATTATTGTTTATTATTATTATTATTATTATTATTATTATTATTATTATTATTATTA
>JANHMN010000001.1:88632722-88646580 GCA_030674055.1 Rhabdomys pumilio
TATTATTATTATTATTATTATTATTATTATTATTATTATTATTATTAATGCTTTTCACCATACAGAAAGAAAAGTAGGCAGAGGAGTGTAAAGTAAAGCAATCTGGGAGAAGGAAGGGAAGCAGCTGGGGGTGGAGCCACACAGGAGGACGTGAGAGGGAAACGAGTGAGAAAAATGTGAACACGTGCACAAAGATTGCACAGTGCAGCACATTACTTTGTGATCTAAATAATAATAAACAATAAAACCATTCCCGTGCACTTATCACCCAGCCTCAAGAGTTATCCTTGGGACAGATCCTGTCTCACTGCACCCTGTACACCTTAGTCCACTTAGCTGTTCCGAATCCAATCCGGGTCAGGATGGTTATGCTTATACAGAATTAAAGATTAAAGAGACTTTTAAAGTAACCATGACATCTCTATGTCCCTTTAGCGAGACGTTCTTAATAGTTACAGCTGCTTGTGTGTGTTCTGACTCCTCTAATGTTGTCACATTTAATCGGCAACTAACTTGTTTGAATTGAGTTGTCATTAAGTTAGGCACATTCCGTAGGATTAAACTCAAACCTATTTCTATATTTACAAACTTTTCTGTCTTTGTGAACGTTCCTTTGAGAAAACAAACATGTCCATCTCTTTATTTACAGGTCTTAAAAATGAGCTATAACAAAGTTCAAATAATTCAGAAGGATACTTTTTATGGACTTCGGAGCTTGACCCGGTTACACATGGATCACAACAACATCGAGTTTATCAACCCTGCGGCTTTTTATGGACTCACCTTGCTCCGCTTGGTACATTTAGAAGGAAACCGGCTCACAAAGCTCCATCCAGACACATTTGTCTCGTTAAGCTATCTCCAGATATTTAAAACCTCTTTCATTAAGTACCTGTACTTGTCTGATAACTTCCTGACCTCCCTCCCAAAAGAAATGGTCTCCTATATGCCAAACCTAGAAAGCCTCTATTTGCATGGAAACCCATGGACCTGTGACTGCCATTTACAGTGGTTGTCTGAGTGGATACAGGGAAACTCAGGTATCTGTCTCGTTTGTTTCTTAGTACTAATTAGAAAGAGGAGTCAGCTGGGAGAGTTTTATCTGTAATGGGAAGTCCTAGATAATGTAGATGCCGAAAACGAAGTCCCCAGAATGACCAGTGACAATGAACTCTGTATCCATCCACAGCTGAGTTTGTGCCACAGTGGGATAATGGGAAGCTGTGAGGCTGAGAAACTTTACTATGTGGCATTCTGTGTGAACACTTTGCTCATCTGTGGCTTACAGAATCAAGCCCGTGGTTCTTGGCCCAACTATCAGGTCTTCCTAGTATGACCCAGGCCGGTTCTCAGCCTCTCTTAAATCACTCCGCCCCTCCCCGTCTCAGGCAGGCAGTTTGTGTTCCAGATTCTGACACACTACATCTGTTTCAGCTCGGAACCTGCTGTTGCCTCTGCCTATAGCTCTTCCCTTCCTACTGTGCTTTATGTGCTCGGGGATGGCAGCTCTGCTCAGCATTTCCACCACAAGGGACTCACACCGCTCATCTGCGCATCCGCATGAGAATCATGACCTCACCGCTCCTGTAGGCTGTCTGTGCTTCCTTTCCTGAATGAACATTATACCAGACTTACAGACTTAATTCATAGAATGAAATGCCTGCTGCCTTCTGCTATGTCTGATTTATCTATCCCTAACCTCTGCAGTATATCTGGGACACAGTATGTACTTAATATTTTTTTGTTAAACTGTTATTATATAGCCATTTAGGTGGTAAAAAGAAATAAGTTCGCCATCTATCCACTAGTTATCCATGATTCTAATATGTCTCAAACATGTGAATATGAAAATATATTAAAATGATTATATGTGTACAATATACCAATATACAATGTACATATCTGCCATATAGTTATGCATGCATGTGTGTGCACACGTGTGTGTGTGCACACACACACACACACACACACACACACACACATCAAATACAGACAAACCCGTTAGGGCTAAATTCTTTCAGTCATGTCTAAATGACAGGTCCTCTTGTGCTTGTATTGGCTTACTAATAATTTCACAAGAGTTATCAATCAACTCACCCTTATTCTTAAAATTTTTTCATATACCCTAAGCAATTTGAAAGCCTCTCACAGGCATGATATGGCTGTTTCTCTGACGCTTGCTGCAGTCCAATGTTATTTACCAATATATACTTGCTTCTTTCATTCTTAGGTTCTTAGGTGTTGCTTTTGTACAAATATAGACTTTTGCCATTTTTCCCAGCATGCATTGTTCACGGATATAAAACTTGAGTCTTACTGCTTGGCTCTTATGTATATAACACCTTCACAATGCCAAATTGTAGTGTAGTATTCGTAAAACCATCTCCAGTAGCAAAGTTAATAAATACGTGTGACAGGAATGAAGTCCTGCCAGCTGCCTACCTTCCTGATATTTCTATCCTTCATCATTTTATCCTTGCCCAGTCCTCCCTTCTTTCCTTCTTTCCTGAGCTGCATCTTTCTTGGGCATCCCTGGCCAGGGATCTGACATACAGATCAGCCAACAGAGCTTACTGCCCTGTGGGAAGGCAAGCATCCAAACAAGACATTCCAATGGTGAGCGCTGAAGGTTACCAAAGGAAAGCAGAGAGCACCTGGAGAGGTAAAGTAGGAGGCCAGTTGGATATAAGTGCCGATCAGGCTGAGCCCTTGAGAAGTGTGTAATGGGCAATGGCACTAGGCATGGTAGACAGAGAGCTCACATCATTGGCTTGGCATAGAATGACAGGCTGGGAGATGGAAAGCACTTGTATGGGACTGGTAACTGTTGTGAGTCAGATGAAGTGACTCAGTGGGGTTTGCATCTGAGCAAGCGTGAGACCTGAAAGCTCTGGTCCAGACACAAGCATCCATCAGCATCCCAAGATCTGAGCATAATTCTATGATGAGGGTTAACTAGGCCAGAAGTTGGCTATTTTCTCTGCTTCACAAGGTCAGACTCGGGGCAATGACAGGCAGGTAATGTACGCAGCTTGTCAGTAAGTGGCAGATGGCACTGGAAGATGTTCCCTGTGGTTGTTCAAAGCTTTTCATTCTTTCTACCAACCTCCACTGCACAATTTTATTTTTAACAAATTTGTTGAATAATGACTGTGATATTATGTGGCACACAAAAGTATAGTAGCATTCCCTCGTCCGTGAAGGATACTTTCTAGGACTTACAGTGAATGCAGAAAACCATAAGTAGTACCTAACAGTACTGTGTTTATCTCTGAACACCGTGCACCATGGCCCTAACTTTTGAAGTTTAAAGTATGTTAACAAAATTAACACAAGTTTCTTTTTCATTCTTCTTAATTTCACAGCTACACTCTCACCATAAATCCGTAATCCCAGCAGGTGTTTGCAACATGTTTTTTTTTTTTTCTTTTCTTTTCTTAAATCAAGAAGTTTCTTTAGAAAGGAATCATGCCCATAGCTTCTATCCAGCATGCCTAATTGCCTGCATCAGCACTCTTGTTTCTGAGGGTATGATTAATAAAAGAGGGATTACTTGAACATAAACAGCATGATACTATGAGCTTATAAGATGCTTGAGGTTGCTATTTAGACGCTATTAAGCATGGAGCATATTCTGTGTACATTCACTGGAAAGAATGATTGTGTCCTGTGCTGCGGGGGTGGTACCAAGTGAGACAACCTGAGATTTCATCAGTCTACTCAGCACTGCATGCAATTTCAAACTTCAGTTCGGAGAACTTTCCAGTTCATATTTTCAGACCATGGTTGACTTCAGATGAGAGGTGTGTTTCAACACACCTAAAGGGTTTAGAGTGTTTCGCTTGGGCCTTTACAAGGAAACCACACATGTGGTTTCCGCTGTTCTCATGAATTACATCTAAGACATCTGGTGTTTCTCTTGACTACTGTGTTCAGCAAATGGTATAGGAACTAGTATGTATCTGGGACAGTACAGAAGTCTCAGACTATGTGACTATAGTTTTTGGTTCAGAGAAAAATTCTATGCCTCTTGTTTAGCATTGAATGACCAGCTTTTAAAAATAGGTTCATCAGAGCACTATTTAAAATGCCCAAGTATATGTCATCTCAGTGCTCAAACAAGACACCTTTGTGACTAGTCGTATATGATTTGCAAACTCTGACATTACTGGACACAGTCTCTCCCCTCCCCAACTAAATTTGGTTCTCCACTACTGAGAACCCTCATCTAACAGGACCATCACTAAGTAAACTTTGTCCACCTCAAGTACATCCCACGTACTATCAATACTTACATCTTATTGGCTGGCTCTGTCTACATCTTTATCTCCTGTTTCTGTCTGCATTTTTCCATCCCTCTTTCTACTAAGCTAGAACATAAGCTGTTCTATTGGATAATGAAAAAAATACTTGGATTTTTACTGGTATCCCAGGTCTTAGAGATTTCTAAGCAGGGTTACGTTTTAAACTATGGTAGAGGAAGGTCTACAACTGTCCTAAAACCTTGGCACAAGGAACTTTCTGGGAATAATAAGTGCAGTTGTAAATAAGGCAGATAAAACCCCCATACCTGTGCTACTATGTTGTAGCATGATGTGTGTGGGCAATGTATTTTTAGAAATCATTTCAGAAGCATAAAATGTAGTATCTCAGTCATTAAATATTAAATTTTCAAAATTGCTCTTTTGAGCCATAGTGAAAATACTTCTTTAAAGTGTTCATGTACTAATTTATAAAGAGACCACGACTTTTGAAAATAATTAAGTTATGATTTTTTTTCCTAGGTATAATAAAATGCAAGAAGGACAGAAGCCCCTCCAGTCCTCAGCAATGTCCCCTTTGTATGAACCCCAGGGTCTCTAAAGGCAGCCCCATTGCTGTGGTACCAGCTGGAGCTTTCCTATGTACAAAGCCAACCATTGATCCATCACTAAAGTCAAAGAATCTGGCTCTTCAGGAGGACAATGGATCTGCTGCCATTTCACCTCAAGATTTCATAGAACCTTTTGGCTCCTTGTCTTTGAACATGACAGACCTGTCTGGAAATAAGGCCAATGTGGTCTGTAGTATCCAAAAGCCATCTAGGACACTGCCAATTGCATTCACTGAAGAAAGTGATCACATCATGATAAATATGTCATTTTCAACAAATCTTATGTGCAGTGTAGATTATAATCACATCCAGCCAGTGTGGCAACTTCTAGCTTTGTATAGTGACTCTCCTCTAATACTAGAAAGGAAACCCCAGGATACTGAGATTCCACTGCTGTCTTCCAAGTACAAACAGGTGGCTCTTAGGCCTGAAGACATTTTTACCAACATAGAGGCAGATTTCAGAGCAGATCCTTTTTGGTTCCAACAAGAAAAAATTTACTTGCAGCTGAACAGAAACACCACCACACTTAACACATTACAGATCCAATTTTCCACTGATGCTCAAATCACTTTACCAAAGGCAGAGATGAGACAGGTGAAACTCAAATGGACCATGATTCTGACGATGAACAATACCAAACTGGAACATACCGTTTTGGCTGGCGGCACTATTGCCCTGGACTGTCCAGGCAAAGGTGATCCTTCACCTCACTTGGAATGGCTTCTAGCTGACGGGAGTAAAGTGAGAGCCCCATATGTCAGTGAGGATGGGCGAATCCTAGTAGACAAAAACGGGAAGTTGGAACTCCAGATGGCTGATAGCTTTGATACAGGTCTTTACCATTGTATCAGCACCAATGATAGGGATGCAGATATTCTCACATACAGGATAACTGTGGTAGAGCCCCATGTAGAAAGCAAGCATGAAAATGGCATTCAGCACACAGTGGTTACAGGTGAGACGCTTGATCTTCCGTGCCCTTCCACTGGTATTCCAGATGCTTCTATTAGCTGGATTCTTCCAGGAAACACTGTGTTCTCTCAGTCATCAAGAGACAGGCAAATTCTTAACAATGGGACCTTAAGGATATTACAGGTTACACCAAAAGATCAAGGTCATTACCGCTGTATAGCAGCCAACCCATCAGGGGCTGATTTTTCCATTTTTCAAGTTTCAGTCCAAATGAAAGGCCAAAGGACAGTTGAGCATGAGAGGGAACTAGACGGATCTGGCCTTGGAGAACCCAATCCTACTGTTTTCCTTAAGCAGCCACCATCTTTGAAAGTTCCTGTGTCAGCTTTGACAGGGACAGAGGCTGGAAAACAAGTCTCTGGTGTACGTAAGAAAAACAAACATAGAGACTTACTACATCGGCGGCGTGGGGATTCCACACTCCGGAGATTCAGAGAGCATAGGAGGCAGCGCCCTCTCTCTGCTCGGAGAATTGACCCCCAACACTGGGCAGCACTTTTAGAAAAAGCAAAAAGGAATTCTGTTCCAAGGAAGCAAGAAAACACCACAGTACAGCCAGTGCCACTGGCTGTTCCACTTGTGGAATTCACTGGTGAGGAAAGAGATGCCTCCTCCGGCATGATTCCTCCAGACGAAGAATTCATGGTTCTGAAAACTAAGGCTTCTGGTGTTTCAGAAAGGTCACCAACTGCTGACTCTAGACCAGTGAATCATGGCCTTGTAACAAGTATAGCTTCTGGCACCACGGAAATCTCCTCAACCGTGAATCCACAAACACTACAATCCGAGCACCTTCCTGATTTCAAGTTATTTAATGTTATTGACAGTACCGCTGTGTCAAAGAGTATGAACCCACCTGTAACAAGCAAACTAGAAGAGACAACAGACCAAAACCCAATCATCATCTTTCCATCAGTCACTGAAATTCAAGATTCTGCTGAGACAGGGAGAACATCTCCCCAAAGTGCACACCCTGTAACCGTAGCTGGGGGAACCATGGCTACCTATGGCTATACCAACATCCTCAGTAGCTTCACCAGCAAGGCCAATACAGCCTTGCAGTCAACAAATCCAACCGAAAGCTATGGACCTCAGATACCTATAACAGGAGTCAGCAGAGCTATCGATAGTGACACCTTTTCTCACGATACTAAAGATCCTAGCTTCTTTAAGCACTCTTCATATACACACACCACTGCCCCTCCATTATTTAGAATTCCTAGAAACAACAGTACAGGTAACTTCCCCTTGTCCAGGCACTCAGGACGAGAGAGGACAATTTGGAGCAGAGGGCGAGTTATAAGCCCACATAGAACCCCAGTTCTCCGTCGGCATAGACACAGGACAGCATTCAAGGGACCTGCTAACAGAAATATGAGTCATGTTTCAGCCACAGAGTACCCTAGGATGTGCAGAGCCTGTTCTTCTACAGAGAGGCTCACAGTGGCCACTACAGCACTGTCGGTTCCAGGTTCATCCCTCCCCAAAGCTAACAATGTTGGGGCCATAGCAGAAGAATCTACCACTGTGTCCAAGAAACTCTCATTACTATTTAAGGACAAACAAAATGGAGATGTCGAGACAATAACAACCACTGCAAGACATTTCAGAGGTGAAAGTACCCACTTGATTCCCACGGAAGCAAGCATGACTTCTTCTCCAACATCTGTATCCCTGGAAAAAACGCTTATAGACGATAGTGGTCCCCTGAGCATGCCTGGGATCATCCAAGCTGGGAAAGAGTCAGTGGTAACAACACCACTTTCCAGTCACCTCGGCAAATCCTCAACACCAACAAAAGCAAGGAGCCCAAAATTCTCAAAAAGGAAAGTTCCCTGGCTCCAGAGCTTTGTAAATAACCACAACAAAGAGGGGTTGTCAAAGAATCTCTATCAATTTGGTTTACAAAAGAACACAGCCACTAAGCTTCACAAAATAGCTCCTCCTTTACCCACAGATCATGGTTCCCCCTCACATTCTACAACTCTCTTGGCAAGTCTGATGCCAGCTCCGTCTGCAACAATGGCTGCCATTCAGCACAACGGCACTGGCACTGAAGTACAAGGTACCAGAAGTCTCTCAGCAGGGAAGGAGCAGCCCTTCACCAACTCCTCCCCAGTGCTTCCTAGCACCATAAGCAAGAGATCTAGTACATTAAGCTTTCTGTCTGTGGAAATCCCCACAGTGACAACTCCTGCTGCTATTGCATCAGTCGTTACATCTGAAACGCAACAAGCAAGATCCAAAGGAGCAAAAGATCAAATAAAGGGGCCTCAGAAGAACAGGAAAGACTCAAACACCACCCCCAGGCGGATTTCTGGCTATAGTACATACTTAGCTCCAACAACAGCTGATACTCCCTTGGCTTTCAGTCATTCCTCACGACAAGACGCCGGTAGAATTGTAAGTACAGTTGCTTATCACTCAGCAACTTCTCTCCTCGGCATAACTGAACTGTCCCAGAAGTGCACCCAGACTTTGGGAAATACAACAGCTTCAGAAACAACTTTGTTGAGCGAATCACAGGAGACTACCACAATGAAAAGACCCTCAGCCATACCACTCCTCCTCAGCAGCGGGGCACCCCCAGTACCCACTCCTTCCCCTCCTCCTTTTACTAAGGGTGTGGTTACAGACAGTGAGGTCACATCAGTTCTCAAGATGTCATCAAATAGAATGGTCCCCATATATGAATCTTCAAGGCACAATACAGATCTGCAGCGACCCACAGCAGAGGCTAGCTCCAATCCTGAGATCATAACTAGAACCCCTGACATTCCCTCCTCTAATCAGTTAACCTCCACTCCTACGCCAGCACCAAGAGTAGATAAACCACAGAATTCTAAATGGAAGCCTTCTCCCTGGCCAGAAAACAAATTTCAGCTCAAATCACATTCAGAAACCATTGAAAAGGGCAAAAGACCAGCAATAAGCATGTCACCCCACCTCAGCTTTCCAGAGGCCAGCACTCATGCCTTACGTGGGAATGCACAGGAACATGCAGGAAAGAACGCAGTTGATCAGAAACCTGCTCAAAACCCAACTTCCAGGCACCTTCCCTACGACTCTCTACCGAAGACTACATTGAAGAAACCAAGAATAATTGGAGGAAAGGCTGCAAGCTTTACTGTTCCAACTAACTCAGACGCCTTTCTTCCTTGTGAGGCTGTTGGAGACCCACTGCCCACCATCCACTGGACCAAAGTCTCATCAGGTATTTGGAACCATTAGCAATACCTTAAAAATAAAACAAGGGCATGCTTGGATCTTTCAGGATTGTAACCCAAGAACCAACACTAGTTATAAATTTCTCCAAAATATAAAAGCTATTGATATCCTCATTTGACATTTGCATATTGCTCATTGGAAGGATTTTTTTTTTTTACTTTTTAACTGGGTGTGTGCCTGCACAAAGGTGCCAGATTCCCTGGAGCTTGAACTACCTCTCCAGTCCCTACTAGAAAGTTTTAAACTTTACATTTATTTTATGTGTGTGCATGTGCATGTTTGGCCAGCATGTGTGTATTATGCACACATGTGCTGGGGTGAACACAGGTCAGAACATGAAATCATGCTTCCTGGAACTGGAATTACAATGATTATGAGCCAGCATGTGGGCACTGGGAACTGAACCTAGGTTCTCTGCAAAAGGAGAGAAAAAAGTGTTCTTGACTGCTGAGCCATCTCTCCCACCCCTACTAGAAGGTGTTTGTTTGTTTGTTTGTTTTTTGTTTTTAATAATGTGTTAAAGATAGTTTTGGGGAGGGGCAACTAGATAGACCCATGTGTAAAGGGCACCTATTACCAAGCTTGATGACTTGAGTTTAATCTCTGGAACAGACATGGTAAAGAGAGAGAACCAACTCCCTCAGGCTGTTTTCTTATCTCTACCCACTGGAAATGGCATGCATGTACCCATATGTACACACACAAATCAATGAAACGTATTGATAATGTAAGTTTAAAAGAGTAGTTGTTAAGGCTAGATAGGATGGTACATGCCTAAACTGCCAGGAATGGGGATGAATTCAATGCCAGCCTAGGATATAAAATTAGATTCTGTTTTAAAACAACATTTTAAAACAATGTTTAGGACCAATTATTTATCTGATATTAAACTAAAACCATATTGATATTGCACTAAAACCATATACATACAGGTAACATTGTATAGGCTGAGCAGATCATATTTATATGTTTATACATACTTAAAATTTATATAGTATATACCCACAAATGTATGTATATATATATATATAAAATATACACACATACACACAACAAAAATAAAGAAAAAGAGACCAAAAATTTGAAAGAGAGCAAGAGGGGATACATGGAGGAATTGGAGGAAGAAGAGAGAAGGGGTAAAATGACCTAATCATGCTATGATATCAAAAATAAAAGCATTAAAATAAATGAATAAAAATTTTAAAGCCAAAAATACTTTGAAAGTGATCATATATGTGTGTGTGTGCATATATATATATACACACATATATATATGCACACACACACATATATATACACATATATACATATACATATATACACACATATATATAATTTTACATAAATGTCATGTTGAACTATCTGGATTTTAGATTTAAATTTATGTGAATAAAAAATTGAAAAACAGCTTTAGCCATCTGAAGACTATACTTATTACTTTAAATGTATCTTTATTTTGTCAGTTCAGCAATGATGAACCCTGTCTATATATTTTTTTTTTCATCTAATCAGGACTTGAAATATCCCAAGGGCCACAGAAAAGCCGGTTCCATGTATATCCCAATGGCACCTTGTCCATCCGGAGGGTCAGTATTCAGGACCGTGGACAGTACCTGTGCTCGGCCTCTAATCCACTAGGTATAGACCACCTTCATGTCACTTTGTCTGTGGTCTCCTACCCTACTAGGATTCTGGAGAGACATGTCAAGGAGATCACAGTTCATTCCGGAAGTACTGTGGAACTAAAGTGCAAAGTAGAAGGTATGCCAAGACCTACAATTTCCTGGATACTTGCGAACCAAACAGTGGTCTCGGAAACACCCAAGGGAAGCAGAAAGATCCGGGTAACACCTGATGGAACATTGATCATCCATAATCTGAGTGTTTATGATCGTGGTTTTTATAAGTGTGTAGCCAGCAACCCATCTGGCCAGGATTCACTGTTGGTTAAGATACAAGTCATCACAGCTCCCCCTGTTATTATAGAGCAAAAGAGGCAAGCCATCATTGGGGTTTTAGGTGAAAGTTTGAAACTGCCCTGCACTGCAAAAGGAACTCCCCAGCCCAGTGTTCACTGGGTCCTCTATGATGGGACTGAACTAAAACCACTGCAGTTGACCCGTTCCAAGTTTTTCTTGTATCCAGATGGAACTCTGCATATAAGAAATATCAATCCTTCAGTCAGGGGCACTTATGAATGCATTGCCACCAGCTCCTCGGGCTCAGAGAGAAGGGTAGTGATTCTTACAGTGGAAGAGCGAGAGACAGTCCCCAAGATAGAAACTGCCTCTCAGAAATGGACGGAGGTGAATCTGGGTGAGAAATTACTACTGAACTGCTCAGCTACTGGGGATCCAAAACCCACAATAATCTGGAGGTTACCATCCAAAGCTGTCATCGACCAGTGGCACAGGTAAGGGTTTTAGAATTATTTCCTTTGTTAACTTAGCTGTACAACTTTTAAAATGGAAAAGAGGTGCAGCAAAGCTAGCAGCATCGTCTAAGATCACCCAGGATGCACAGGAAGGTGACTCTATCTAAAGAAAGGCATTCCATCTGACGTCACTGAATACAAAACCACTCTTAAGTGCTTCACTCTGATCCAGATTCTTGGATTGGACAGCCGAGAGCTATGGGAGAAGCTTAGTAGCCGCCATACTGGTGGAAGTTGGTCCTTTTCTTGTAGCTACTTTAAAAATGAAAACTGTGTAAAATTATTCATAATTTCCGAATCTAAAAGAGAACTAGCAATGTTGAGGCTGTTGGAAAAAGATGCTATGTTTCATTCAGGACCCTCTTATCAGATGCTACACACTTTAATCATGTCATAATCCATTCTTAAACTTACAATATACTTAATGAAAGGCACATTAAGACCTCCCCCAAGTAAAATATATTCAACATTCTGTAAACTTGATGTTACCAGATACAAATCTTTTTTTTTTACTGTACTCTGTATTCACTGTATACTGCTCACTATATATTAAATCCTGTTTTTGAAAAGCAAAAATTATAGCTTGTGAATTATAAATTGTGTTCTCCATGACTTCGTGTAGTGGTTTTACATAATGCTAGAAAGAGATGAAGCAGAGTACTTTTTCATTAACATTTATTTATTAAAATATACATGCAATACAAATTAAAAACAGTATATATGAATTTACATGGACACTTGGAAATTGAAGTATTTTTTCCTAGTGTTACAGTAAGTTGGTACAGAATACAATGAACAAATTTGTAATTTTTAATTCCAATGTCAATACTAATTTTCAGGATTTTCAGGAATCAAAATTACCTTAAATGTTAAACTGTAGTTCACTAGGATGTAAAGTTTTAAAATGCTGAGCTAGAGTGTAGACTTTAGAGTCCGCACACTTATGTGTATTTTCTCCCCTGTATATGTTTCCATCTTCACATTCGGTATCAATATTTCACTTATCAGCTTTACACTGTTTCACAATACTAGTGTGCTCTGTCTCTGTCTGTCTGTCTGTCTGTCTCTCTCTCTCTGTCTCTCTCTCTCTGTCTCTGTCTCTCTCTCTCACACACACAGTCAGAATTGCTGCAGCTACTCTGACTCTTTGCAGCTCTATATGAATTATAGAATTGCTTTATTGATCTCTTGGAAGAAAGCGATTGGAATTTTGATGGGGTTTTCATTGAAGGAACAAGTTAACAATTCTTTTGGCCTTGAATAAGAACAGTGAAAATAGAAACAGTTTTGTTTCAACCTAAGAAGACACACCTTTTGACCTTTCTGGTCCAGTGTGATATTTATGTTAGATTTTTCATATATAGGGTTTAATGTTTTGAGATATGTTCCCTCAGTATCAACTTGTTGATTTATTACAAAAGGACACTAAGCCTTACCAAGCGCTTTTCTTGCATCTGTAAAGATAATCATATGGCTTTGTCTTTACTTGTGTTGTATTAAGTTTATTCATTCGCAAATGTTCAACCATCCCGGCATTCCTGGGATTAACTCTAACTGATCATGTTCTATGAACATATTGAAATGTTGAATTAAATTAACTTGTGTTTCATTGAGAAAAGTTGCATTTGTGTTCACCATGGGTGTGGGTTTAATTTTTACATTGTTGTGTTTTGGTTTAGAATGACAAAAATGTTGCACCTTTAAAAATATATTGCCAGAGTTCCTAGCATCCTATGTATACTTTCAGAAGAAATGGAAGTAACTCTTCCTTGGCTATCCTTGACCCAGCTCTGCAGACCAGGCTGGCCTTGAACTCAGAGATCCAGCTATCTCGGTTTGCTAAGTGCTGGGATTAAAGGCATGAGCCACCACCACCTGGCTCACTCTCATTATATTTGAATATTATTCCATTGTTACACTACATCGTGTTTCATTTGTCTATTTTCTTGTTGATGGGCACTTGGGCTGGTTTGTTTTTCACTTCAGCAAGAATAAATGACACATAAACAGAAACACGCAGATATCTCTTCTGTGTGCTGACTTCATTTTCTTTGCATATAAAACCAAAAGTGACATCACTAGACCGTATCTATTTTTAGCCTTTCACGGGATCTCCATAGTGCCTTCCACAGCCTGTACTAATTTATACTCCAAACCAACAGTGTATGATTCCTTTCATTTCATATATGTCAGCATATTTTAAATTTTTCTTTATTCATTTTTTGGTAATAGTCATTCTAATTGGGGGGAAAAGATGGTATTTAACTGTAGTTTTGATAATAATGGCCATGATGACTTATGCTGCTGCTGCTGCTGCTGCTGCTGCTGCTGCTGCTGCTGCTGCTGCT
>JANHMN010000001.1:88646590-88667117 GCA_030674055.1 Rhabdomys pumilio
CTGCTGCTGCTGCTGCTGCTGCTGCTGCTGCTGCTGCTGCTGCTGCTACTGGAAGCCACTATCTACATTTAGGGTGTGTCTTTTCAATTCAATTAATCAACAAAATCTCTCCAGTCATGCTCAGATCCTAACCTAGACAGCCTAGCTGATGCCTCATAGGTTTGCCTAGAGAGTTATGTCTTGAGTGATTCTAGATCCTGTCAAGCTACAATAGTAACTATTGTAAGTAGTTACAACGTTTCCATTTGGATTTATGTGCCTGTCCTCTTTTTAATTAATCTATGTAAAGGTTTTGACACGGTATTTATCCCTTTTTTAACCCACAGATTTCATTGCCCTTTTGTAATTTGGGTTTTTTTTCCCCCCTGTTACTTTTCCTTCAATTTGGGTTTTGTTTTGTTACCCTAAGTCCTTGAGAATCCTGTGTTTGAAACCTTTTTTAAAATTGCATTTCTTGCTATGTTTCTCAATACTGACTTTGCTGAATCATACAGATTTTGATAGTCTGCTGCAATTTTAACATTCTTAAAATTCTCTTTTAAGCTTTCAATTGCCCTCTGTTCATTTAGTAGCATGTTATTTAATTCCCATTTACCTACATAGCACTCTGCACCTGAAAATGACTTGAGGCTGCTCACATGGGTATCAGTGAATCTCCAAGAAGTCCTGGGAAGGCCAGATGGCTATGAAGGTGCTTGCTGCTGTCCTGAATGCTCTTAATCTCTCCAGTCCACATTGGAAACTTTTAAAATGTGTTCACTAGGAAGTTTGGGGGTTGATGTTTCACAACTGATGGGGATCGAACACTAGGCAGAGCCACATGAACCTCCCAGAAGAGGAGGAGGAAGGATTGTAGAAACCACAGGCATCGATGCCAGGAGAACATGGCCCACCGAGTCAAAGAAGCAAGGGCTCACGGGGGCTCACAGAAACTGAGGCAACTAACACAGACTCTGTATGGGTCTGGCCTAGGTCCTCTGTATATACTTTATGGGTGTATAGCTTCGTGCTCTTGTGGGACTCCTAAAAGTGGGAGTGGGGTTGACTCTTTTACCTACATTTGGGTTCCTTTGCCTTCTACTGGGTTGCCATGTCCAGCTGTGATGTGAGTATTTGCTCCTAGTCTTCTTGTATCTTGTTAGGCCATGCTCAGTTCATATCTCTAGGAGATATGCTCCCTCTCTCTCTCCTTCCCTCCTCTCTCTCTGGAAAGAGAAGGAGTTGATCTGTGGGAGAGGGGAGGCCAATAAGGACTGGGAGTATCAGAGGGAGGGGGAAACTGCAGTCAGGACTTTAGTCTTTTAGACTTTAAATGTCTAAAAGAATAAATGTCTAAAAATAAGATGTTTTGGGGTTTACCAGATGGCTCGGCAGGTAAAGACACCCACTGACAGGATTGATGGCCCATGCATATGTACACACACACACACACACACACACAAACGGCAGGGGGAGGAGGGGGAAGGGAGGGAGAAAGGATAACAATGTAGATTGATAAACTAGTTTGTTTACCTCTTGTTGTCAAAAGGGGGGGAAAAACACACTGGTGTTCTTGAGTACGTTCTTAGCACTAAAGCTAGGCTCTGCCACCTGGTGGCCACATGTGGCAATTACAGGCAATTAAGAGCAGTCCACAGTGCCCAAGCTGCCCAGGCAGCATGTGATTCAGCTTCTAATTCATCCTAGACTGGTGTCCTCTGTAGCAGGCAGAGGAAAGGTTGTTTCTAGTTAAGTAACTTAAAAGTTGCTTCATTAATACATTTAAAAAGTATCACCAGGCATTAATTTAGCACATACCTGTGAGTTGTTTTTCTTCATTAGCAAAAAATGTTATGTTTATTTATTTGATATAGAAAATGTCTTAAGAACTTGCTACTTCTAGCATCCCTCTCACCGATGAGCTTTTTTTAAAAATTGTATAAAGAAGATTTGATTGAAGGCCATTTGGAAAATAGTACCGTCTTCAGCAAATTATGCTTTGTTACAAAGCTTTTTTAAGCAAATGCTTAGATGATTTAAGCAAATGGCTTAGATAACAATAAGTGACTTAGATCCATAAAGCTAATGCTGAGAGAGGGGGGAGGGAGGGAGGAAGAGAGAGAGAGGTGGTGGACATGGTGATGAGCTTGATTGTGACAATTACTGTCATTTTATCTATGTGTCACAATTTCATACTAAATAACTTAACATGCACAACTGTGCCAGCTGGCTCTTAGTAAGGCTGGATGGAAGTAACGTCATATAAATAAGGCCGCTTCTACATTGTGTGGTATTCTGTGTGTATAAATTGATGACAATGTTCTTCTCCTGTGTTTGTGCAATGTATGTACATGTTCGTGCTCGTGTGTGCATGTGTGGTGGCCAGAAGTAAATAAGCATCGGGGTCTTCCACAATCACCTTCCACCTCACTCTTATGAGGGTCTCTCACTGAACCTAGAGCTCATCTCTTCAGCTACACTGGCTATCTAGCAAGTTCCAGAAAGCCACCTGTCTCCATGCTGGGGATATGGATGTGCACCACGGTGCCTAACTCTTGTGTGGGCACTGGAGATCCAAATTCAGGTCTTAAAACTGTGCAATAGGCAGCTTCTCAATTGAGTCATCTCCTAAGTCCCACTTGTAGTCCCTGAAAAGGGTAACTTCTGCCACTGCATTCTCATGTTTGTTTCCTCTCCTTAGAATGGGCAACCGAATCCATGTCTACCCAAATGGATCCTTGGTTATTGGATCAGTGACAGAAAAAGATGGTGGTGACTACTTATGTGTGGCAAGAAACAAAATGGGAGATGACCTGGTCCTGATGCATGTCCGCCTGAGACTGACACCTGCCAAAATTGAACACAAGCAGCACTTTAAGAAGCAAGTACTCTATGGGAAAGACTTCCAAGTCGACTGCAAGGCTTCTGGCTCCCCTGTGCCTGAGGTGTCCTGGAGTCTGCCTGACGGGACAGTGGTCAACAATGTAGCACAAGCTGAGGACAGCGGCCACAGAACCAAGAGGTACACCCTTTTCCACAATGGAACCTTGTATTTCAACAAAGTTGGGATTGCAGAGGAAGGAGATTATATTTGCTCTGCCCAGAACACCTTAGGGAAAGATGAAATGAAAGTCCACCTGACAGTGTTAACAGCCACCCCACGGATAAGGCAAAGCCACAAGAGCAACATGAGGATCAAGGCTGGAGACACAGCCGTCCTTGACTGCGAGGTCACTGGGGAACCCAAGCCAAATGTATTTTGGTTGCTGCCTTCCAACAATGTCATTTCATTCTCCAATGACAGGTACACATTTCATGCCAATGGGACTTTGTCCATCCATAAAGTGAAACCATTTGACTCTGGGCAGTATGTATGTGTAGCTCAGAATCCTAGTGGGGATGACACTAAGACGTACAAACTGGATATTGTCTCTAAACCGCCATTAATCAATGGTCTGTACTCAAACAAAACTGTTATTAAAGCCACAGCCATTGAGCACTCCAAAAAATACTTCAACTGCAGAGCAGATGGGATCCCGTCTCCCCAGATCACGTGGATTATGCCAGACAATATTTTCGTCAAGGCCCCATACTATGGAAGCAGAATCACAGTCCATCAAAATGGAACCTTGGAAATTAGGAACATCAGGCTTTCTGACTCTGCAGATTTCACCTGTGTGGTTCGGAACGAAGGAGGAGAGAGTGTGTTGGTGGTGCAGTTAGAAGTACTGGAAATGCTGAGAAGACCAACATTCAGAAACCCATTCAACGAAAAAGTAGTTGCCCAGGCTGGCAAGTCTGTGGCACTGAACTGCTCTGTGGATGGGAATCCGCCACCTGAAATTATCTGGATTTTACCTGATGGCACACAATTGGCTAATAGGCCACGAAATTCCCCATATGTGATGGCAAGCAATGGTTCTCTCATCCTTTACAAAGCAACTCGGAGCAAGTCAGGAAAGTATCGCTGTACAGCAAGAAATAAGGTTGGCTATATCGAGAAACTCTTCCTGTTAGAAATTGGGCAGAAGCCAGTCATTCTGACATACGAACTAGGGGTGGTGAAGAGCGTCAGTGGGGAATCGCTCTCACTGCATTGTGTGTCTGATGGGATCCCTAAGCCAAATGTCAAATGGACTACACCAGGTGGCCATGTAATTGACAGACCTCAAGTCAATGGAAAATACATATTGCATGAAAATGGCACATTGGTCATCAAAGAAACGACAGCTCGTGACAGAGGAAATTATATCTGTAAGGCTGAAAACAGTGTTGGCCACGCAGTTATTAGTGTTCCTGTGATGATTGTGGCCTACCCTCCCCGAATTATAAACTACCCACCCAGGAGCATGCTCAGGAGGACAGGAGAAGCAATGCAGCTCCACTGTGTGGCCTTGGGAGTCCCCAAGCCAAAAATCACCTGGGAGACACCAGGCCACTCCCTGCTCTCAATGGCAACAGCAAGAAAACCCCACAGAAGTGAGATGCTTCCCCAACAAGGTACGCTGGTCATTCAGAATCTCCAAACCTCAGATTCTGGAGTCTACAAATGCAGAGCACAGAACCTACTTGGTACTGATTATGCAACAACTTATATTCAGGTACTCTGACAGGGAGGGAGAAACTAAAATTGAACAAAAGCCAACATCTGCAGAGTTTATTTTTTGGAAGAAGTTTAATCAAAGGCAGCCGTAGGCATGTAAATGAATCTGAATACATTTACAGTATTAAATTTACAATGGACATGCAATGAGACTTGTAAATAAATGCATTGTGAACTGATACCGAGTTTCTATGGATTTCAAAGCAAACTCTTAACTTAAGGCACTTTGATTTTGCCAACAAATAACAACAAACATTAAGAGAAAATGATCCATTACAAATTAACAAATGGCTAATGCACCTGAATTTTCAGTAAAAAGACCTTTCTCTCGCTAACAGTTGCCAGCTGCCTCGTGTCCGTTTTCTACCAATGATACAAGCAAAACACACAGAATGAATGGAGACAACGTGGAGAACTAAGTTTGCCTTCTGTGTTAATCTCAATGTAAAACGATTTTGTCACTGGTTTATAAACATTTTGATAAAACCTTCAGATTTTTAGTTTACCATCTGTTCACACTCAGAGTTCGCATTGTTTTAATACCTGCATTAAAAACAAAACAAAACATGCAGGCTAGCTTTTCTCCATGTAAAGGGCAGCCTAGTGCTCACACATTGGGAAGTGCAAAGTGTGTTTCACACCTGTCCACCCCTCTGTTGTCCTGAAACGCTTTACAGGTACAGTGCAACCTCTTTATAACTTTAAAACCTAGCTCAGGTACCCATGGCTTACAGCCATTCTTAAGGAAGATTTTCTAAGGAAGAATCCCTCTCCAAGAGTCTAGATGACTGCTTTTATATAATGAAGTTTCACTCTATTTAAATTTTGGATCTTATTTTTATAATTCACCGTACTAATATTACATGTTTAATTTAACCCAAATATATGTGGGGTACCTCTTTTACTCTAAAGGCTTGGATTTTATATAATAATTTCTCTGGCTTGTGTCCAAATTTCATCCATTTATAAATTATAAATTGTAGGAGCCTTGTAAATAAAAAAGCAAAAGCCATTCAGTCAGCTCAGAATATTAAGACTAAGAGCTTTGTTAGCTTGTGCCAATCACTTGGGACTTGACTTCACTGGGTCTGCATAATGCCTACTTTCTTTTGGCCCCTACCTCAGACATGAGCTGACTACAGTTAATATTTGTACTGTATGTCTACCAGAGGTCAAATGATATAATATATAATCTCCCTCTACTCTTGGATGAAAAAAGATACATAAAACAAGAAATGCCACACTCTAAGGAATCAGCTAACAATATAACACGTGCTAAGGGGTTCTTATAGCCAGAAATGGTAAGTAGACCCAATTCCATTAGTTTTCAAGATCTGTTTCTTTAATTTCCTATCTGCAACCCACCCAGCAATGGATAAGGTTCTGCAACAGAGCTTTTCCTTAGGACAATTTTAATGCCAACCACATGCATTTGCTATGAAAGAAAAAAAACAATCCTCTCAGAATGCAGAATTAAGTGGTAGTAAACATAATAACTAAATTTAAAATTCCAGTTGCTTTCCTTTGGATGCACAGGGAAAAATAGCTCTAGGTTTTTTCTCATCCCCCACAGCATCTCAGGACTAAAGGATAACGTTAGCAAGATTTACCTTCCTCATCTTAACAAACAAAACAACCAACACCAACGGAATAACCATAGCCTTCAATGTGCAAAATGATGAATAAATTAACCTCTGCAAAGCGTAAAGTGCATACAGATGCTATGCAATTCTAACACTCACTTTGCTGTCTATAATACTGAGCTACAAAAAATAAGGTTCAAACTGAAACTGGAGTTTTAACCATTGACAACCATTGAATAAAGACCAGAGAGGACAGGACATGACCCACTCACTAGGCACAACATTCACACTTCGGTGGGTTTGTGAATAATGCAGTCAATTGGTATATGACCTTGGGGGGAAAATAGCTGTGTGAATTTTAAGAATGACTCTGGAGAGGAAAGCAAAGCAGACATACGGGACCACTGAAATGTACTGCACTGTCTGAGAGCAGAGAGAATGTGAACTCAGGGGAAAGAATGGTCTTTAATGTTTGGCAAAGTCTTTTCCAGCCCAGAGTAAACACAAAACAAGCAGGCTGGAGGGCGATATTTCACAGTGTACAAAGCAGTTCACATGATGTCACCATGGCAAAGTAAGCAAACATGGATCTGAGGTCATTTGAATGAGTCGAACTTTGCAATGGGTAACTCACCTAGGAAGATATAAATTATTTCTAATAATGATCTGCGAAAGAAATCATCTGAAGTTGACTAGCTACATTTTAAAAAAGTAGTTCTACAGGGTTTGCTCTTCATAGACAATCTATTCACAGTATGCTTGACTACATTACATGTGAAATCATACGGCAAAAAGAAAGTGAACCCAACGAAGAACAGGGAAAGATCCCTACATGTCTTCAAATGCCCTGCAATCTTCACATTCAAAATTGTATGCATCTAATTCTAAAAAAATATTATACGGAATACTCTTAAGTTACACAAACTGATAATAATTTACTGTATTTTTTTCACTCTAATAGGAGCAAATTACCACATACTTGAACAAAGTTAAAATAGTTACTATTTCTTTATAATAAATTTGATGTATAATTTACTTTACTTGTGCTTTTTGCACCAGTTTATAAATACAGTATAAGCAATACACAACCAAGACTGACACCAACATTAATAATTAAATTCAAAATTGTAAATACTTACCATACAAAATTAACAGCAAGTATACCTTTGATGACTACCAGAACCCTCTGGACTGTGGGGCCAGATTCTCTGGAAACCATGTTAAGTCTGAGCACTGTGGAATCTAAGGCCAGCTGTGAGATTTTATTTATTTATTTTTTTTCTCAAGTTGGCATGAAGTTCTGAAGAACCTAAACTGGACAGTTTTGTTTTTTGTTTTTTGTTGTTTTTTTTTTTTTCACCAAAACTGGCAGTAAGCAAATGAACTGATTCCACCATGGTTCTTCTGGCTTCCCGTCGTTATATGTTGTACCTTCATGAAGAATCTGGGTAAAGATTTTGCCACTGGGAACACATTTGAGGGCAGCTGCTTCTAAGAGGCTCCCACAGATCTCAGGGTGGCTCTTGCAGAAGCCCTGAAGAGGTGGGAGTACTAAGCAACAATCTGTTTCAGCACCTTTAGACCACAACAAAAGCGAAGCAAAGTCCTTCATAAATGCGAACGAAGTTCATAAAGTGCTTATGAAATGATCAACATTTCAACTTAAAGTGATGCTATCAAATGTCTACCCCCCACCACCGCGGTCGAGTAAAAAGCAAGTGTGTCCACCTGCAAGATCTTTCAAATCAGTAGTTTGGTCCACCACGGGTTAGAAAAAAAAATCATTAGTGAATACATAAATATTTAAACCTACCATAATTCATTCTTTATGTAAATATGAGATAAAGAAGCACCAGTTTCAAAAGGTCTGCTACCACACTATCTGGAGTAGTAGGCCTGCATGATCCACATTTTAAAACCTACTTTAAATATGACAAAAACCAAACCACGACTCCTTTACTTATTCAAATACCTCTGCATGAAAAGTAGCATAAAATATAGGAAAACATAAATAAACCAAAGACCAAAGGAGACTTCTGATGATGACTACTAAATCTGATTTTCTGGTTTTCAGTGCAAACATAAACTTCATGTCTTCTCTTTCCATTCAGAAGTGTGAAGGGTGTGCACAGGGAGTCACTCCTTGCTGTGGCTGGTTACCTAAGAGGAAAGCAAACAAGTAAGTTACTGATATGAATCGGCGCCGCAGCTAACACCTCTCTGGTGGGCCTCGTAGTAACAGCCTCAGGAATGGGAGAACAGACCAACTGGCTAGACCCTGGGGTTAATAACCATGTCATGTGACTAAATGTATTCTGAGGAGGGGCCAAGTCTATGTGAGAATCTCACAGTGACCAACGCAATGCCTCAGGTTTAGAGAGATGGATTGAAGGTGTCCACAAGCTGTGCTCCAGCTCTGTGGACAGCAGAGCAAGCGGACATGCTCTTCAGATAAGTGCAATGCAGGCCTCCTCAGCACTGACTTATAAACACTATAAAGCAAATCTCTGCCTTCAGGTTATATTCTCTGCAAGAATTTTAACTCTAAAATATTAATCGTGTTTCGTTGTTTTAGTCACAGATTATTTAATAGAGTATAACTACTAAACAACAGCTAGGAAAGAACTGATCTTACTTCACGTTACCAAAGTTAGGCAAGGCTACATGAAAGCACATACATGTACTTCAGGTTTGGGGGTTAAAGAAAAATCTCATGTGTTCATCGAACATGGTGATGTGTTACATAAAGACACAAACAAGTATACATTGTATGTTACAGACCAAAGAAAGAAAGAAAAAAAAAAACTAAAAAACAAAATAAAATAAAGAAAACTTAAGATATTAAGTATGACTGGCAGAGACACCAAAGAGTGTAGCGGGGGCAATTCTCTCTTTCAAGAAAGCAACATGCAAAGCAGGCATGCAAAAAGCACCTCCTCAGCCACAAACAAATGCCACACCACTGTTTCACTCTGTAACTCAGAAACACTGAATCTGAAAGTCAAGGGAAAACTTGTCTCTTTCTGCTACACAGATGGGAAAAACGTGACCCAGTCAATAATGGCCACACTGGCAAAGAAGTCAGGTCTTGTGACTCCAGGCCACTGTGTTTCACAACACAGGATACTCATTTCTATTTCTAAAATGACTCTGTCCTGAGATGCTGGCAGAGAGGTGGCCTAAGTCAAGGCCACGGGATGAATTTCCCCTTAAACATTTCTAGCTCTGTAAAAACAGGAGCTGGACCTGGGGTTGCAGTCAAGCGGTAGAACATGTGTCTGGCACACAGGAAGCCTTGAGTTCTATGCTCAGCACCATAAAATAAAATCAAGAAAAGGGAGTTTGGCGTGCTTTGGGAAAGTCACATAAAACAATAGGAAAATATTAAATTTCAGGGAAAAAAATGTGGCTTTTCCAAGTGAAGAAAAAAGGTAACCCTAAAACTAATCAAACTAAGACAAAATAAAATACCTTGGACCAAGCCAAACATGAAAAAAGAGTATGTATGCATGCATGTATGTATGTTATGTATGTATGGTATGTATGTATGCATGCATTATGAATCTATGTGTATATGCATGTATGTACACATGTATGCATTTATGCATGTATGTATGCATGTATATATGTATGCATGCATCTATGTGTGTATGTATGCATGTATGTATGCATCTATGCGTGTATGTATGCATGTATGTACGCATGTATGTATGCATATATGCATCTATGCGTGTATGTATGTATGTATGCATGTATGTACGCATGTAACAAAAGTCAAATAAAAGAGGAGGAGTGGACAGTGGAGGTCTAGGATGGGTTTAATGGAGGGCAGCTGAGAGGTAAGACAGAAGAAAAGAGGGAAGGAAAGTGATGGAATACTATTTCAATTAAAAAACATCTTTTAAAATATTTTAGAGGACACAGTGTGATTTCTGAAGAGCCTCTACTATGCCGGGCTCGTTGCTGCTGATTTCCAGGGCTCCCCTGGCTCGGTGTGAGACAGGTACTTACTAGAAAGCTGCTTCTGGAGCTGTCGCACCAGGGCGGCTGTCTGTTGCTGTTGCTGGGTCTGCTGCAAGCCTTGCCTGGGGAACTGCAATTGCAACAAGGGGAAGGATGAGTCAGCCACTCGTGCTCCGCAAGGCACAGGCTGCACCTTGGGGCTGGCTAATGCATGTGCGCATGCTCAATTTGGGTAAGTTTGGTTTTGTCTACAGTACATCTGGCAAACAGTGCTTCACGCAGGTACTTGCTTGGCATTTATCTTTAGAGTTTCCATGAAGAAGTCCTCGCTACAGCGGTAGCCTACTCATTCAAAGACCACTGCCACCTCTGACAAGATGAATGCTCTCTGCTATGGAGATCTGTCCAATGCCAATAGACTCCATGGGCAGAACAGAGCCTGTGAGGCAGAGCAAGTGCTCGTGTAAAGTCTGGGTCATGACCTCCACCTGACAGCCATGGCAGGGTGAGCTGAGCCAGACACCAAGAACTCTCACATTTTAAGGAGTTTTCTCCCAGCACTGTGTGAGGGGAACTGGAAGTACAATAGCTCGTGAGCCAGTTCCTTCTACCAAAGCTCACGCAAGAAACTGCGGCTGGTGTTCGAGGGGCGGGGGAGACTGATAAGTGTCTGCTAGAAGAAAAACTGTTTTTGATTAGAATCACCAGTGATACTGGGTCACTTCTTAACTGCAGGTGTCAGACTGCCTTTCTTTCTTTTCCGTCTCTACTCGTTGGCTGTCTTGTTGCGGCCTAGAAACAACTGGGATGATCTGATAGGAGCATTGCTTAGTCGTATGCAAAGAACTGGTTGTCTCCTGTTTACCTCAGGTGTCTGTGCCACCCTCCTGTGTGGAACATAATAACCAGGCTGCCACACCACCCTAGAGAGCATCCTAAGAGACAGAAAGGTAGGAGCTGAACCAGGTTAGGAAGGAGGATGGTAAGGGAGCTTTCTTTATTTTTGCCAGCTCTCTGCATCCAAGGCAGGAGAGTCTGGGCTCTTCCATCAGGTGACCTGGCTCTTTCCATCTCCCCTCTTCCAATTCCACTAGGCTTAGAGGTCTGTGCTACACCTGTATCACATCTGCAACACGGGTCTCACATTTCTGAGGAGTCTTTTAATAAGACCATTCTCAATGTGAATGCAACATGATTCTGTGTTTCTTGGAGATCCTGAGTGTGACTGAAAGCTACCCAGGATTGTAAGTAATACAGGAAATACAAACACAGAATGTGCAGCTAAGTGTGAATTTCAGATAAGTAATGAGTAATATTCATTTTGCTAATATTTAATACTTCATGTGACAAATACTGAATTTGGTACAAGGAACACAACACAAGATTTGAGGTAACACTTTTGCTAACTCCTTGCCTGAAATTCAAGTTTAACAGAAAATGCTAATTTAGACAGCACTGCCAAGATGACTCTTACATGTATAATGAGTGATACACCAAGATGATAAGTCAACACCAACCATCTCCACATACAGCTCTGGGGAAACAGAACAACAATCATGCCTTTGTGTGGAAAATTCAGGAAGGTATGTGTTTTCTTTTTAATTCAACTGTTTCAAAGCTTAGAATCCTATTTAACAAGTCTTTCTATGTGCCGTGCACTGTCGTGGGCATTATAGATAGGTACATATTCCCACAATTGATTCTGATGTGGAAACAATGATGTTAAGTCTGTCCAAAACTTTTGGGACAGGTGTTTGGATGTTTAATGTGTGCATGGACTTTAGTATGTTAGCTCTCATCATGTCATGTAGGCCTGTACCCCTCTCCATACATACTGCATTTCTGCAAAGAAACATCCACACCGCCCCCTTAGATAGAATGCATCGAGAGAGCTGAATATTCTTTCTCCTCAGCTTTGCCTGCTTAAGCTTGTGTATTCAGAGGTATTGGAATCAGGACTATGAACCTTTACTACCAATATTCTCATGATACAGACGAGAGTTTTGTCATTTGGCTTCTGAATCCTAAGGGCATTCTTAAAACTATCTCAGTTTCTCATAACAGAACATGAATTTCTCAAGAAAGACCACTATAACACTTTTGTCTGTAACTGCTGATCAAAAGCCACTGCAGTTATTAACTAATGCTGCTCTCATGTATGTTTTTTGAAAGGCAAAATGGAATTTACCAGAACCTTCCCCCAAGGACCAGTGTATTTTAAGTCACCTGATTAAGGCAGCGTAAGATGAAGAGAACAGACTTTGTCACACAGTATGGATATTATTATCTTAGGTGTTAGAAGGAGCTTCACGCTACATCTATCACATGGAGTCAATAGTAATTTAAACACATGAACCTTTAAAGGACTGGAAGTCAAGAACTACACTTGCGACCATGTTTAAGACACCACACAAACTTCCCCAGAAAGGGCAGAGGCTACCGTTAGTTGTCCTTTCTTCACAGAAGACAAATGACACAGGCATGCACACTAAGTTGTCACCACAGTTAACTGATGGCCGTGAGCTTTTCTTAATCTTTCACACTCATTTTACAGAAAAGCTTCCCTAGGACATCTTGAAGAGGTGGCAATTTCTGTCCTGAAGCCGTTTTGACCTTAAAAACACTTTTTTACAGTGATTAACTTGGCCATATGTATTGACTGTCACTGTCTACCATGTCCTGAATGATACCATCAACTGAAGGAGACTGACAAAGTCAGAGTCAAAGGCAATACATCAAACGCTGCCTTTCAACAGTGGCTTACGCTGAAGCTTTCCATCACGGCATCCCCATGTTTCTCTATCTCTGGATCTCTGTTGGGGCTTCAACTGTACAGCTCAAAATAGAAAAGCTATAGTCCTAAACCCCTGAACCTCAGATTGTAACATCACTTGGAGACAGAGCCTTTCTAGAGGTAGCCACATCAAAATGAGCTTATTATCATGGAATCTAACACAACATGAATGGTACATTAGTGCAAACAGTGAGAACACCATGTAAGGGTGAAACAGAGCTCATATAGCAAAGGCAGTCGGTGCACAGTGAGAAACAAGTGCACAGGCTCTCCCATCAGCAAGCAGAAGGAACCACCATTGCTGAATCCGCATCTTTCACTTCCAGTTTCCAAAAACAGAGAAAAATTCCCATTTTTAGCCACCTAAGTTCATGTACTTAACTAACAAATCAGTACAACTTCTGAAGCTCTTTAACTCAAAAAGTCTAGCCACCATATGCTACTTTCCATGTACAACACGGCCATCCAAACATTTCCAATGATTCTTAGTCTTCCGGTGGCAGAGAGCATACTTAGTACTTGCATGGCATGCTCTCTAATGCCTCACAGGCTGCTGGCCTTACTGAGTACTGAACTGAAATCTGCTGTAACCAGCAGCAGCAGGCAGGGCGTGGCAGGCCAGGAGGGTGGTGTGGTAACTTACTCCTCCCTTCATGCAGCATCAACCGCAACCCCAGAGGAGTCCGAGCTCACCTCCCCTCAACAGCCAGCTCACCACCCTCTTCTCCAAAGACAGGAACTGAACGGAAAAGCAGACCTGACACAAGATTTGGATCTGGGAGAGATGGCTATCAATAACAGAAGCCAAGGTGTTTAAAAATAGTGAATCTCGGTGAACATAATCAAAAAGGAAATGTGAATTGTTTTTCTCTTAAAGTTGCTGAGGCATTGTGCCCTTGATATTGACATACACAGTTAGTTGAAAATATCTTTATATTTATTTTCTATTATGAGACAACCAAAAAAGGTATAGAATACATACCAAAATACTTTTAGCAGTACTATTGAAACTGGTAACAGTCCAAATTTTTAACAGTAGAGGAATGGTTCAGCAACGGAAAAACATGACTTCATCATAATAATAATTTAAAGTATGTGTATACGCAGGTGCAGTGGAATACACCTTTAATCCCAGTACTGGGAGGCAGAGGCAGGCACATTCCTCTAACTCTGTGAGTTAGAGGCCTGCCAGAACTAGATAGTGAATTCCCGGACAGACAGCCAGAGTGACAGGGTGGGACCCTGTCTCAAAGTGGAAGGTAAAGAGATGCCTCAGTTGTTAAAGGCTACGGTTACAACAGATAGACAGACAGACAGACAGACAGACACAAACATACATACATACATACATACATACATACATACATACATACATACAAAAAAACATACATACATACATACAAATAGGTGATATAGATTTATAGATAGCATATAAATATACTACATAAAGTGTATCTATGAAAGAATTATAATGATGTGAACATCTATTAGTATTGACCGCTCCTATAATTTCTAATTCTGAAACTGACCACTCAGATGTAAACACAAACTTTCCTAACCCATCCTGAGCCTTACACACACACCATCTGCTCCCTGCTTATTTATGAAAGACTGCTCTCTATTGAAACAATACTATGTTTCTTAGTGAGAATTGAAAAAGTCTTCTGCCAAACAGAAAAAAATAAAATAAAAAGCTCATTGCATATTTTTATGAAATTTACTATTAATAAATAATAAAGACTTTTATTTCCCTTAAATTACATTCTCATGAGCATAATGAGAAAAAAAAATGTTAACTTCCAAGCTCTGAATTGCTTCCTCAGTCCTTGGGATGGCAGTATGGTAAAGCTAGTGGGTGAAACACAGTCTAATAATCACCAGTATTGCCTTAGAAATCAGTATTAAATTGCATGGTTTTCTATACACAATAACTCAGTTAAGTATTTACAGAACTATAATCTGAGTATAAAACTGGCAAGCTCCCTTTGATGAGCTATGCCCTAATGCTAGTGCAGCAATGGCTCCCTAACTCTGTCACTGCTTTAAACTACAGCAGGGAGGCATAACAAAAAATCCCCCAGACCTATAAATACAGTTTAGTAACAGAATTCAGTTTCTTTGTTTATCCTACTCAAAATAACAAACACGTCTGAGGTATTTGGTACTGGCATTCATCAGGAATTATGCAGCACAAACTGTGAACAAAGATAATGTTATACCTTCATTATAATTTCTCTAATATGGTGGTTTGAATGAGAACTGTCTCCATAGGCTCATACATTGGAATGCTTGGTTTCTAGTTGGTGTAGTGTTTATGATGAATTAGGAGGTGTGTCACTAGGGGTACACTTTGAGATTTCAAAAGCCCAGTCTCTGCCTCTGGTCTGCAGATGTAACCACTCAGCCGCTGCATTATTACCATGCCTGCCTGCCTGCCTGCCTGCCTGCCTGCCTGCCTGCCTGCCGCCATCCGTACTCCCCACCATGATGGTCATGGACTCACCCTCAGAATCCCCAGTAAAATGCTTCCTTTTATAAGTTGCCCAGTTCATGGTGTCTCTTCACGGCAACAGAAAAGTAACCGAGACATTGTATATCATTGTTACATATGATATAAAATACGATTTAGTAACAGGTAGAGGAAAATCCCTGACCCAACCTCTAAAATAAGCTTAACGTAGAAGGCAGAGGTTAACATTGTCGTCCTCTGTTACTTCCCACCTTGTAGTTTTGAATGGGACCGTCTCTCAGTGAACCTAGAGCTCACTAATGGCTTTGCTGATGGACCCGTGAACTCCAGCCATCCTGTTCGAACCTGCTCAGTGCTGGTGTCATGAGCAATGACATGTTTAGGATAGCAGTTATATATTTGTGTGACTCAATCTTTAAATTTTTCCTTATAAGAAACAATGCAGATTAAATATGAATAATAACTATAAATAATTGAAAGATAGGGATTTTATTATTTGGGAGGAACATAACATGTAATATTTCATTTAATTACACATTTGAATCAAAAGTTTATAAAGCTTAAAATATGCTATTGATTGTCATATATTCAACAATAACTATAGTTTTACATTTAAAGGTCTGCATTTTTGCTAAAATTGTATTACTGTACAAGCATTTCCTCATTGGCAATTGCTACATACAAGCTGCCATTCTCGAATTACTGGGTTCCTTACATCAAACAGTGAAGGACTCATGTACATCATAAATCACTAGAAAGGTATAAATAACTATGTGATAGTTACTTCCGTTAGGATCACACTCAACACCGCTGGTAACAACCGTACTATAGCATGGGAATCTTTGTTTTACATAAGGAAGGAGTTAGGATTTTTCCAGTCAGCATCAAATGTTCCAAACATTCAACACGACCTATTTGCATAGGTTTTTGGTTCCCTGTCAAAACACCTTTAAAATGTCTGGTTGTGTACAGAAAGAAAACACAGAGACAAGCATTAAGTTTTGTTTGTCAAATTTAATAACCTACTCAATGGAAAGAAATTTTTTCATTGTGTTATAGTTTGGGGGAATCAAACCCAGAATACTGGGGCTAGGCAAGTGCCCCCTGCCACTGAGCTACATCTTCAGACTGGGGAAAGATTTTGATGATTTTTTAAAAAAAGATTTCAGTTATTTTTATGTATCTGTATATACTTGCATGCCAGAAGAGGGCATCAGATCTCATTACAGATGGTCATGAGCCACTACGTGGTTGCTGGGAATTGAACTCAGGATGTCTGGAAGAGCAGCCAGTGCAGTGGTTAACACTGAGTCATCTCTCCAACCCAGATTTCGATGATTTTTTAAATCAGCAAATTTCATCTAACTACTTCTATGTAACAACAGATACTCAGTAAAGTTGGAAGAAGACTTTAAAGCTATTCCTAGTAATGCCAAACTTTTAAATCAAAGAGTCAAGTGGTGGGTTTCACTTTTAAGGTATGCTTTCCTGAGCAGGAGAGGTGGCTCACCATTAAGAGCAAACACTACTCTTCTACGTGACCTGAGTTCAGCTCCCAGCACCCAAGTTACTTCAGGCAGCTCACAACTATGCTTACCTCCAGCTCCAGGGGATTCAATGCCTCCACTGGTCTTTGGATACACTACACTCACAAGCACAAACCAACACTCAGACACACAAATGTACAAATAATTACAACTTAAATCTTAAAAAAAAGCACACCTTTGGTATTTGAAACATGAGTTAAAGACAGACAAGCAACAATGGGGATGTTCTTCCTGTGAGTCAAATACCAGGCAATGAAAACCATACCACAGCATTTGAAAGTAAGCATTTTTCTCCTTCTACAGTAGAAACAGAAAGAGACAGCCAATGACAACACTGGTGGGCGAGAGTCTAATGAGCAACAGGACAGACTGGATGAAACCAGTTCCTTACACTATTACTTTAAAAGGAGATGTGAGTAACTTTATGATGGGAATCCATCAGACGCCATTTCCACAGGAATTATGGATACTTTTGTGATGCAGGTACATGAAGCAGCTCTTCCATACACAAACTGCTTGGTGTCATGCTTAAGCAGTGCATCAGCTCAGTAACATTTAAAAAAAATAAATAAATAACCCATCATTACTAAGACGAAGTCAGGGCATTTTGGAATTGTTGCAAATTCTGTATGGGTAAAGGAGACATGGAAGCTAAATAGTAACAAACCAGAGGCAGGAAAATACACAGCAGAAAGGATACGGAATTACCACTGCCTTAATAAAAAAAATTATACATCATAGTATTACATCAGTGTCCAATGTCCTGACTTCAGCCATCATAGCCAGTGGTTTTTATGTTTGTGGATTTATCTGTTTTGCCATGCTGAGATTCAACCCAGGGTCTCACTCATGCTAGCAAGCACTTTACTGACTGAACTACATCCCCAGCCATCTCGCTCTAGGAAAAAAACAGATGGGAATATTTAACATTAAACTGGCACATGGCTATAGCTGCCTGCAATGTGGAGATCAGGAAAAACTTAAGCTGGAACTGAAGGAGAAGGAGGAATCAAAAACACATGTGACCCCGTGGGACTTAGCACAGGTGAAGGAGTTAGGGAAATTCTTTGTATCGTTCTTGAAAGTTCTCTATGGGTTTGAAACTATGTAGGGAAGGAAGGGAGGAAGGTAGGGAGGGAGGGAGGGAGGGAGGGAGGGAGGGAGGGAGAGAGGGAGAGAGGGAGGCTACAACTTGTTTCCAGGAGGGACACTAGACATGTAAGCAGTAATCCAGCTGAAAGTCTATCTTACAGCCTCTCTAAAAAAGTTGCCCTAGCCAACTTTATGCTCCTGACAAAAAAGTAAGTTTCATACTGCCTCTATTTAAGGAAAAAAAAATCCTGATTATATAGATTGTCATAAATATTTTTTAAACAAAAAGAATCAAAACCGGAAAAGCTAGATACGCGGTACAAAAGAATGAGGGAAAACATACCCGGGGACACCCTAGCAGGGACCCTCTGCTGGGCTGGTACCACAGTGGAGACCTGCTTGGGTCCAGCCTCTAACCAAGGAACTCTACTGATTCTCCCCAATGTGCTGCCATGCCTCCATACTCCTTTTCTTCACTACTGAACTGTGAAAGTTGGTTTTCCGATCCTGACAACCCTTGGCACTGCTGCTTTCCAGTGGCAATGAGTACAGCCACCTACAAGCCTCGGGCAGAACTAACAAAGAATGCCATCAACATCACTGAGGTTTCCAAAGCATCCATGTCATGCTCATGTTCCCAGATTCAATTTGAGACGTTAAAGAAGTGGACTGTAGATTATGAACAACGTGGAAATTCTTGCAGAAAATGCTAACTGGATAAAGAGACTTGGATTCATTACTGACATGGCATTTTACAAAGTACTTTCATACTATCTGAGAAAGTTATAAAAAAAAAAATCTAAGATCATCCTTACATGTACATGAAATCATTCTTTACTCCTTACAGAAAATGTCTTAATATCTTACTGATAAGGTTTTCATATACTGAGTGCTTTACATTTTTTTTTTCAAAAAGGAAAATGGTGTAATTTAGTGAAGCAACATTTTTATTTGTATATTAAAGTTTATTAGTATATATTAATTATTAATCTTAATGAAAACATTGTAACTCCTATAAGAAAAAAAACCTGACAGAATGCTAGGAAAGGTGGCCAAGTATAGCCAGACAATTTCCCTCTTAAAATTTCATGGCTATGGAGAATGCACCTGCTTTAAAGGAGAAACCCACATCCTGGTTCCAAAACACCAGGCCTTACCAAAGGCTGCTGGGGCTGCATTGCTTGGAGACCAAGGGCCTGACTCTGGGGCTGTGAGGGCTGCTGGGGCTGGGGGGCCTGCTGGGGCTGCTGCATCTAGAAAGAAAGGAAAAGATTATGGTAGCCCCTTAAAATTGTGGGGCTGAGACACATCTGAACAGTCCTTACCAATACACAGTCTATGTTTTCCAATTAAGCAAAACGGTTGGGATATACTCTCAAAATAATATGTCATTAGGTGATTCTTGCACTGTCTGAACACTGCATAGTATACTTACAAAGATATAGGTGGTGTAGCCAACCACACACCTAAGCTGCAGGATATACATTGGATAGCTTATTACATCCAGGGCCATGGTAAACGAAATGAAATTAAGAGTGAATTAAGGACATGGTAAATGGTGCAACTCAGAGACATAGGAAACACAAGGTGCATGAGCCTGCTGCCGATAAAATACAACATACTGTCTTATTCTTTCCCTCTAGGGCGGTTCAAGCTAGGGCCTCGTGTATCCTAGGCAAGTACTCTACTGCTGAGGTACATCTCCAACCATGAAAGGTATTTTAACAAGCAGGAGCATACTCTAAAACCACAATATAGAGCGTAAGGAATAAGCAGGAACATCCGGGGATGACTCTTTCCTAGTATTAAGCACGTCACACTAACTACCATGATGCTCTTATACAAGAGGCAGTGGGATTCGTTTATTCACAGCAGCAACATCCAAACACATTTGTGCTGTGTTACGATGATGCTATCATGATAACGAAGGCAGTCTTAGGCTGTACTAAACTCTGAGGGGAACACTATCACCTCAGCCTGCCACCGACAGAAAAGTCTGTAACCCTGCATCCTCCATCTTTACCTTGCCACACCTTGTTCTTCCTTCAAGTGTTTTAATGACACAAACTTGTTCTTCCAGGAGGCCTTCTCAGACCACCCCGAACTCAAGGTCTCTCCTTTGGCAGCCAGTCCTCACTGTCCAGGGACATCTTGTACACTTCCTGTTTCGGCCTCTTTCATTTCCTCTGCCTGTCCACCCACAAGCTACCTATCTCATACTTCCAACTAACACAAGCACCAATCATCAACTATCTTCCCTGTGATATTTAGAAGAGCCCCGAAAACTTCATTTTTACCTTTTTTTTTTTTTATAGGATATAAACTAGCCCATAGAAAGTATGCAATAAATTACCAGCATGAAACACGAAAGCCTATCCACACTAAATTGGCTCAAATCTATGGCTCCTGGAAAATACCTCTAAGTCACAGAAGAAACAGAATATGTGTGTGTGTGTGTGTGTGTGTGTGTGTGTGTGTGTGTGTGTGTGTGTGTGT
>JANHMN010000001.1:88667127-88682741 GCA_030674055.1 Rhabdomys pumilio
TGTGTGTGTGTGTGTGTGTGTGTGTGTGTGTGTGTGTGTGTGTGTGTAAGCAAAAAAAGTTTCTCTCAGTGGCCTTTAGTTACTGGTGACCTGACTAGATTTTCATCATATGCATTTTTCCAACTTTGTCTACATACTATTCCCCAAATTACTTGACATTTTAAAGTGAAAACAATAAATAATGTACTTCCAGAGCTGCAATACTTGCAGATTTGGAACCCCAGCAGTGGTGCAGAGATGTGTCAACACGAACAGTGTTGGCTGAGCCAGAAGCACTGCCATAGGAAACTACCATTCACTTGGTTCTCTGCAAACTCCTTCAAGAGAGGTGAACTCAACTTCTCAATTGCTGACATTTTCCTTTAGGCCAACAGCAATTCACAAAACGAGAATGAATGTAATTTAGACAAACAGACGGACCACATGTCCTTTCTTTATCTCCCGGGAATATATTGTTGGTAAGAAGGAGTGTGAGAGCATGAACTTACAGGGGACACGTACAGGTTACCTAGTGAGAAAGCGATCTGTTTGCAACCTTGAAAATGCCCTGGGAAGGCAGAAAGTGTAAGAACACAACAAAGCATGGTTCCTTGGTGATAGAAAAGTAACAAATCTTAAAAAAGAACCATTCAAATAGCTGTCCTGAAAAATATCTCCAAACTTGTAGGTGGCCAAAGAACATATCATTCTCTGTTTTAATAGTTCCGTTAGTAAAAGATATTAGAAATAACATCAAACTAGTGCTTTGCTTGGATTGTCTTACTCAATTGTTGACTTGTCTGATGCACAGTTAGGAAAAAGTTCCTTTATCTTTTTCCATTTTATTGATGACAAAACTCAAGAGTAGATTTTTTATATATATATATATATACCACCTTGACAACCGTCTCTATACAATGAGTAGGGCATCATCGGTGAGGGCTACACTCAGCCAAATCAGTCACCATGTATGGTCAATAATGTATCATGACTTTTAAAATACTTTATCCAAAATGAGGATGTACTATTGGTCACCTTACAGACCGAAGCTCTGTTCTACAGCGAGCTGGTCTTCACTTCCTCGCTTCCTTGGATCCTCTCAACCACAATTTTGCAGATCACACTAGATTCAGCACTCATCACTTGGGCATATCTATGGTTTAAATTCTTATGGAAACGATTTTTTCCTTCTCTCCACCCAGCATAAAAATTGAGACATATCTCTCATAAGTTCTTTTTGCATCTCTGCTCTCTTGCCTGTCATCTCATTAGAGCACAGATAGTTCCTCTCTTGTACATACCCTGCTTGACTAGATTCCACATTTCCCCATGTTTCTGTGTAGGTAAATAAAGTTGCACCTCATTTTGGACTGACAATGAGAGCCCTCTTAACAGTCTTCCCAAGAAGTATCCAACACAAAAACATCACTTGTTAACAGTGAAGAAAAATAACACAGATTTAACATAATCGTCAGCCTGCCTGCCTGCCTGCTTTCCCCTCTTCCTTCATTCCAGTGCTGGAAATTAGCCCAGGGCCTTGTGCATTCTGGGAATGGTTTTTATCAATGAGCTATATCCCTCGTCCACAATAATACTGGAACAAAGAAATCTGAAACACTCATGTGCTGAAGGGAGGAACTGTTTACCTAGAAGTCTCAAGTTTTTGTACCAAATGAACAAACGACAGCTTTCTGGATTCCAACACAGAGTCCTCCAAATTGTGTAATCTCTGCTTCTCCATCTCCACAGTTTAAGTAGAGAAGAAGTATGGTAGAAATCACAAAGTCATGGGTATCAAAGAGATGACTGCAAGCTGCATTTGTTCCTGTCTGATTTTTTTCTCAAGAATATTAAATCTTATATGCAGATTGTGGACTCATAGTCAATTAGCGACCAGGTAAGCTGAGGCTCACATTTAAACTAAGGCATCCATGTGTCCCTTGAAGCTTTGGGAAAGGGAATGGTCCAGTGCAATGCGGTCTCCTGCCCATGGCCTGGCAGATACAGAGAAAAGAAACTTCTCTCTAGAGGGAGCTACAGTGTACTCGCCAAGCTGCTTAGTGTCAAATACGTAGGGCTCTTTGGGACTTAACGCTTTAGTGTAAAAGTATCTGCACTACCGGAAGGGATGGCATTGCCCTCACCTCCCTGCCCCATACCTGGAGGAGTCTCTGCTGCTGTCGAACTTGTTGCTGTCTGGGCCTCATTGGGTCCTGAGGCAGGGGCACCGAGGGGAGGTTGGGATGTGCGGAAGTCAGCACAGCGTCAATTCCCCCGCCCACCAGAGGGCTCTGCTGTAGAGCCTGATGGTTCAGTCTGGCAAAGAATAATGCAACTTGTGTTCAGGAACCAGGTGTACCACGGAAGTCAGTCAGCGCCTCCAGCATTTTACACACAGCCACCAAGAAACAATTCGTGTTCAATAATCATGTGTACAATTAAAACGGGAAAAGGCCAGAGGATCAGATAACAAATGTGAGCGAACGGGAAAATGACGGTAAACATACTACTTTGAGCCACGTAGCAATCACATGGAAATTGCTTTTCAAAAAAAAAAATCATATAGTTGTTAGCAGCAAGTGAAAATAATTATTTACTTCGGGAAGACTGCAAGTGGAAGGGCTGAACAATCATTGTATTTCATTATTTCTTGTGTATCCCTATGAGTCAGCAGTTTTATTATCTAACTTTAAAAATGAAGGAATGGACATAGAGCGATAACTAAAGTCATCCAGAAAAAAAAAAAAGACACAGGTGGGATTTGAACCCAGAACTTTTTGAGCACTGAAGCTCAAGTTACCGAACTTTGCTATGCTGCTACTTATTGTAAAAAATGGCAAATGTAATGCATGTTTTACAAACTAACTTACTTCCCACAAATACAACCTTCCTAATTTTCAGAGAGGTATTACCCAAAGCAGACATGTAGCTGGCCATTGATGGTAACACACGGGAGCTAAGGGGCTATCCACTACACAGAGCACAACTTTACAAACCTAGTTCTTCTGGACTATATTATCTAATGAGATTGGATAATATGAAAAGCAACCATGATTTTTATCTGTGCTATCCAATGAAATGGCCCTTAGCCATTAGGACTAGTAAGACAGTTATCACGGTTTAGAAGTAAATAAAACTTCAAGGCTCCTTGGTCAACACAACAGAATTTCAAGAACTAGCCCGGCACGGGGCTAGTGGAACTTGGGGTTCCTGTAAACACCAGGTCTCTGTGTCACTGCACAGATCATGAACCTCAAGTCTAGCCATGCTAGCCATAGCTGGCTAATGTGCACTTGGAATGTGACTAATGTGCCTGCAGAAATGAATGTTAAATCAATTTTAATTCATTTAAATTTAGCCATGTGTGGATAGCATGACAACAAGGAGCTGTACAGACACACACCCTCGAAGGAACGGGTATGATTAAAACGAGAACCAGAAGAGTTGGCCGTGAGTCATCTCTGAGGTGGGAAAAATAGAAACTATAACAAAACTTTGTGAAGGCCATGTACAATTAGTTCTACAACATAAACAGGCTCCAGTCAGCAAATTCTAGTAAGGCGCTACTAACAGTGATGGATAGTTTTCTTAGAAACTTTTAATAATAATAAAAAAAAATCTTTTGCAGAAAAAGCAGAAAAGGAAAAACACTAGCACTAACACACTGGTATCGTCTGAAAAATCTTACATAGCACACAATGGAAGAAGTGAGTCAAAACTACAGTGTTCCTGAATGAAAGAATTTGGAATCTCTACTCCATGTTGGTAAAAAATGAGATGTCACGATGCAAATATAGGAGCTCAGAAACCATTACAATATCAAACGCCTGGAGGGAGCATAACAATCCCAAGGCTGAGAGGGTTTACTATCGCAATTACTTCAACAGGTATCACCTCTGAGAGCCAGCTACGGGCTGCAGGTACGGGGAGGCCTGCTGCTGCACGTAGCCACTTGGCTGCTGCTGAAGCTGTCGGAGTCTTTCCATCAGCGCTGGGCTGGAATGTGCAGCCGGATAGGCCCTGGAGTTGTAGCTGGGGGAAAGGACCACACCACCAGGCTGCTGCTGAGCTGCCTGTTGCAAAGGCATCTGTGTTCCATACATTGTGTAGCCCTGGGGCATGGTCTGCAGGAAGGCACAAAGGAAAACGTCAGTGCTCCAGTTAGCACCCATATTCCTATTACTAAGAAACATGGGGTAAAGATAAGCCCAGGAGGTTCAACCTGAAATCCACTGCTCTCAAAAGCTGGGATGACTCAACACAGGGATGGCTACTCCTGCAGGCAAGAAGTCTAACCAGAAACTTACAGAATAGACTGGTTAGATAAGGATTCCACATAAGTCTCTTAGTTCAAAATAAGTGGATATTCATTTGCCTTCTAAGTTGAACTGTTTATTTGGGGGCTAGGAAGGACACCTTTCTGTATAGAAATAATCAGCAAAGCATCCACACATTCCAGGCCTAGATGGCAGCAACATTCAACAAAACCAAAACAGTATTGGTATCCTCTCCGAAGTTGGCCAAGCCGGAGGCCGTGCGCAGTGAACATCAACTAACAGGGCCTACGTTCCCGTGAATACAAGAACCTATTTCTCTAAACCTCGATACCTTATGTAAAAGACAAACATGGAGTTTTCTGGATCACAAGATACAATTCTCTGAACAGAATGCTGTTTGCTCTCTGGATCCCCGAAACACCACATATTAGAGCAGTGTAAGAACTGTGACTCTGGAGACAAGAGTAACACACACTAAAATGCAGAAGCAGCCTACAGGAACCTAGACTCAGGACCTACATAAGACAAGCAGGGCACTCCTTTCAGTTGTATACATCAAATGAACAGACAGCCCCAACACAAATCTTATCAAAGTATCATCAGATCTTTTTTTGTATAAAAGAAAGGAGTAAAGGTATAAGGATGCAGAAATAATAAAACAACAGAAGAGCTTGGGGGAAGAGATAATAAAGGACTATTTTATTTTATTTTATTTTATTTTATTTTATTTTATTTTATTTTATTTCAGACAGAGTTTCTCTGTGTAGCCTTGGCTATCCTGGAACCCTTTCTGTAGATCATGATCATGCTGGCCTTGAACTCACAGAGATCCACCTGCCTCTGCCTTCCAAGTTCTGGCATTAGTAGTATGCAGCACCAGGGCCTGGCCAAGGTCCACATTAAGGTAAACTTAAGGTAAACGCACCATTTGTTGAGTATTTACTGTGTATGTGACAGTATGTTAATTCCATAGGTTGCCTTGAATCCCATACATCTTTCCTCTTGATTTCACAGAAAAGGAAGCTAACCTCGAGTAACATACATATCATACAGCACCTATACCGTGACCTGACTCAAAGGCCCATTATCTTGTTCTTCTACCATGATTCCTCATGGACTGTATCTTCGAATTCGAATATGAAAATTTCTATAACAAATTATACCATTAAATATTATAACATAAATAACTGAGATTACTCAACATTTTAATTAATTGACTGGTTGACTGATTTTGAGATGCAATCCTAACTACATAACCTTGGCTGGCCTTGATCCTCCTGCCTGCCTCTTGGGTGCAATTTACAGGTATGTGCCGCCATCTTGGATCAAGTGTTTCAATATGTATCAGCAGCAGAAAAGAAGTCGGAATTAATTTACATTTCTAATCTAAGAATTCCCTGATCAACCCTGAGACTTACTCAACAATTACTGTTCTGAAATCATGGAAGTAGAAAAAGCTAAGTTCTAGATCTAGTTGAGAAGCAGTTTCCTTGATCTCCTATTCCAAATAAATAGCATTAAACATCAAGGAATCCTTTGCTTCAAAGCAGTATGGGTACCTGTGCTTGTTGCAGCCCTGGATACTGAGGGAGCTGAGGGGAGGGCCGTGCTTGTGCAGTAAAGAGAGCAGCCTGGTCCCCTGGCTGGCCCTGGAAAACAAAATCAGGACAAAGTCTGTAACTGAAAGTGCTGGAGTTGAGCTTCTGAATAGAGATCTTACAGATTTCAGACTGTTCGATGAACACAGCTTCAGACTGTGTTCTGAGTGTCACCACCAGTAACAAACATGAATTTACACCTAACCCCTCTCAGCAAAGAGTTTCTTAAATGACTCTCTAGGAGGGCACACATGCTTCTCTGGGTACTAAAGAGCCTCTTAATTGTGGCTCTCCGGTCACAGATACTACCCAGCATCTGTGCATAAGGAGAAAAAAACACATGGCATATTCTAACCACATGCAAAATTCCCATGGCTTCTTAATGAAGCTTTATCATAGTTATCTGAAAACTGTGCATACTGTTTTCTGAGGAAATTTTAATACCTACTAAGACTCTATAATGAGGTATATTCAATAAAATTTCTAAGTTAATAGCAAATATAATTCCAACCAACTACATGTAGAATAGAACCAGTTAATATTTTTTAACCAGCCTTGATTTAATATACTTTGGCCTTTAGAATATAAATCAAAATGATAGCTATGTATGAACTTCATATACTGCTTACTGGCGTTATTTTATGGAAGCTTGCAGTGATAATCAAAGAGGGGAAAAGCCTAGTTTCTTAGCATTCCTATCTTTCCCCAAGACTTACTTAATAAGGTGAAATAAGTTCAATGTGTAATTCTTTTACTATTGTCTCACAATTAAAAAATGCTAGATTGTAGTTGCAGGAAATCATTTCAGAGTGCCTTGAAAAAACTAAATACATTTCTAACAAAGAAAAGGGATAGGTGTTTAGGTTTGAGAATGCCAATACCAATCACAGAAAGAACTCAGCATATGTCAATCCTGGGCTGCTACAAAGTCATGACCTAAACTTCAGAGATCTGAGTCCAAAGTCAGAGTGTCTCCATCAAGAACAGATATTTCTAAGCATGATAGTACTTAAGCATTCATGGGAGCTTATTCTTTAAGGATTATAGTGACTTAAAATAACCCCGTAACAGATTTGAAGAAAAATTCTCTTTGTAGCTGTAATGAGATACTGAAACCACATATATTATACATCAAATGCATGGGTCTTCTGACCTCCCCACTAAAATTAGTAGATACCCAACAGAATATGAACTCAATGACATCTTTGGTGGTTCCTTGTCTCATAATAAAGTGTCAACAAGATCTACAAAGCCAGTTAAGAAGTTACAGATGGAGACTCAGTAAAGATGATAACATAGTAGGAATTGCTTTACCTGGACTATCCTAAACTAAGCCTAGACTATGGATCACCTGAACCCCAGAGGGCCAGGACCACATGAACACAGTGAGAACACAGCCAACAAATTTGAACATCTTTCCCCATTTCCACAATTACCCTGACAAAATTTAAAAAAAAAAAAATCCTGATAAAAGCAACTTAAGGGAGACAAGCTTAACATTTGGTTCAGAGTTCTAGATAAAGTCCACTATGGTGGACAACTCTCAGTTCTTGAAGCATCTGGCCCACATTATATCCACTTAGGGGAAAAGAGTGATGAATGTAGGTACAGCACACTTTCTCCACAATCACAGAGACCAGAACCTCATAGTTCAGAGTCCCAGCCCAGGGAATGGCACCATCCACAATTACAGTTGGTCTTCCCATCTCAATTAACATAATCAAGATAATTCCCCCACAGTGCCCAGAGGTTCATTTCCCAGTGATTCTAGTATGTGTCAAGCTGACAAATAAAAATAACCACCATATTTGGCCACTGTGAGTAAGTTTTATTTATTTATACTATAAGCTTCATAACATTTATTTTTAATCAATTCCTAGCACTGTGACTGTCATATAGTAAAAGAACCATAATGCCTGTTGAGGAAAACTAAAGTTTAAAAATCCAGAGAAAAGCTGGGATTTTATCTTAGCACAAACTAATTTACCAAGTCCTTTCTAATTGCCTCAATTTTCAGTACCATCTGTTGTTAAAAATTACTGAAAGCCTCCTATCTGTGGCTAGAGATAGAGCCCTGGTGTTAAGAGTCCTTTGCAATGAGCCCTGCTGAATAAGTAAATGCTTGATAAGGCAGAAACAAGCATGGCCCTATGGGTTATGTCAGTAGATGATTCACCAAAACTTCACCTTGTTGGAGGCATGGGTTTCAAACTGAGTCTTCCCCCCCCCCCCCCCCCCCATCCTTTTTTTTTTTTTCAATTTAAAAATAAAGCAGTAAGAGAGAGAATGATTCCTATTCAGGATAGAAAGAGTGTTCGACCATTACAGCTTCTTTAGGAGTTTCTAGAAAATGAGATGCAATGAAACATGAAGGACTTATGGTTTGTTTATAGAAACAAGGCTAAGGAAATGTGCATATAAACAACAGCGTGGAGTAATTTCCTCAGGAAACTGTGAGGAGACAGCCTTGTGTGACCATCAGACTACTGCTAACTATGCATCATTGTTGTAGCACACAAGAAGTTGGTGTCTGAGACACACACACACACACACACACACACACACACACACACACACATTTGTTTTCTTTATGTGCAGACTGATCATATATATATATATATATATATATATATATATACCCAATTAAGAAGCAGAATACAGATCTAAATAGAGTTCTCAAAAGATGAATGCAAATTGCAGAGAAACACTTAAAAAAGACATGTCCAACATCCTTAGTCATCAAGGAAATGCAAATCAAACCATCTTATGGCAGTCAAAATGGCTAAGATCAATAAAACTAATGACAGCCATGTGTTGAAGATGTGTCATAAGGGGAATGCTCATTCATTGCTGGTGGAAGTGGAAACCTGTATAGTTACTATGGAAATTGGAAGTACAATTACTTCAGAAAGCTGCAAAGAAGATCTATCTCAAGATCTAGCTGTACTACTTTTGATTCAAAGGACTAAGAACCAAGAATCCAAAGAACTCTGCATCCTAGTGCCCAGACACTGTCTCAGCTATGCTCACTGCTCCTATATTTATAATAACAGAAATTGAAATCAGCTTAGATTCCCACCAACTGATGAATGAATAAAGAAATGTCATATATCTACAGAGTGCAACATTATTTTGCTGTAAAAAAAAAAAAGCGACAATAGACAAAAACCACAAAGCAAAACAAAAACCAAATCAAACATAACAAAAAAACCCCTGAAATCCAAAAAGTTGTCAGTAATGTACCTAGAAAAAAAAATCCAGAAGGAGGTGACCCTGAACCCAAAAGATTAATATGGTATATACTTAAGTATATGTGGATGTTAGTTGTCAGGTCTCCAATAAGCAGGCTATAATCCATAGAAAAACAGAGGTTTAAGTATAGAGTAGGGGACTAGGGTGTAGGGAAGGATCTGTCTAGGAGAAAGAATAAAAAGATAATTATAGGTAAACAGGGTCAGGTAGAGGGAAAATGGAGGATCAAATGAGGAGAGGGGAGAAGCAGTGAGGAAGGAGTTCTGGAGAGGGACATATTAAAGAGCTAAAAGGACTATTTCGAGGGAACCTAAGAGAGTAGACGCTTCATAAAATACACAGATATTAGAACATGATCTAAATGAAATTGCCAAATTGCAGAGAAATTTGCAGAGAAAGAGAACTAATTAGACATACCTCATTACCAAATAAAGTCCCAGTACCAGAACTAGTTCACACCTAATTGAGTTTTTATCTAAAGGGAACTCCCATACAACTCAGGCCATTGCCAATGATACTGGTTTCTCTTCACAAAACTGGATGTCTCCATCAAGTCCTTGCCCTTAGGTCTCAAGGAACCCCACAGAAGAGGGAGTAGAAGGACTATAAGAGGCAGGGAAGATGGAGGGCACCAGAGAAACAAGCCTTCTCAACACAGCAGGACTGTACACATAAGAACTCATAGAGACAGCATACACAGGACCTACATGGGTCCGTGCTAATTGTGGTCCCAGCTGGTAAGAGAAGTGGACATAAACCTCCATACCTTACCCAGACGCTGTCTCCAAGGTAACAACTCACAGATGAAAACTTGTTGTCTCTGAAGGAATCTCACTGGAAATAAAAACTACTCCTGTTTGGTTTGGTTTGGCTTGGTTCTTTAGGCCAGGGTTTCATTGTGCTGCCCTGCCTAGCTGTTGGGAGCCAACTTTAAGCAGAAAGCGGCTAGAAAGCAGCTATCAGCTTTGCAGCCATCTTGAGCCATATACCCTGACATGAGACTTGGTTTTCAATGGCCTACAACAGCTGAAGCACACTCTGATATCCCACATAGCTTGTTTTGCTGTTAAGTGCCCCCAGCTGCAAGGAGCACGTGGTATCCACGCCTACAAGGCATGCGGTGCACGTGTTGTCCGCGTGCTATCCAGGCCATATATGCCTGTAAGGCGCACGTGCTGTCCACGCCTGTAAGGCTTACGTCATATCCACACCTGCAAGGCACGTGGTATCCACGCCTACAAGGCATGCGGTGCACGTGTTGTCCACGTGCTATCTACGCCATATATGCCTGTAAGGCGCACGTGCTGTCCACGCCTGTAAGGCTTACGTCATATCCACACCTGCAAGGCACATGGTATCCATGCACCTACAAGGCACGTGGCAAAAGCCTAAAAATACCCAGGATTTCCTTGTAGTGTGTGTGTGTGTGTGTGTGTGTGTGTGTGTGTGTGTGTGTGTGGTGTAGTAGTAGTAGGTGTAGTGGTGTGTATGGTGGAGACAGTAAAGAAGACTTTACTACAGATCCTCTGGCTTGTCTCTATTCTTCGCGGCTCTTCCCCTTCTTCCCCCCACTCTCTCTCTTGCTAAACCAGGACCTGCGGAACAGAGCGGGCCGCTATAGTTTGGCCCCCAAATGTGGGCAAGAGTGGTCCTTTACAGTTAGCTCGGGGCTTTTACAGTTTGGCGCCTGACATGGGGCTCCAGTAAGCAGATCTTTTACACCTAGCCAACACAAAATGAATTCAGTGGCATCTTTGGAGGGGCTTTGTTTCAAAATGTTTTGTGGGGCATTCTTCTTTAACTTTAGAGGTCCGGTGTGTATATATTATGGCTTCCAGGTTTTGGCTTTAAGGAGAGCCCTGTGTGTACAAAGGTGTGTGTTTCTTGTGCTTTTTCTTTGGCTTTTTCTTTTGTCTGTTATTTTGTCCTATTCTGGTTTGTTTATTTCCTAAAATGAAACAGAAAGGGTGTGTATTCAGATGGGAGGGGGTGGAAAAATGTTAGAGGAGTCAGAGGAAGGGAAACCATAATCAGAATACATTGTATGAAAAAAACCATTTTCAATGAAAGAAAAATATTATTTTTTTAAATAATTCAAGTGGCAAAGTGTCACGTTATACATATTTTGTCATAATAAAAAGCATTTTCTGATAATACAACTACTGTTACTACCAACAGCTATAACATAAGCCAGTACTGTAATGAATTGCATAGCAAAACCAGTTTTACTTATGACTCGTTTGGAAGTTACTAAGTATCCATGTATTATATAAAGCAAAAGCTATGGTCATCATAGCAGGCTCACCTGTATTGACCACAGAAAATAGACCCGGGGAAGTATTACAAGGCTCTAGTGACAAATGAAAGCCTTCACTTGCAATATAACTTGACTAAGATTAATTGATACCACCACTAACTGCTAAAACTGCCTGATTCATTCCAAAGTAAACAAACCACAAATATGCACCTTGCCTACAACATTGTCTATTAACATGCCTGGACATGGTAGGCATAACTATTTGAATATAGTCATCAAATTTGTAAAATAGGGGAGTAATCAAAAACAGGAGAAAAGATAAAAATTTCTATTTGTTTAGATGAATATAAAAAAAACAAACTCTTTTGACTTTAAAAAAAATATTTTGTATGTTGCAATACCTTTCTCCCCCCCCCAAAAAAAAAAAACTGAGTTGAATGATTGACAAATGATTCATGCCAATTATATTCATTCATACAACATTAGCAACACGACAATAATAATGTTTCCTTCAGGCTTTTAATGAATAAAAATTCTTACATGTTTGATTCCTTATAAGCATAAAACTTTAAGAAAAATTAAGAGTTCAGAAAGCACTTCCAAACTCTGCTTTACCAAAACAACTATCAGAGGAACTTCCTACGCAGCAAGCATTTAATAACCCAAATATTTTCAAAGTTGGAATATGCAAATAAAGGTATTGCAGCAGTATAAAATATCACTATCAAAATGCCATAAAACAAGTTGACTTATGCTCTCACACGTATTGGCTCTCTTCTAACATTTCATGGACTTACGTTGTAGGTTGGCTATGTAATACAGAAATCTAATAGTAATTTAATACAGAACACCAGTTCTTGGCTAGCTCAGGCAAGGCAAAAGAGGTCTTCTAACATGTATTCTCAAAAACTATGCTCAGAAACCAAACCAAATCAACAAGAAAATATATTCTCCATCATGGAAAGAAAGCAGAGATGATGCATTTTGTTAGGAACCTGGAAACAGGTACTGAGTGGACGTGATTACACAGTTACCATATAACCATGAGGTCCACTCTCTTGCATCAGCTGACAAATCAAGCCACACATTCCTCTATGAATATGTAAGTCACCACAGGGAGAAGCAAGATTTCAAGAATAGAAAGATTCAAAACTAGGACTGGGGTGGAGTTACACCTACTGTCTGTACTCCTGGGAGTGCTCAGGGTTTCCACAGCACTACAGCATACAAACCAGTACATGACAAAGATCACGAGGTCAGCAAGGGGGAAAGTCTCAGAAAGAAATCTCAGTAAACTGGGTGTGGTCGGTGCACTCAAACACAAACTGAGTAGTAATGAAATGAAGACTATAGTTAGTAACCATTACAGGAGTAAAGCCCGCGTTTTAACGCTGTAAAAGAATGAAGAAAAAGACGGGCAGAAAGTGTTGACATTATGCTGTCAAAGTCTTCCTGAAAGGCAGAAGCAGAGTCGCACAAGTCCTACAAAACAGGGACAGCAAGACAATGGCAGAAAATATAGATGAGATTTTAAATCCTGTTATACATGTAGTCAAACTCCATATGAAAAAGTCACATTAAAAAAAAAATCTTTAGGAAGTCAAAACCTGGGCCCTACAAATTTTTTTCATTAATTTGGGCCAAATGACTAGGGTACTGATAAACAATATGGGGATACTTTTGTGGTGAAACAATATATCCTGAGAGTTAAATGGGGGTTATCAGACCCAGATATTTGCTGTGACTAAAAGATTTAGGAACCCCATTCACTGTAAACAACTGGGGGCCAGACTAGACCCAGCGTCAGAACTCAGACCATCTAGGTAACGTTAAACAGAGAAGATAGGAAATAAAACAGTCAGCAGGCCGTAGATTACTAGATGTAATCAATTAGTTCCAAGCCCAGGAAGTACAGTATTAGGCTGATCGTGTTTTCAGTCAGCTACAGTAAACAACAAATATAAATTTACAGTACCATCATTGTTTACAGACTGACAGAACCTAATTTAGAAATAGGCAACTAACTCCCAGGTGAATTTCCTTACTTAATCATTTTAGACCTGTGTTCCAAGAGACAATAGAGACGAAGACAGTCAAGCTTTCTTGAGCCTCCTGAGTTCTAGAGTCAGATACAAGAAAGAATACTAGAGCTTAGCTTTACTAAAGATAGTGATGCATGAGAGCAACTTCCAAGCAAAAATTATCAATCCTTATCATTTTGGGCACCAGTGCATAAATCAGTACATTTGCTCAGTTCCAACAGCCACCTTCATAACAATGTTTCGTTCCTTTGCACACTATCCCAATCTTTTGCCCTCTCCCATTAAAAAATAAGATATGTTCATTTTCCCCTAGGCTACATCTTGACACAGATCAATTTTTTATGCCAATGTCACCATTCAGCAGAAACACAATATATTAATAAGTAAAACCCAAATTCCACATACATGTCTTCTACCAAAGGATGTCATAAAAGGGTTCACGTATTCTGTACTGGTTCAGTTGCCTCCTCTTCCTGAGTTCATGGCTGTACAGAAATATTCCTTAGTGACACCGAGTGAAAACATTAAAGGTAAATATAGAATTTCAAGAATTCTTCAGTAAAACTCTTTTGACTAAATTTAACAAAAAAAAATCCCATCAATTAAAATAAGATCAGTTCACATGTTCTGGACATCCAACAGAAAACATGAATGACAAAGTAATTTAAAAAAAATGCCTAAATTTTGTATCATCGGGAAATATATAAGGCAGCTCAAAAATTAGCAACAAAATAATAAATTATAAGACAGTAAAATACACGTGTGACATTATTTATATACTCTATCAGATCTGTAGAGTAATCCAGGACAATAATCACATTGATGGAGTCAAGCTATGCAGTAAAAGCACCAAACATTTCATGGTAGCAATTGCCCCTTAATAGAAAGGTGCAGAGGGATATTTTCCCCGCAAGTTGGGAGGAGCTAAGGTGGGAAGAGTAAGGAGAGGAAGAGGAGAAGGAAGAGGGAGAGCTAGGGGAGAGAGCATGAGAGAGAAACGGGAACATGGAAGCGAACGTGCACCTGTCTCTAGCAGTCAAAGGTAGTTGATATATCTAGGTTGGGTATTGAGTTACACCTCTAATTGTGTGGGCATTCTGCTATTGAGCATTACCAAATATATAAAGCCTTTAGATAATCTAAGCATTGGAGTCTCATTCCTACCAGGCCCACATGAATGGTGGGATGGTCTGGACTCAGCCCAACCTTGTGGAGAGACCATGGAAGACTGGCAAAGCCATCTCCCACGCTGGCATCTTGTGGGTGGCAGGGCTGGTGTTTCTGGCTGGCCGTTTATAGCTGCAGCGCACATGTGGCCTCCTGCTGTGGAACATGGCGGCTGAGCTAGTCAGAGCTGCCGCAGCTTAGGTAGTTGGCTTGACCCGCAGCCATTTTTAAAAAATTATTTCAACAGAAAGGGAAGGAGATGAGAGGAAATACAAGAACTCCAATCATATTCATAAAGTTTAGCCTTCAACAAAATAAGCATAAGAAAAAGGCATGATGGTGGAACACTGTTATTTAATCAATTACCATAAGGAAAGAACAGGGTACTTCTTTTCTTTTGTCTGTAGTTTTTAAATATAAAACCAAAGATAGAATGGGAGAGAGAGAGAAAAAAAAAAAGGACACTAGATTCCAAAATGATAAAACCTATGCCTAAGTTATGAGATTAATCACCAAGTCATGGGTTAGTATACAATTTGAATGGCCACAGAACTTCATAAGTTGTGTATATGTAAAGTCACAGATTGACTTTTGTCAAGCATTTACCAATTCTGGGAGACTCTGATTCTGCCTTCTTTACTTTCTTCAACTACCTACCTCCATGATTATAACTAAATTTGCTTACAAACTCTTATAATGCTTGCAATGGCCAGGCCTCTCTATTTTCTGTCAACAATCTTCTCTTTGTGCTCATAGAAGGGATTATTAGTCGTCAGTATATAGGCAATTCCACTGGCATGCTCTCAGGGAACTAGCATATGCTTACATCATCCTGCCTCTGCCACTGCAAGGTGTGTGCCCCAGATAAAACTGTCCCCAACCACCCCTGCCCCGACTCTGTCCCCCCTCTCTGCATGCCATCTCTATTCTCTGCATGGGTGTCTTCTCTGCCCCCTCTCTCTGTCTCATGGCAAACTCTCTCAATCAATCAATATCTCCTCCCCCCCCCCCCCCCCCCCCCCCCCCCCCCCCCCCCCCCCCT